>KE525212.1:62755-114856 GCA_000441895.2 Anopheles sinensis | reverse complement strand
CTGCTCGATAAAACAATCAAACGCAGCACTCGGTCGAGGTGCAGTGTCTGCCCGGGTACGACGGGGGTTTACCGCAAATCTTCATCCTCGAAGTGATTTCCAGCCGGACGGGCCGGGTGCGGTAAGTCAGGACAAAACGACAACACTTTGTGTGCTCGGGAACTTGAACGTGTGTGAGTGTGCAATCGATGTGCGCCTGGCGTGCGGGAGAGTGTTTGAAGTGCCATTCGAGCCACTCGACGTGTGACACATCCGCATCCACCTCGGAAAAATCCACCCTTCCCTTTGGCAAACAAATCACCATCAATTGCAGTGTAACGTTTCGGTGCGCACCGGGCGCACCTGCCAACAATAGGAAACACTCCATCATTATCTCTCACTGTCGGGTACCTACGGCGTTCCCCCCCCCTCCACCTCCATTCTCCACCCACAAGCTAAAAGGTTCAAAGGGAACGTAACACTACACCCGCCGGCATCGGGTCGAAAGTCGAGTGAGAAATTGCAAATACCGCTGCGGTGAAATGCAACCCTTCACACGGGGGGTTGTGGCCTGGTGCCAGCGAAGTGGAAAACACAACCGCACCTCAACAGCACATTCGATTCCGAGCGCGTGTGTGTTTTGTCGATGTCAAACGAAAAGATGTTTTCGTGCCGGCGGAACGTAAGGTGCATGGAGAATGCGTTCAACCCATTCGATGCCAATCACCGACGCCGGCAACGTATTTCCATCAGCGGCACACACGGTCGTTTTTCACGACACCTACGAAGTGGCAGCTCGAAAGGATCAGAGATTTGCAGAAAATTGATACGATGTGAAGACACCGTTTGTTCTTTTCTTTTTTTATGTTGGATTTTGTTACAAAATGACATCAAAAGATCTTTTGTAAATGCCAGATCCAAATGGATCGTTGTGCTGTACATTTGCATGACCTTTATCTTAGTGAATGATTTAACAATTAAATGATTTTTAGTTTTCTAACGTACCCTAAAATTATTAACACGAATGAAAATTCTTATGTAAGTTTTACAATTTAAAACAAAATTGTAAATACCACACTTACACACTCAACTAGTGTACAGTTCGATTCAAAATAGAGAATTTAAAATCATTTATTCAGAATAGATTTGGAAATGTTGGATAAGCTTACTTTTTCCAAAACGCTCGCAAATTTTAAATACATTCGAATAAAGATATTGAAATAAGTAACCAAAATAAATATATTTTGAAAGATGACGTTTGTGTGGACTAGGTAGTTAATTTCACTAATATAATATGAAACTTTTCTAGTCAACTTATGAATTCTTATCTATAAAAATTAATCCAGTTTGGAAATGAGAATTCGAAAAAAAATTAAAAATCATTACAAAACAGAACGATGTTTGTTTTATACTTTCTTATAAAATTTACAAAAAAGTGTTTCAACTGAAAAATATTTGAAAGCCCAAATTATAACACTTGTATCGGCAGTATTCAAGGATAAATTTACATAATTTATCTACATCCAATGGCATTCCACAAGAACGGATGTGTACTTTCCAATCGCTTTCCGATTGTCACTCACTAACGACTCTTAGCAAATCAGCCCAACTTCGCCTGTGGTTTTTACCTTCCTTGAGTTCTTTGTCTACATGCTCCTCAAGCATTCCGATATAATGCGAGATAATGTCGAAATCGTGAGTGCGATAAACATCCGACCCGTCGGTGCACAATTGCATTCCGCGACAAAGTGTTTGCCGCACGTCACATGCAGCACATGAAGTGTTGGTTCCGCTCGGCGCACATTGATTGCATTCGATAATCGTCCAAGTGTCATTAAACGACCGTCGTCTACACAACGCCAAAAATAAAACCTCCAAACAGGTACAACCTCACCAATCCGGACGAGCCGTACTTTCTGGTGGAGTCGCTCGAGAACCTGATTCATTACGGGGCCGCGTACGACGACGTCGGCGACGACAACCCACTGAAAGCCATCATCTACGCCGTCAATCAGAAGGGCCGCAGTCAAGGAGTCGTCGTGAAGGACTTCTATCTTGAGAGCAGTGTCGAAAACCGCGCAGGTAGGTCGAAGCCCCGACGGATGGAAAGTGATTTTCCCGCGACTGACTTGGGCGTTGGTTTGGTTGTTTTCCCGTTCTTTTCCCGCTTTTTTTTTGTGCCGCTTCCCTCACGCAACGATCCTCGGCGCCACGCGGTTCCAGTGCTAACGAGCAGCTCGCTCGACAGCGTCTCGCCGATCCTGTTCGGGGTGCTGCTGACGCTGCTGGTGCTCTGCTTCGTCATCTTCGTGCGGGTGTACTACATCAAAGCGACCGCCACCTCCACGACCACCATCACCAACGTCAGTAATGACTTAGTTAGTAATTCAAAGCAGGGCAACAGCAAACAGGATACCCTCGGCAAGGTAAGAGTACGATGTGTTTGAGACTTTCCATTCCGCCAAAGGATGCATTCCACCTTCGAGGTGTTCGAGTCGGATTTTTCGGTTCTGATTGCAGCACCTGGCAACCGCAGCCCAGTGTGACACCGGGTTCGGGTTTGTTTTCAGCGATCTTTGGTTTTCCTAGACACGGAGAACGCCCCTGAAAAGTGTTTTCCCGAAAATGTTCTGTCAAAGGATATCATATGTTACTGCAGAGTTTTGAAAAGTTCTTTGAAAAAAAAATTTACTCGTGCTTATTGCTTCTTGATAAAATTGAAGCTTATTATTTCTGTAAATGTTTCTTTTTGTATCATATCATACCTAATATATTTTGTTTATACCATTCGATTCTTCTATATTTAGTCCTTCCTGACACGGAGGATTCATTCAAACAAATAATTGGTAACATCAAATTCATTTTTCGTTTGGCATCATTTTTCAAAAATATTCATCATTCATCCTATACCCAAGATTTGTCCATGTTCTCAACAAGAAATTTTTCGTTGGTTATCTGCAAATGTCCTTCTACACACTTGTCAATCAAACACAGAAATTCTTACACGTTGTCACCGGCGAACAATGCAATAGCACTTTGAAAAGATGTATAAAAAACCGTATGTAAAACATCAAACAATCAGTTCACCACTCTCTCTCCCTATCTCTTATCACACCATCATCACCATCGCGTGGCAGGAAAAATGATACCAGTTCGCATGGTGTGAAATTTTCCGGCAAGTTGGAAAACTCATGTGATTGTGTCATTTCCTATCTTGTTTCGCACATCTTCAAATCGCTTCCCCGTAAGCACGCCTTTGGGGGAGGAAAAACCAGGGGGAAAGCTGCTGCCAGTAGACAAAGAACCCAACGCTGACTGATTGTGTTTCCCGGTACCGGTACCTGGGTGGAAAGATGGCTGCTACCTTGCTCCTTTCAGTGGACTTGTTTTTCCTATTCAATTCCAGACGCGGTTCTGCGAACAAAGAAAACGCTCCCGCTCCTCACACTTGTCGATAGGTGTGCAAAAGCATATTGATGTATGTATCACTTTGTCCAACGTCACGTGTAATCTCTGCAGCAATAGAAGCTGCTGAAACAAACGCCATTGATTCGGTTTGACGCGATGTATCGATTTGAAGCGATTTTTCAACAAATCACTGAATAGCGTGATACGGTGGAAAAAAGCAGGTCCCATCAGCTTTCAGATTACTTTTTTTATTTTGTAATGGATGAAGGCGATACCGTGGGTAAATCAGCTTTTGGAGCGAAACAGATATGAGCGAAAGAAGTTGATATGATCCATAGAATAAATAAAACCACAATTTTATATTATTTTATTGCATGAAACGAATTTTGTTATTAAAATATAGTATAAATACATAGTACTTCTTCATACGTATTGCTTGCTTAATTCTATTTCTAAATAGAAGTATTCCAAATTTACATTTAAGCGTTGTTCGTTTCATGCTCATCCAAAACTAATGATCATCATTACCTGAGTAACTTAGTGTTCATTTTTTCACCGTTACCATTATTTTGTACTATATTGCTTAGCATGTCCTGATATTTCTGGTTCCTGATTCTTGATCTCTGTCTGTTGAAGCTTTAGTTTCCTAAATAAACACACAGCGATGCGTAATTTTTTGCTGTTTGGATGGCTTTTAAGCACCCAACATTCCACTTATAAGTTAATTATTACATGGCAGATACATGTGACAATATTTAGTTTGATTGAATTAACCCTTGTACGCTCAAAAAAACACTCACCTCACTCACCTCAAGCGAAAGTGCCCATTATCTATGTGGACAAATGTTGCCCTGCCCGTTAGCCTCTTTAGCTGCGGCTATTAACAATCATCATTTCAATTAATGCTAAATTTGAACAGCTCCAAAACCCAACAAATTGCTGCAGTTAAATACTCAATCAAAAGTAACGATCCAAACGATAAAATGTCCCCCGCCTCTCGCCCGCACATCGATGGAAAGTGTCCCGAGGACGATCCAGGAGTGGCTTCATTGGTTCGTTAGCTGGGGCGGGAGTTCCGATAATACACTCTTTGAATGGCAATTGGGAGTGCACGGCAATCGTTTCCATTATTGCACCTTTCCGGATCACCGGGCGTTCGTTCGTGCACCGCCGGTCGGAATGTAGATCCGGTTTGTTGCAAGAAAAAGAGCAAATTCACCATGCCCCGGAATAGAATAGAAAACAGGGAGAGTGGAGCAATTTCCACCGGAAGCTACGAGCCACGAACAGGGAGGAATTAGTGATGGTATTTTCATGTTTTTCTCCAGCCCTTTTTTAAATGCACAACGCTTTCCCGGTGCAAGTTTGTAACGAACGCTAACGGTTCGTTCTTAATTGGATGAGAAACAATTTTTCATCTTTTTCTTCCCGCGCACACAATGCACAACCCACCCACACGGTGCAGCGCAAGGTTGCACCGTTGCAGCAGCTTACGAAATCGCATCCTGACGGTGATGATCTACACTTCTTGTCCTCTTTTCCCCCCACCTGGACACTGTTTGCGCGGAATAAACTTTTCCCTAACCGGAGGGCTGCTAACCGACTTCAACATGCTCTCCTTTTCTCGGCCTTCCGATACCTGTACCATTTCTACCCCGCGTAAAAGAAAAAGCGCGCCACCACCGCCGTCCGATCCTAAGGCGTCGGGGTGAAAATTAGATTAAATGCAATTAAAATCCGCCGTCAAAGCGTTCGCGTCGCGCTCGGTGCTCGTAATTTAGCCATTTCGGCATTGTTTCGCTCGCCATTAGCGCCAACGACCATCATCCTGTGGACAGGGAACCACCACCCACCCAACGCCCTTCCGGTTTGCGCTCGCCTTTTTTCCCAACTCTGACATTTTAACTTGACTTTACTGGCGATGAAGCTGCTACTGCGGGTCGTTCTATTCTCGGTGTCTTGGCTTGCTCTCGGTCTTGCCTTGCGGGGCAACTTTCCAGCATCCATTACGAACCGGGGTTCGTAAACGGAAAACAACAGACCACGGGGACGGTTGAGAGGGAAATAGAGAAATAGGAAAAGGAAAGCACTACCGGAAGAACCAGCAAACCTTCCCGGAAACGAGCCGTCTGTCGCAGAACCGTCCCTCTAAACCTAAATCAAAAAAAGAACCTGAACAAAAAAAACAAATTAGTAAAAGCAAGAAAACATTCTACCCCCCACGGAATGGGATGAAGAAAACGCAAGGCATGTCGTTGCTCTGTGTTGAAATGTGCGAGTGAAGAAAAATTGCCTCGGCCCGCGCAATTGTGTTCTGGGCGTAATTAAATCTTCGTTTTTCACTTCGCTGTCACCTACCTCAACGGGTCCTGCCTTGTCGCTGGAACTTCTCCCTCGTCCTTCCACCCTTGGGTAGCCATACGGTAAATGAATGAAAGAAAACTGTGTGCGTCTCTGTGTGTGTCTGCAGAAAATAATCCCAAAAGTAAGAAAACGGAAAGCGTCCAGAAACAGCAGTTCGGTGTTTTATTTCTTCTCCTTAGTAAAACAACAAAATAAGTCAACCAACTTCCATTCGCTTTTCGGTTTTGTTAAAACACATTTACGCCACGAGGCCGTGACTGGCCACGCGGTTTGGTGATTAGATCGTAAAATTAAGGCAGAACGAAAACCGAGCAAAAACAAAATCCGTCTTCGAGTGACACACTGTAAAGCAGCGTAAAAGCGAGGTGCTAAAAAGGAAACCTGCTGTCCACAGCCGGAGGGTCCATTTTGGCACCATTTTTCGGAGAAAACCCGACGGCCCCATTTTCATTCCATCCGGGGCGTTAATTCACGTTTTTCCCATTATAATTGAATGATGTTCCGTTCATTAAACAATAGAAGTACATCCGGTCCGTTGTACAACTGCCAGCAGAGTGGTTGGAACGACAGACCACCAGTCCGTCATACATTCCATGTCCACCAGAGCGGACTGTCGGAGTTAAAACTTTATGACTCTGGGAGGCGTAAAACATGGTTCGGATTTGGGAGGACACAGAAAAAAGGAAATGACGATTAAAATAGCAACAAGACAGACGCTACAAGCCATTTCACCCACGAGGAAAATTTATTTCCCCCGATTTTATGCCCTCGTCTGTGCTATCGAGCAGAAGTCTACCGTATTCACGCGAGCACCGCAACGTGAAACGATGTCAAATTTCTTAATGTTTAAATGAAAGTTAGAATGTTCTCCAGCGCGCTTGATCCACCAAGAATCTCTTGCCATTTTTAAGGTACAAAAAAAATCTGTCACCACGGGGTCGGGTTTTATGAGAGTTTTAGAACGACTTGACAGCAATGAATTGCTTAAAAATAGCTGTCCTGTCGTAAGCGTGTTAAACTCCAACTGAAAGTTGAAAAGAATTAGTTTGAAAAACAGGTTTGAAAAATGTCATACCGTTTGTACTTTACAAATGAGTAATTTAACTAGCGTTGTCCGACAGTTTTCATCGTTCCATAATTATGTTTTAAATTAAATAAGGCCGTTCAATGATGGAAAAAACTGTTCCTGGATATAAGAGTTCATTTGTAAGTCACGATAAGTTTCCTTCTCACTTACAACTAATGGAAACAGCGAATAAAAAAAATTAATAAAATCAATAGCTGTAAGCCATTAGTTTTCGTTCATTAAAACGTAATCTTACACCTGTGAAAAACCTAAATCTATGAAAACCATTGACGTGAATTTTCTTTCAAGCTTAATTAGTTTCCTGTGTGTTTCGCAGGGCTGTGGTAATCAACCGGGAAAATCTGCTGCAATCACCGTCTACTGACGGACCTCCACTATTTACTCTTAATTTGCCCACGATTGACTCTATTGTTATTGCACTATTTTCACGCGAAACGCCAATGGATTTCCAATGCTGCTGCTGCTTTTCGTTGGTTGGAAAATTTGCACAATTTATCAAACCGTCACGGACGGCGTCGACCACCCTAACGGAACTCAACTGCTACAGAAAGCCACCAAGCAAAGCCCCCGCTGGCAGCAGGGAAACAGTGGGCCGGGCGGTGGATACGGCGGTGCCGGAACCGGATGTGGACTGATCGCCGATGGGCGAACGAGGGACGAAAAGCTGGGCGCACCGGACGGGATGGAGGACGAGCGGGACCCAGACGTGATACCGGCGCAGTTCGGTAAGAGTCGATTAATACAAATTTCCCTTCCATTCAGGTCCGTTCGCCAAACGCCATTGAAAAGTTTTCCCCAAATCAATCCGCGGTTCGGTTTACTTTTCCTTTTTTTCTCATCGTTCCACAACTTTTCTTTTCTCACTTTTGTAGTTTCCAATGATTCGGAAAGTGTGAGCTTCAACTCCTCCAAGTGGCCAAACGGGAACTTTGTAAGTATTAAGCTCTTGTGTCCTTTTTTGCACTCGAAACTTGCTACGATAGTTTAAGCGTATTTTACGGATAAAAACCCTTTCCAAAGTTGTTTTGTGTCTTTGAATATTGATTGACTTTTTGATTTAAGGGAGAACCAAAGAATGAATTTTATTTGATTTGTAATTATGTAATATCTAATTGCATAACCAAATATAGAATGATTTTCTAATGCAATCATTTCTGATAAAAACGTTGTTATCCTCGATAGGCATCCGCTAGAATATCGTCATACCTCCTTCCTATTTGATTTTTAAATATGTTTGCATATACTCTTCGATCGATCAATGTTTCCACCGAAGTTCGATCCCGAGTCTCCTGCACCATTAGAATGGTGGTTGAATCGATAAGACATTATTTAAGAAAAAGGCTCCTCTTCTCCTCAAACCGTCACTAACTATTAGGCAAGATTCGTCTACCAAAACCTCTTACCCTAATAGCGTTTTCCACATTCGACCTTGCGTCCGTCCCTGAGCCCCGCCCTCGACACGTTCCATTTTAATATGCATCAATATTTGTATGCTACGTGGAAGCAATCTTCTCTGGCATAAATCGTTCAACCCCGTGGCTATGAGTTCCGACCGAAACATTTTATCCTACTCCGAGGCAGGTTTCGGGTGGGAAGGCGCAATCGAGAGAGAAAAGCGTTTGGTAAAATGTTTACCACTGCATGGAGAGAATTTTAAAGCCTTTCGTCAGGGTGAAGGGAGAACATACATACATATATTTTCCCAGGCAGCTTTCCAAACCGTGCCGAGTACACAATTTCCGAAGCGACGAACGGGCCAAGGCGTTCGTTTTTGCAGACAAAACCGATAAAAGTACCTTGGCTGTACTGTGTGTCTGTGATACGTCCCGGGTCTGTTCGTCTCGATTTCATGTATTTATAATACATTGCTGAAATTCGCTTCCCCCGGAACTTCCGTCCGGGAACCCATGGAGAGTCATGTTCGGCGTGCCCGAAAACATTCCGAAACGACGACGACGACGACAACGGAGATGTCGAAAGGCGCTCCTGCTGAAAGATATCGTGTACGTAAGGGTAAAGGAAAAGAAGTACCTCGAGAGCGAAGGGAAAACCCGACCACCCGTGTACCGTATCGATGCTTTACATGCTAAGAATGTCTGTCGGCGCCCGAGGAGACGCCAGGAGGGGTGACGATCTCGATAACACAACGTCGTGTCGCTGTAGTCCACCGACTTTTCTCCTCGGCCCCTACAAGAGCCTCCCCGATTTTCCACAAAGAACCACAACACAATGGACCGGCAACAGGAAAACAAGGTGCCAGAACAAGTTGTTAGCAGATCTGTGGAAAAACAACTGTAAACACCATCCCCGGTGGGGTGGGCCTCCAATATAGGCCTTCCCCAGCCGGTGGCGGAACAAAATCGCCTCTGTCCGATTTTTCCACCAACCTGGCAGCATTTTGCTCATTTAGTTTGGCACGCTCCGGACCGGAAACGGCCCATCCATGACGGCCGCCCATCGGTCAAATGGGGGGACACGGTGGCACACGGCGGCACAGGAAGCGAAGTGATGTCGCTCGGTGTCAATTATCGTTCCATTCTGTCCACTTCTTCACGCATTGTCCTGTTTTTCACGAAACAGATTTTTTTGTCTCATTTCTTCGTAACAATCTCCCATTAAAAGGAGTTTCCGATTTGTGTTCCGATGAAGTGTTTTCTACTGCGTTCGTTGTGAATCGAGTACATTGTTGTGGGTTGGATACAACGCCTGATATGCTTGACATTTGTTATCAGGTCATTTCGACACGTCATTATCGCAGATGACATGAGATTGATACGAATAGATGGATGTTTCATTGGCAGCTATTGGAATGGTAGAAGAAGATTACTTTTCATTCTACCTTTCACAGTATAGGGTAAGTGCTCCTATAGTGGTGCTGTACGAATAGTGGAGGTAGTGGAATAAAATCCTAGCTCTACCAAGAAATAATACAATAGCATTATTTGTCCTTATAGGAAATGTTTTTTGCTCTTCTACGGAGTGTTCAAAAAATAAACCTTGTCATTCCGGTACCAAAATTCATATTTTCCAAACAGGTTGTACTAATAGTATTGATCTGTGAGACCAATGCATTGGTCTATGGCCAAGACAATGCACTGGTCTATGAGTAATTTGGCCGTTCTGTTTGATATATCCTTCAAAACTATATTTTAGTCAAAATATATTCAGTATTTTCCAATTTTCTAAGTACTACCACCTCTATTGGAACACGATACCACCACTATAGGAACCATACCGCCTTTACAGGAAGAAATAATCGCTTTTTTCGTGTATTTTACATGATAAACTGTAAAAATAGATGTTTTTTTCTGAAGAACAATGGTGTTTAGATTTAATAATTGGTATGAATTTGTAAAATATTCTGTAATAGACACTTGAAAATTACATCATATTTTTAGTAACACGACTAACTGCGCCATTATTGGTACAATTACCCTATTGATTACTGTTTCAGTGTTATTAGTTTCATTCTATGTTCACCCAATAGTGGCATAAAATTATAGATCATATCGTGAGCATGAAATTGTGATTGTTGCACAGATTTCAATATAATATCATTAGAAAACCGTACAAATGTAGGACGAACGGTTCAGTATGAGAATTGTCTTTGTCTTTTCATCCATTGATTCGAATCCCAGTACGTAATTGGGTTCCAATGTAAATCTATTTATATCGGCAGTCGTTAAGCTTAATCTTAATCTACTCACTTAAATCATTAAGTCTTGTGATTGGATTTATGCTTATTGATATTTTTTTCTGCCTGTTGGTTTCGCAATCCAAATTTGGTTTAGCAGTGAAAATGCTACATGAATAAACTGCAAACATTATTAAATAAACTAGCATTTGATTCGGAAACATATCTAAACATTCTGTTTCAATGGAGCAGTCTTTCGTTCAGAAAGGTACTAGTATATCAAGTATTTCCACTTCACAGGACGTTCTGTTTAATATAAACTTATTGGCAGATTCAAAACATTCTAGCAGCAATATCAATCAATATGAAGATTCCTAGAATGGCATCAATAACTGCATCTTTCACTTGTTGAACAAACTAATCTGTACTATCCAGGCTGATCTTGCACACCAATTATCAAACAGTCAGAAGCGAGTGACTTTACTCGATGTCATTGCTAGGATAACGTTTGAAGCAAAGTACGGGTTTCCAGTGATATTACTTCAAACCCGCTGCCAAAGGCCACACAACGACGCTGCCAAACACACATAAATAAGCTGGAACCGCTAATGAAAATTCCCTCGAGCGCACAGATTGCACCGCACTCGGGCCGAGCCATCATACATTGCGCTTGTCGAGGCAGAGCGCTGTTGTCGTTACAGAAAATTAATTACCAGATCTAAAATCAATTAAATAATCGAACCCTCTGCACGCAAATGTCTCTCTACTTCTTCCTCGTTTTATCTTCCTCTCTTCTCTCTTTCTCTCTCCGTTTCTCTCTTCGCGGGACGTTCTATTTGCAGTATGACAGATACCCAAACCATGACATACGACCATCGGAGCTGCTGATACCGTCCGCGGGAGCCACGAATCAATTACACCCGAATGTTAATCAACCGGGCGATAGTATTAAATTAGGCCCGTACTACACGTCCGGCGGGATGCTGACGGGGCCGGGCAGTGGCGGAATGCCGGTGTCGGCCAGCCAGACCGGGACACCGCTTGGGGGAGGATCGTACCTTTCCGGGGTCGCCCATCCACTGGACGGCGGTGGTTTGGACGGAGGAATCGGAGGAAACGCACTGATGTACAGCAGCACGGGCAGTAGTGGTGGTGGTGGTGGTGGCGGTGGCGTTGGCCATCATCAATCAACCCTGCTGCCAAACGGTGGCACCGGCACCGGAGTTAATCCGAACGATTATGACATCAATGTACATACCATCAAAAATATGCTAATGACGACCCGCGTGCCCGAAAGCTGCGTCTAGTCGCGTCCACCGGGAATGGTCGACGGTCCGAGGAAAAGCCTACCCCAACTTCTTGGAGACGGGAGGGAGAGTGATTGTTTCCCAAATGCCGAAAGGAGCTTCCAGACGAACGGGTTTCCTTCGCTTCCGATGCAACATCCAAAGCATAACTCTGTGCTTCTTCGAGGAGTTTCGATACTGCTGAAAGGTGGCTTGTTTTCCAGCATCATCCGATACGAAATATTTTTAAAGATAAGTGCATAGTTTAGATTTTTATTTTCCGTGTGGTAAAATTAGTTTTACCCATAACCTATTTTGGAGTAAGAGGTGAGACTCATCATTAGCACCATAATCAAACATGATTACTTTTCCGGCACATTTTTCGCCATACGCACCATGGAAGGAGTGATGAAAAAAAGAAAAACTTTATCGTTTTCCATTCGATCACATTTTAACACACACCTAACTAAAATCTACAAAGTTTAAATTATTGGTCGCTCGAATCTCGGTCTTTTCACAGCCGTATTATAAATTGTTTTTACTTCTAATCGTTCAATCATGAATGTTTCTTTGCGGTAGGTATGCATCTTTATCATTTTGTTTGTTTTCTAAAAATTTATACTGGAAAAATGTATCATTTTAAACTAGCAAATGCTTCCATTGCAATGTGCTAAGCAATGCAAAGTAACTGATTCCTACTCTTGATTCCTCTAACTCGTGTACGTTAAATACTTCCCTTAAAAAGGAAAAATTGTTTTAAAACTTAAAACACTACTCAATTAACGAAATTTTTGTTAAAGTTTCTAAAATTATCAAACATTTCATGAAAGGTTTCGTCAATTTACTTTATACCTGCGATGCAGTATAGCAGTGAACATTATAATGCAGTGAACTTTTCTCCATATATCCAAATACCATAAACAGACCAATAATTTCGGACTGATGAAATGCATATCCAAACAACACAGTTACGAATTTTTGAGTGCTGAAAGAGAAACGTGGCAAAAAAGTATCTAGCAGGCAAGAATCATGCAACACATCGGTGGCAAACAGAAGGCAGACAAATTAGCAAAGAAAAATGTACATCCACATAATCAGATTTAATGACTGTTAGGAAATAATTGGATGGTGGTGAAGGCAAAACAAAACATTCAACTCGGGCAAGAAATCCAAAGGAAACAAAAAGAAAAAGCAAGCCGAAGCGAAACGTCAGATGTGACCAAAGACAACGTCGTTGGTGAATCGTTTGTGCATTTGCGCACACCTTCCGCTAATTGGCCAGCGCTGGTCAGCATTTTATCTTCAATGAGCAACGGTGCAGAGCGCAAGAAAATGGGTATTTAAACGCCGACGAAACATAGCAAAATGTGAAAACAATTATCCAACATAAATGTTGAACAACAAAACAGGTGGGGAGGAAACATTTAAAAAATATTACCGCTGGCGAATCAGTTTTATTTTGTTCATAGTTAAGGAAAAAAGAACCTTGAAACGATCTAAAGTTGTACACAACGGAATGAGCTTTTTTTGTGTTTCATAAAACACATTCCCTACCAGCTCCTGTGCTGTTTTTTATATCTTCCCATTTTTGTTCCACAAGCACAAGCCATCTTTTCGAGCAAAAGCAAAGGAAAAGTTGAATAAAGATCCGTTTGAACGATGTATAAAAAAAATATCCATAAAAGTCTGTTGAAAGCAGATAAAAACATAAGTTTTAGGGGTGGAAAAGTTGATGTTAAAGTAAATGTTATAGAGTATATGGAGTGCCGTGGATAGCAAAATAACTTTTTAATTAGAATGAACCTTGTCATTTGCAGAAACACCGTGTGTATGTGTGTGTGCCCGCCACATCCGTGTTTGTTAGGTTTTCGATGGAGGCGCATGGTCACTCACACTCCATTTTTTAATCACTTTCCTTTAGCTAGTCTAAATTAATTGCATCAGGCTGCCAAAGCCAACCCGGCCATCGAAGGCAATGCAAACGTAATCACGATTCCAACCCAAATATAAACTTCCGAGAATCTTTATTCTGTGCCAATATGAGTGAAACCCCGATCTCCTACATATCAACCGACGCACAACATACATTCAATCCGATCTGATTTCGAACAGCCGCCCCGTTACACATTATGTATATCCAGCAAACCATATCAGTGTTGCATTACCATTTTTTCTCCTTTCCTCCACGAACGAAACCCGAACCATGCATATCCCTAACCGTTGGCGGTTTTATCGATCATAATCATTTTCAAGTCCGGGACTGATTTTTTCCCTTCCTGACCCCCGATGGTGCCGTTTCTTATTGTACATATTATTCTAGATCAAATTTTCGAGCGTGAAGTAAACCAATAAAATGAACCTTTGCAAGGTAGGATTTATGTAAATATACGAGCCACTTTGTCGAGGAACCAACTTTGAGGAGTTGTTTGAAGCACTAATCTCGGAGGAAATTCTTCTCTTGCAAAAGAGAAATTGCATGCGATGAAGTATGACAAAACTGCCTACAAAATAAAGAAAACCAGAGTTGGTAGATTTTATAATCACCTTTTCCGCCGGCCCCATTAACGCCTCCCAACTGTTTTCCCCCCCGACCACGGCGTGAGCCGTCGTAGGAAAATATTTGTACATAGAAAAAAGGAAAGGAAAAACCACTCACACTCACACGTTTCAATCCCGAACGGCCGTAAAGCAAAGAGTGCATTCGAACAGAGAATTTAACATTAACCAGTTTGAAAAATGTTTTCCCGCGAACTGCAATTTGTAGGAAGTCGTTTGTGGAAAAGCCAGAGGAGAACGATACGACAGACACACGCGTTTGGCGTGGGCAAACATAAATCATTAGCGAAAACAAACCCATGAAGCAAACGAGTGTAATGTTGTTGTACAAAACAAAGGAGAAAAAAAACAAAAAAAAACCAGTAAAATGTTGGCAATGGGGTGGAAAAACACACACGTAAACTATGTGACTAAAGTAAAGGAAAAAATTGTGGAAAACAATGAACTTTCAAAACAAAAACAAAAAGAACATGAAAGAAACAAACGATTGGAAGTAATAAAACAAAGCAACCATTTCAGAGCTGGTGTTATGATTTGTGACTTCCTTTTGTCCAATTTTGTACTATATTTTACTGTTCTTTCTCATGCCTTTAATTGCCATATTGTTACCGTGAGCAGTTTTAATGTAAAATCAAACAAATGCAACTCCGAAACTTCCGTTCCATTGTCCACCGACCACCCCGGAGTGTTTTCACGCCTCACCATACGAACCAGTACCCTTTCCACGCACGGTGCGACTTTTTCGCTAATCGTTCGGAAATGACCATAAACGAGCCGAGCGGAGAATGTTGATTACCCACCCCCCGGGCAGGGTAATGGAAGAACCCAACCGAGGAAACCGAGCATACCGAGTGTACAATTTTCCTCGCCCCAAAACACCAGTGCAAACATCATGGCGCCAAAAGTTTTTTCCCGTACTGCGCAGCTTCCGTTGAAAGTGCTGTACCTTCAAAACACAAACCCGCCCGGAAGCAAACCGAACGGCACGACAAAGTTTGGACACTGTGTTTACATTCATGCACATCTATTTAATTATTGCAACCCACAACGGCCACCGGGTGATATGCGGAAGGTTGGGCTGGATTCTCGGTGCGTGCGTGCATGTGCCAGAGTAAATGCATTATTTGTGATGCGCTCGATTGTGTGGTGTGGGATTAAGCCCGGTCTGTAGCGTATCCCGCACACTTGCACACCACCTTTTTCCGGTAGTCAAAATGGCAGACCTTCCGGTGCATCGGCACCGCAGAGAAACCTATGCCCGCCTCCCCGTTGGTTGGTTGGTGAAACCGGCACCGGAACGAGAAAAGCTTGTCCATCTCTAACCAACCAACGTCGGTTCCGTTAAAGATTTGTGTCCTTCGGTTGCCCCCTCCCGGTTGGGAGCGCATTTTTCGGCAAATATGCTCCCGTCGTGCGTGCATCCAAGTGTGCATTGTTTTACCCAACCACGTGGACCGTTGCCACATTTAGTGAAACCACGGCTGAATTAGCACAAACACCTGGTGGGAAGGTCGTCATGAGGAGAGACTCCAAAAGTTTTCCTATAATGGCAAACAGGTAACATTCAATTTCACGAAAGGTTGGAAAATTAAACCTTATTTGTGTATCAGAGTCTAAATTATTTTTTCAATGATGTTCATGGCACATTTTTATCATTCAGCTATTATTTTCTACCTTAACATTATACTTGGGCTCTTTTTTCACACTTGTGACACGTGCCAAAACAATGCTATTTTTATTAAATTTAACACGATTAGTAAACGAAATTAAGTTTCGAAATGAGTTTCAACAGATGACAAATTTAAAGCTTCACATAATGCACTTTTTATTGAAGAGGTAATTGGCTCAAAAAACCTTGAAAGTCAATATAATGCCATTTTGGCCACTCACCTAATCAGCAAGATACATCTCCAATCGGGATCGGAATAGTTTTTCGATCGGGATTCTCCGCCAATTACTAACAACATGCGAAACATTCATAACAGAATGGTATTGATGCATTCATGAAATGTAATTTCATTAATCAGTGTCATCGATAAAGCGCACAGGGATAAAGCTTCAGCGGCCACCGTCAACCAGATAATCTTATTACCGGTTAGAAAGTAAACGCGAGACTAATCAGTCGAACGCATTACGAGCGACATCATCGATCAATTAACGTGTCGCGATTAGCATTGTTCGAAATTTAAGCGTGACAAATTTCACTGATTTAAGCCATGCGCGAAATTGAGAACCTAAACACTGAGATATGGAAGTTGTTGCACTTCACATTTATCATTTCACTGATCATCACGAGCTGAAAATGTGAATCCCATCTCTACGTATGATAGATTTGAACAGCAAAAATCTTACAGAAAAAGAGACAAACTATGCCGCGTACAATATGAATAAAGCATGGTGGAGCTCGAAATTCAATTAGTTGCAGCTCAATTTAATTCAATTTTCCAATCATCAACAATTGTCAGAAATTATCTAACAAACGAACTGCAGATAGTAATTGCAGTGCGCCGACATTCATTATCATCTCATCTATTATTTAATTGCACATAGCACGTTCGAGTGCATCTTGCAACAGGCCGTGAGTGGGGAGATTTGTTTCCTTTCCAATTCCATATTCCCACAAATCAGCATGTGGGAAAAAATGAGTTCTCAGAAATTTATCGAATCGTCACGGAGGTCTGTTTCGGTAAGATTAAATTTAATTATAAGAGTTTTCTATAGAAAAGTAAAACAAATCTTCAACGGGGACTTGTTAAACCTTCTAGTAATAAATTAAAATTGTGATATATTAAGATTAACAAAACAAACACACACTTCCCTTTCCCAAAGGCAGTGATGCAGGAATTTAAACTACCTCCCATCTATTACACTTTAAATAATGCTATATTAATCTCTCGCAGAACATTTTCACAATCAATGCCAGCAGTTATCAAACGATCCTTCACCAACTATCTAAACAAGCTATCATTATTTAAGGACCTTAAATGGGACACGAGCAATGCAATTGAACACGTGTTTGTTTGATTAAATTTACTAACAAAAATAGAAAAATAGAAATAGCGCCGGTTAAGTTTAAAACGGCTGTTTGCTAGAAAATGGTGTCACTTTTGATCAATTAGATTGACTTCAGCTAAGCTCGACGGTGCATTCTCAAAGTGCTTCCGTTTGATATGATCCGTTATTCGGTATACGTATTCGGTCCAAAGTTGTGAAGGCATAAATGGGATGGTTTTGTATAAAGCAATTAAAAAAAAATGCATCTCCTAAATGTGTGAACTTTCGGGTTGTATCATTTCGATCGCTTTAAAGCACTGTATATCGTTCGGTAAATTCAAATGCATCCTAAATGCATCCAATTTAGGCTAGCATAATTCATCCGGGCGCCTTTCAGGCGTCATCCTAGCGTGTAGAAGGAACGTTTGTTTACTTCGTAACGGCGTGAATGGCCTCCGCAAGGTATCCAACATTCTTCGACGTTACACCGGCCATCGAAATGCGTCCATCCTTCGTCAGATACACGCTAAACTCCTTCGTCAGACGCTCGCACTGCTGCTGGTTCATGCCGGTAAAGCAGAACATGCCAATCTGGTCGGTAATGTGGGCCCAATTGCGCGACGAGCCCAAATCTTTCAGGTTCTGCTGCAACGTCGAGCGGACGGAGATGATCCGGTCGGCCATCAGCTTCACGTCGGCGAGCCACTCCTGACGTAGCTGCTTGTCGCTCAGAATTTCGGCCACCAGCCGGGCACCGTTGATCGGTGGGTTCGAGTACATCGGTCGGATGATGATCTTGATCTGCGACATCGTCCGGTCGGCCTCATCCTTACTGCCGGTCACGAGCGAGAACGCACCGGCACGTTCACCGTACAGGCCCATGTTTTTGGCGAAACTTTGGGCCAGCGCAATCTGGTGGCCGTCGCGCAGGAAGGAACGCACCGCGAACGCATCCTTGGCGACGTCTCCGCTCGCGAAACCCTGGTACGCCATGTCGAAGAACGGGAACAGATTGCGCTTCTTGATGACGGCCGACATTTCGGCCCACTGTTCCGGCTTCGGGTCGACGCCGGTCGGGTTGTGTGCACAGGCGTGCAGTAATACTATCGACTTTTCTGGGATTTTCTGCAAAAGAAGAGATCAAATCGATTAGTAAATTTGAAGACCCAGTTATTTGTCATTCATTAAAATATGAATCCAAATCCAATTTAATTTCTTGAAACCTTCACCTGACTTCAATCTGATTTTGAATTTATTGGTTTATGACGAATTTAATATTTAAAGTTTGACTGGAGGATTAAATGCATCATGCTGAATCATTCATCAACACATTTAAAACAACCACAAAGAAGCCTCAATTGTTTTTCCTTACTCGAGCGTAAACCGTAAACCCAGACACAAAAACAACTGCCCGGGGATCTGTAAACAACTCACAAGCAAACAACGTTCCGGCGAGGTCATTCCCTACTTAAGATTCAGCAGTGCTGATAATGGAGTAAATCGTGACATAGGTCTCTTATGATCGATGTAGGTTGTAGTGGCGTCACTACAGTGGGCACCACTTAAAAGTGGGACAAAAATAATCTTCACAAGCGACGTCATCCGACTACTTACCGACAGATCCTCGAGCGCACCCTTGAAGTCGAATCCACACGTCGACGGATCGTAGTACCGGTACGACTTCACGTTCAGTCCCGAGTGCCGGAAGATGGGCCCATGGTTACCCCAGGACGGCGTCGGCAGGTAGATATCTTTCGGGCCGGGAAAAAGCTGGCCCAGGAACGCACCGCCGATGCGCAGCGAACCGGTTCCACTGATACCCTGGACGGTGGCGTTCAGGCCGTTCGCGACGTGCTGGCTGTCCTCACCGAGGGCCAACAGGATGCTTTGCTTGCAGAACTCGGCCGTTCCGCCGATCGGAGAGTATTCGTGATCCAGCTGCTTGCCCGCTAGCCGTTCTTCGGCCTTTTTCACGCTCGGCAGGACGAACGGTTTGCCGTTATCGTCCCGGTAGGCGCCCACGCCGAGGTTGATCTTTTTCGGATTTGTGTCGCGCTTGTAGGCCTCCGTCACGCCGAGGATGACGTCCGGCGGTCCCATCTGGACGGCACTCCACCATGAGCTAAAACGGAAACAAAGAAAAAGTAGTTTTTGTTACCAGCTTGAAATACATATGTTTTATATAAGCAATTTTTTATAAATTTTCAATTTATTTTGAACATGATTTAGTGCAAAACAAACATTTGCCAATGTTTTGCAACTCATGTATGAACAATCATTTATGAAGACTTAAATTTTACCCGGCCCTTAACCAATATATTCACTTGTTTAACTTGTAGATCATGATCATGAAGCAAAAAACAATTTGGATCAATTCACACATTTGAATGATAATAAAATAAGCAAATGAGGGTTTCTACACTTTCAACTGCATCCTAATGTGCATAAGATCGTTTTAGACATTATTTTTTTCGTTTTGAGCCCATGTTTAGTTATGGGATATATTAGTGATAGCGCCTGTTTGATAACAAGATTGTGTAATATTCACTGACTTCAAAAGCAATAACTTTGATTAAATATTAACAATTGAAATCCTTGCATAAAGAATACTATTTAATTATTTTTTAAAGCTTAAGTTAAGCTAACCATTAGTGAAGGTTATTGATCCGCTTTGGAAGTAGCAGTACAAGCACGGATCTGTCCATGGATTGGCCACTTTCATCTGTTATTTATAGACCACTCGTTTTCACGATGCTGCTAGCAGAATCTTGACCAGTTTCCGTTAGATAATCGTTCAAGCGTAAATACTTTCGACGTCATCACCGCTAGTGGTCACGTTTTCGTTCAGTGACCGATCCGACCTTGGCATGCGTACCGAAGGTCACCATTTTCAATGCTCGCAGCCGCATGGATCGAGGGCAATGCACCAAATTCACTAACCACGAGATAAAAGCAACAAAATCTTACCTAGCGCGAACCGCCAGTTGACTCTGGATGGGAAGAACATTTCGCATCAGAACAGCTGAGCTGCGTTGGAGTGCCTTCGAGCATGCCATTTTTCCAGAACCTGCTCTACTTTCACCAGGCGAAACGACTGTGGAAAAGATTTGCACTTGTTAATGGACGTCGCAGCACAATTTGCGGACTGGAATCGTGCCGGTCAAAATCTGTATGGCTTTGAGCAGATTACCCAGACTCTTTCAACTTACCACTGATAAGATTTGTCAAGTAATGCAACTGATAACGCACCACTTCTGTTTTGACCAGCGAGATTATCTATCGAAAATGCAAAAATCAACAACACTACAAGCCAAGGTTGCTTCAAGTCCCGGTATTTGACATCAAGTGCACAACCCTGTTTGAGGGAGAGCGTTGCTTAGTTCAAGTAACCTTGACCAAACGACAGCTCAGTAGTGATGGGAAATGGCAAAGAACTGTAACTAGTTATTTTGATATGGAACGGAACCAGTCCATTCCTGAACGTTAACTTTGTTTCCATTAGATCATTTAACCGAATAACGAATGAGTAATTATTAACACAAATGTGAAGCTTCCTTAAATTTTTCAAAGTAAGGGATTCGGTTCTGAAAATAAATTAAACATCTTACAACAGTTGCACCTAGCTAGGCATCTTTCACGTTCCAAAAGCAGGACCCATTTGGTACTGTCAAATATCCGGCATGTCCAACTCTAGGTACAATTTGTTTTGATTGGAAATGAAGAATTGTTTGCCGCGTTGATTTGCAATCTTCTCTCAATTCGATCGAATTTAGCTAAATAATTTAAAATGGTACGTATTTGGAATTGATTCGACAGTATATATTAAAGAGCTGTGAGTTGTAACAAATCCTTCTTTGATTTCTAGCTACCGCTGTCTCTACTCAAGACTGCCCAGAGTCACCCGATGGTAAGCAAATCAAAGCATTGAAACTTTCATTATTTGTGCCCGAAGGGGTCTTTAAATGTGTTTTCGTACAAAATAACTTGTATTTCACATTGAGGAGGCGTCAATCCTTAACCCACAAAGGGCATCTTTGGTTAAAACAAAGATTATTTTACATAATGTTAATGGCTTCCTCCGAACAACGTATGTGTTTACTTTCTGTTTCTTTAAACTATTGTTTGTCGTTCAAACAAATACTTCTAGTTGATCTTGGCGGGATGGAAAAGGGCTCATTATCTAGGCCTCCCCGTCAGTAAATTAGTTTCATGAGTTTATGACCCTTTTTCCTATGTACCAATTTTAGAAATATTCGCAGCATATCCCTACCTTTCATAAAACCACCATATTTTGATTGATACAAACGGTTTCCTGAACAAATTCATTCCGAACAGCATGTCCTCATCATGCTTCTCATTTTAAATTCAACTCATTACAGTCTTGTCACGCTAGATTAACGAATGTTCAAAACTCGATTAACCTGCTCATTGTAATTTTTTAATATAAACATAGCTTTCCCGGAATTGGGATCTTATCTGTTCGAATCTTTCTTCAATTAAAGATTCAAAGATCGATAAAAAAAATGAAAAATAGCCATTGTCCGCCGTTTGCCTGTAGACGAGCATTTCGCAATCTGTGGTCCTTCCTGGAAGAGATCTCCATTAGTGCGCCGATTTGACTCACACCTCGACTCCACCAAGAGATAGCCAATAAATTTACTATATTACGCTCCTTCTCTCTTCCCCCACCGTGGCACACAGTTGGTGGAGCTGAAAAATGGCGAAACATACAACGGACACCTGGTGAGCTGTGACACCTGGATGAATATTAATCTGCGGGAGGTCATCTGCACTTCTAAGGTAAGCTTTTCAGCACCACGCGGTATGCTTACCGGTGCCGGTGTTCCGTAGTACCGGGTGGGTTACTAATGGAGCCATATATTTTTCCCCAAACACACACACACACACATAAACACACGCATAGGATGGTGATAAGTTTTGGCGTATGCCCGAATGCTACATCCGCGGCAGCACGATCAAGTATCTGCGCATACCGGACGAAGTGATCGACATGGTGAAGGAGGACGTCCAGGCAAAGTCACGCAATCGGACCGAAATGAACAAAGGCGGAAGGAACCAGAATCAGGGTCGCGGCGGCGGAGGCGGTGGTGGTGGTGGAGGCGGTGGCGGCGGTGCCGGTGGAGGCGGCGGAGGTGGTGGGCGAAATAATATGAACGCCAACAACCGAAACACCTTCGGCGGCAACCGCGGAGGCAACCGTGCCGGATTGGGGAATCCGAATCGAAATGCTCAGAATAAGAAATAATAAAAAAAAGAATGGCTGACAGCGTGAAATTTGGCTCGACTGCTTGGATGTTTTCTATTATTTTTGGTAATTTACTAAGGTTTCCTTTGTGCCCGGGGTGTGGGTTGAGTTAAAACATTAAAGGCACCCTCGAATCGATCGGATCGAAAATTTTGGCCGCGTCCGGATGAAAACTGCACAGGAGGATGAAATCAAACAAACGCCAAAAACACGAAACCAAAAAAAAAGAAATCCACCTTCGTCTCCATAATTGCTGGCAGCCTGGTGTCGCCTTATTTGGTGACGTCTCTCCACCGAACAGCGGGTTGTCGTCGCTCGTGACGCTCCCGGGGCGTTGCTTTGGGAAAGGAAAATAGAAATTGGCAAACATTCATATTCATAATTCAACGGCGAACGGCGCTGATGGACGCTGCTTCGGCCGGTTGGTAATGCGGCAGTTTGGAAAATTTAAATGTGTCATTATTCGCCACTTTGGTGCACGGTTTGCTCATTAGCATCAAGTTTGGGGCGTGAAATGAGACAAATAGGCTGCCCGGTGGCAATAAATTACCGCCATGATGCTGATTGAGCGGATGATCGCTAATCAATTTCAAATAAATATGTAGATTAGAGACGAAAAAAATGGTTGCAATTTTTATGGATACTTTCGAATCACAAAACAAAAAATTAAACAATTGATTATGAAGTAATGATTCCTAATCATGTTCATTAAAACAATCAGTATGGTAGATTCACGCATGGGGTTCTTGAACTTCATTTTCATTGCACTCTAGTAATATTCCATATTTAAATGTTAAACGTGAATCACGAATATCGGTTTAAAAAATGTTTCAATCGCTAGATAAACTCCATGTCTAATATGAATACAAGGATAATACATCAGCAAAACCCGATCGTGAGATAATTTGCGGTCTTCCTTTAATCAATTCACCCATTTTGATGAATCATTCCGACGCGACATTCTGCATTAAGTCATCCTGGCCGTTCCCTGATATCCAACTCGATCATTAAAGCAGACACTTTGCGATGGCTTCCATCGTCACCGTCTCCGATCTTGCTGCTTGAGATGAAGGTCCGACCGATGAATTACCATTCTACAGCTTCCCTTGCCGAACATTGTTATGAAAATGAAACCACTCGACCGCAGATTGGTGGTATTCTTACAAGATTTTTTAGGGACTCCATCATCGTTTTCGAGCGTATTGTACGGAGTGACCACAATCGGTGTGACTAAACCACCCCAAATTCCCTCTTAGATGTCCACCGATATGCAACGTTCCACGCCAAAGTTGTCCACGGAAATGATGGTGATTCGTGGTATTCGGTATTCGTTGGGTTTCACATATTCGTACCATTTCTCACCTTTTACGAGCTGTCCTGTCAGTCCGTCGGGATCGCTCTGTCCATGGCCAGCGTAAGATGATGAGTTTTTTTTCCTATCTCGTGTTCTGCTTTTCCTGTCTCCATTCTCCACTAAATTTGAATAGTTTCGTGGTTTCTCCACGAACTCCTCCGGGAGGGTAGTTAAAAAAATAAATGTCTGCCTTTACAAATTCAAAATCCAATCCGTTTGAGCGACAGACCACATAAATATAAAAGAACTGTAAAAGAGGCGAACCGCAACACCGGTGAAGCTCCGCTTCGTACCGTGGCAGAATGAATCGAGAAAAGAACGTCCACATATCCGCCCTCTGCCCTCCGATCCTCCCCGGGGCCAAAGGTTCCCGGTCCCCGAGGGATCGGGCCTTGCGGGCGTGCATGCGTGCGTGCGGTGTGGCGTGAGTGCGAAGATAAATTTAATTTCTTTTTGTATAAATTATCCCGTGAGCCTTCTTCGCGCCTGCTTCATTTTTCCCGAACGTGCGCGCGCGTTTTGGTTTGTTGTTCTTGGCGTTGACCGTTGGCCAGGCGAGTCAGGCTTGCCGGAATGACCCGCGATGATGCTGCTTAACTGATGCCCAGGTGAATAATCATGCGTTGGTCACGGGTTTGGGGTGAATTCCCGGTTTGAGTCGTTCGTTTTAAAACGATACCCTTGACAGGCACAGGGTGACAAGTGGAAGGGTTTTGTAGTTATTCTTGGGACATCTTTTTCAACGAAAGAAAAAATGGAAAGTTACAACTTTTGCATCGCTAAGAGATTAGAAATTACAGACATACAACTTTGGAGCAAAATTCAAGAAATATGTTAGATTTTTGTAAGAATTTGTTTTCCTATTAAGATATATAGTTTTAAAATAAATTTACCAGCTAAAATTTAACTAAAGATAATAGTTATACGTTACAATAAGGATGAACGTGATTCTTTAGACGTGGTAGTCAAAATTAGTATTTCTCAAAGAAAATTCAATATTCTAAGTTAGGATCATCATTACTTAGTAAAAATCTAGATGATCATCATTACTTCGTAAAAATATTTATCTAACATTTCCTGCTGTTGAGGAGGTTTGAGGTTTTCTTTTAAGTGTAATTAAGTTTTAAAAAATTAATCCCTTGGTATCTTAGAAGGAAGCAGCTTAAGCTCGTGCTTTCAGGACACCCTGTAAAGACCTTAACTAAAGGTAAAACATCGATCGGGAAGAGCCATTGCTTGCGTTCTCGTTGGAGCAGCTCAAGATCCCGGCCAAAACCAATCTTGCCTCGGAACGAATCTTGAAAAGAACTCCAGAGCATCGTTGGAGCCGCCAAGTCGGGACAGGACCGTCCCGTAGGAGCTTCCACTTGGACTTTCGCAAAACGACACTGCCAGGGGTGTGGGGCAGCATCCTCGCTCGGCCCACGATCGTGTGAAGTGGAAGAGAGCGAGAATTAATCGTTTGAAATCTGTTAAAAACGACACCTCAACCAAATTGAATAAAAGCTGGTGTGAAATGAAAGGAAACCGGTTTTCTTTCTTCGCGCTACGGACTCGAGGAGTCGTCCCCCGTTCTCGTTGGGGTTCCGTCGTTCCGATTCTGGCTCCTCCTGCCTTCGAGCCGTTCATCGTCGTGCGCGGTAACCCTCGTCGATCTCGGCCCTCCGTCTTGGGCGTCTTATCTTATTGATCGCGCCGTTGAATGGTCCATTCCTGCGGGATTTTCTATACCTGTGTGTGTGTTTCGGTTTTCCCGTTTTCGAAGCACGGGCGCACGTACGTCGTCGGTGCGAACGTTGAAGTCGATACCCTCCCCCACTGGGCCCCGCATGGAACCGATCGGGGGCCACGCCAACACGCCCGAACCGATGTACGTATGTACCATTGTTTGCAATTGTGTGTCGGAGGGTATGCGCAGCATCGGCGACCCACGGGCCAGCGGACGGTTCGAAAGGCGATGTTGTTGGTCACGTTTTAACATCGTTTTTCGCTGGCGACCATCACACCTTTTGGACCCCGAAGCACAACGGGCGTGTGGGTTCTAAAAATATAAAAATAAAAAGCCTAAGTTTTCGGAAACTAAGCATTCTAAGAATAATTATTTTTATTTGTTCAGAAAGATGTGAGATGAAATGTTAAAAGGAGTCAAAATTACAGGAATGGATTCAGTTTCAAAAATATTCCTTTTAAGAACTTCTCAAGTAGTTAAATTCTTGAACATAATCTGATAAAAATTGAGAAATCCTTTAACAAAATCCTTGATAAAAACATTTTCTCTTGGTAAAACATTTTAAGGAGCTAAACTTATCTGAAGTGATCATATTTGTCCAATGATTTGCTGCAAACGCATCCAATGTTATGTTTCTCCGTTTAACCATGCTTTTACATCTGATTAGTTCTCCCGGGGAATGAAGCTGCGAATGAGCAAGCCCCAAGAAAAGGTGCAACCAGAGATCAATCCCGGGAACGCTGCGCTGGAAAGAAGAGACAAGAAAAAACATTGCTTCTACATAAATATCCCATGTACCGCGTTCGTGGCGCGCGAATAACCCCCCCTTTTACCCGAAAGGTTCGTCGCTCGGACGCGCATTGAACTCTTTCCCGCAGCTTCTTCATTCTCGGGCGCGCCATATTTGCCACGCCGTAGCGGTAAGGAACGCGATCATCAGGCCAGCGAAAAAGCACATGCTGGCCGTGCCCGGGCCGTGTCCAATTTCGATTGCGATCGCGCGGTGGTTTGGAAGGTGGAAGGAACCCAAACGGTCGTAAATGGCCGACTTCACACCGACTACGGACTCATGGTGGCGAAACTCTTGGTGGCCCGGGGACAACGGGGGCTAATTTGCTCCCTCAAGTTACCACGGCCCATGTGTGTTCTTTACGGTACGGATTCTTGGAGGCCGTACTTTTGTTGCCGAGGTAACCGATTCCGATTCCGGCCATCTGCATTCCGTATTTGGCCGCGTCGGGCCAATTCCTTTCGCGAACGGCGAACGGTGCCAATTTATGGAAAAAGGCTTTGCTGGCTTGGTGGTGCAGTTTGGCGTGAATGCGGATCAATTTCTCCCAAGAACGCGAATGCCGAACCATTCTTCACAATGCCACACTTTAAAAGGATTCTCTCGTCCGGTTCGTTCTGGGACCCGGGGACAAAACATCGTTCGTCCATTCCGGTCGTTGCTGCCGCTGCTTTTTACGGGATGGCATGCTGCTCCTTACCGGGCGGGGTCACGAAGGGGACGCGATCCTGCCAGGTCGAACACATAAAATTGCTAATCGATGAATATCGATCGCCGGAACGATTTGCGCATTTTACTCAGAAATGCGCCAACCGCGTCGGTGTGGTTGCGCATTCGCCATCGACGCCCAAGGTGTTCCGGGAGAGGGCGGCCCATTCTGATGTCATCCGGTTGATGTATCACCTTCGCTTCGCGTCTGCTTTTGCTTTCGCTCCTTATTTTACACCACACGTCAAACCGTGCAAGTAAAAGGGCAAATGGGTAGAAGCAGAAAAAACGAACGTGCCGGTAATAAAATCTCTCACTCGCACCACACGATGGATGGATTCTGCGGGAATGCCCATTCCCGCCGTCGATGGAAATGAGCTTCCTGTGCTTCAAAGTCAAAGATTCATCACTCGGAAACCTAAATTGCCTTTCGGTTTTTATGCTTCGAAGCGGCCCAATGCATGCATAATTTTCTGTGGTGTTAAAATGGAGTTCGAAATCATCCATTTTCGCAGAAACCATCTGCCGGGCACTTTTTTAACAACTGTGTCTTCCATTTGCAATTTGCTTTGTTGCTCATTAAAAGTAAATCCTTGAAGAAAAGAGTTCCAAAGTGCGAAATTACCAAGCAAAAAAGGAGTGCAATTTGCAGTTGTGTCTTTCGATCGGGTTATACACAGCTTTGTGAAAATAGGTTTCCTTATATTATCTTATAGTAATGAAAAATTATTTAAAAAATAATGGGCCCGAGGTACCGGAAACATTAATCATTTTTTTCAACGGTTTTTCATAAATAAACTCATATTTTGCGATTTGAAAGTCATGTACTTGTGGTATCCACTTGCTTCCCATTATTTTGTTACAACCATTTAGGTAGAATACGAATCTCTTAAATAGATACAACCATGCTGAGCAAACTTTTCCATCCGGATGAACACGTGAATCCCTAGTCAAGTGTTCGTAAATGTATCGCAAAACCCATCAATTAGTGGTAGAAAATTTCTAATATTTCCGTTTCCCCCTCGACTTTGCACACCTGGGCCGGCGTAAGTGATCACTCCGGTTGTAATGTATTCCGGAAACAATCGAATCGAGCCTTTAAGAACCTCAAACGAGCGGCTGGGATACCATTAGCCATCGGTGGGATGATTCTTTCGGAAGCTACAAAATGATTGCTTCCTCTAGGGCAGACTTCCAGCCCATCGTCAGAACTCGTGCCATCATCGATCGTTCACAATCGGAACGAGAACCCACCCTCCTCGGGAAACGGTCGACGCCCAATCTGTGCCCACACAGAGAACTCAGGACGACGACCATAGGCCAGTGCACAGCAATCGTAATTACTACAACAAAACGCGCTGATTAGAGGGGTTTCTCCAAAAACGCGTCCGAAATTATCGCTCCGTAATCACATAATTACCCATCTGAGTTTCCAATCCCTGGCACGTTCATCGGATCGTCCATTTCCTTTCCTTCTGTTCGGATCCCGCGTTCCGGCCTCCTCTCACCCTACGAACGATGGAAAGATCGGTTTCGGTTCGTGATGGATTGAACCCCGCGGGATGGCAGCATCATTCTCATCGCATCTTATCTCATCTCCCATATTCATCCAACACAAAGTATTCAGAGTACAGTTCGCTACAAATTTAGTCGAGCCTGGTCTAAGAAAAGATATTTTTTTTTCAATCGTTTACTTAATTTTCAGCTGGTTAAATTACAGACATTTTATGAAGGGGTTGGGTTTTGAAAAATTGGTGGTGCAGATACAGAAAACTGAGAAAAATTTGAATGAAAAATATTGAATAATTATTAGTTGCTTTTTGAGATTAAAACTAAATATTGAGTGATTTGTAGAAACCATTTTAAATTGACAAAGCTTTCATATTTTCTGTCCAGCAATATTTACTGATGTAAACTGACAAAAACTTTGAATTGACAAATTTAGTGTACTTTAAAACCATGTTGATTATACTTGCCATATCACTCTGTTGAATGTACCAATTGAAATAAAGCATGAATTTAAATTTTAAACTCACTATCATCTCAAGACAAGACAAGATCTTGTAAGAGACAACATTGCATTTATCGATTTAGTTGGATGCTTAATGATTTTCGAGAATTCATACTCTATCTGCTTCTTCCGCCCCCGATGTGACGAAAATCGTCGCTCACTGTAATCCTCCTAACACTTTTTTCGTTCCTTTTGTGTCTACACAACCACGCAGGGAATACGCACACTTGCACGCCGCTCGGGAAAACATCTTCCCAGAACATCTCGACCAGCTCTACCATCATCTATCGAGCTCCAGAACCCCGGGACCGAACAAGATGGAATTCCCTTTGGTCCATATGCTTTGCCAGACATTTGTCTTTTTGTCACTTTCGAAAAGTGAAACGTGCCTCACTTCGTTTTCTTCTCCATTCGTTGTTTCTCCAAAACTGCATAACATCCCGGGGTACGGGTGTGCATTTCATTCTCTATTCGTTTGGTTTCGAGCATTTGCCTTGCCTTTTCTGTCACCGATTTGAAGAGGAAGGTTCTTCTTTTCCTCCGCCGGTTCTAGCTTTCAGACGACTTTGCTTTTCTTTCCTCTTTCCCTTACTTTACTGTACCGAAACAAAGTTTTAAAAAAATCGTTCAATGCATTTTTCGACCGATTCTTCTCGCACTGTCAGGCAGGAGGCGATTGGGATGTACATTTTTCCTTTAATTTGTTAGTATGGTTCGTTTAGATTCGGCTCAATATCACACTTTGAGACATTCTCGTTTCCCGCCGGATGGTATTCCAGCAGCGAGCGGGAAGTTGTCCCCGGAATGGCTTTTCGTTGTTTATGGTTTTCGCTTCCAGTTACGGATGCTGAAAAATCCTTTCGTTTCCGTCGCATTCGTACCATCGTTCGCCAGTTTCAGTCGTTTCGTTTTCCACCCGATTGGTTTCGCTCCATCGCAGCAAAACATTGCAGTTATGTAGATGGTGCGGTGCATGGACGGCTGCATCTCCTTCGCAAGGGAGGCGATGCAGCATCGAGGAAGAAAGAAAACTTTAAGAAAAAAACCATCCAACTTCAAACACTCCGCACGCAATGCGCTCGAGCATCGAAGCACCAAGATGAAACTGGCGAGAGGAAAAAAAACCGAAGAAAAACTAGAAGCAAGTGTCAAAAAGGAAGCCACACAAAATATTACGAAAAGAGCACAAGAACGGCGAACAACGGGAACGAAATGAGTCGTAACGCAACGGAAGGATTGCCCCGAAGGAAGTGAGGGACGGAGGGATGGAGTGCGGGGCTTTTGAGTTCTACTGCAAAGGCGTAAAGGAACACGCCGTTTCTCAGCGTCACCCAAGGCTGGCTGTAAAACGATCGTTTTCCATCTTCTTCTCCGGTTGTCCTTCGTCCCGAGGGCATAGATTTATGCTTCCTTTGTGCTTCTTCCAGAAAGTAAAAAAACTATGCAAGCACACACACACACACACTTACACGTGGACACCCGCTTGTCCATCGATAGTGCCGTACATGTGGCCAGCATAAGGGACGGATTGAGCACAGCACACGGACCACGAAAGTGTGAAGAAAGAAAGATGGTGGACAGAAGACAAAAAAAAGAAAAACGAACAGAAACGGCCGGTTAAAAGCGGAGGATAAAATAAAGAGATTCCGAAAAAGGTGTGATATGCCATCCCACTTGCTCAACCTTCCGGTAGCCGGTTCGCGCGATAAGATTAGCAAGAAGAAAGCACGCTAAGAAACGGAGGAATGAAAGAGAACGGACAAAAAGTGTGCTCTGGTGAGAATATTCTTCCTGGCATCCTTTGGAAACTTCGGACGAGCTGCGACTTGACGATTCAAAGAGCTTCGCAAAGAATTGTATCGTCCAGATCGAGGGAATTTCCTTCGCCCTTGGACTCAAGAATGGGAATCCGAGGTCTTTTCCAAGACGAGTTCCTTTGTCGAGCGTCCGGTGATTTATGGTTCGGTGTTTGCGTACGATTTGAGTCGTAATTATTTTCCAGCCGGGAAAATCCTTTCAAGTCCTTGAGTGCACGGAACACATATGGTGGTCATATGTGACGAAAAATTAAAAGGATGTCAACGGTCGCCTATGTGACTCACGTTGGCTTTTTGTTGGATTCGTTGGGATTCATTGATTTTGTCGGGACAATTAGAAATTCTCTGAACAGGACGTCCTTTTATAGAAAAACTTCGAAATGAAAATCATCTTTGGATGGATCTTTTGACACATGTACTTTTCAGAAATCGTTTTTTTTACTATTGAAGAAACTCAATGATATTTTTGTAGTAACGTTGGGATAAATTCTCTTGGGTTCCACGGTTCCTAAAAATAACAACACAAAAGATGTGTTTTCCTCACAGGAAAGTATTGGTTTTCAAGTATTACATGAAGTATTTAATTCTCAATAGAAGTTATATCACCCCAGCGTCGATTTAAACTACGATATGTTTGTTAAAGAGAGGACTTGCCAGAATATGTTTTTTGTAGGAATTCATTAATCACATTTACGCAAAATCAACACGTTATATACCATTCAATAACTTGATTTTTCTTCTCTTCTTCCATCCAATGTGGAATATTGTAATATCAAATCAGTGCTTTTGGAATTAAATCAAATGCTTAAGGTTTCAATCTTCATGGATTAAAATTTATATATTATAAATTTATGAACGTTAAAATAGCCTTAGTCGTTTTAGTACCTTTTCATTTAAATCTTTCAATTTAATAAGATTTCGTTTCCCCAATACTTCTCCTCAGCAATAGGATCGATTTAATTATGAAAATGTATTCCGAAGATGATACGCACACATTCCGTTCAAATCGGATTAGCCCTTTCGACTCCCTTTAAGGCCACGGTGGTGTAAAGTATGGTTTTATTTCGAGGGGCCTTTTCGTATCGGAGGAAAGCATTTGAGTATTGAATTCACCGCAATGACCGAAAGAGGGGAACATCGTATTACCCATCGTAAGCCCGTAATCCCCCTTTGCCCGAATGACCCCGGCTCGCCCTCGACCTCAAGCAACCTCTTCCCGGTGGACACAAGGAGGAGAGTGTTTTTTCTTTTCTTTATCCTTAGAAAACGTGAATCTTATAGAATCACATCATCCGCCATTCGAAGCTGACCGCGCGATTTGGCGGTGATCGTAATATCAAATGTCCACCGTTAGTCCCATAATTGATGGTGCTATATCGCCGGGCAACCGAAACCTCATCTTTCCCCCTCGGGGGCATGTTGACATTGGGGGCGAGAGATAGGTTCAGCATCCCTCGGGGTGAGTGGGAAACCGAGCGAATTAAACGGATGTGGGAAAGAGATGGCGCGGGCGCGAAGTTATGTTTTATCGAATAAATCAAGACGCGCGAGGTAACCCGATAGAATGAACACACCGTGTGTAGGTGTGAGAAAGAGAAACCGATCGAGAGAGCGAAAAGGAGGGAAAAAAAACGAAGATTAAGAAACACATCCTCCCACACAGCATTTGAACGGAAAGATGGGACCGACGGTGACAAAACGTCTTCGCTTCGAACGACACGGCTTGAAAACGTCAATTTTTCCTCCGCTTCCCAGATGGAAGCGAAACGGGATGCACACGCGGGGTATTTTCCTAATGCGTTGGTGTTGTTGTTGGGCCACCCCCTTCCCTGTGCAACTACCCTGTGAATAGAAGTAGGAAAAAAAACCCAACCAACGTACTTCGCTTCCCACACGCATCCAATCCCTTGCCACCCGTTCAGAACACCCTCACCCTCCCCCCGTTCGAGACGACGACGACAAGCCAGAAAGTCAGTGCCAAGATGTCTAGAAATTCGTCGTTAGCTAGACAAGGGGTACGCCTTCCTCAGGCGTAGAACCACCGGATGGATCGGGAGGGGACTGCCAGGGCGGAAGAGAAGTAAAGACTCGGCGGTTGTACGGTAGTGTGTGTATGCGTAGAAGTGGGTGAGCATAAGAAGAGAAGAAAAAAAACCACATGGTGTTAGGCAGGGGTTGGCAAAATAGGAGAAATAAAATTTAAGAAAAATTCATACACAATCTTTGGATAATATAATGAAATGAACGAAGCATAAAAACGTTAATAAATGGGAAGTAGGAAAAATTATTTTCGATTAATTTTATATTTCTTCTGCATCTACTTCAGGAGTTTATGAGACCAATGGATTGGTCTATGGGCAAGACAACTCATTGGTCAATGAGTAATTAAGCCGTTATGTTTGAAACTTCAAAAATAAGTTAAATTTGAAATATATTTAGCTTATCCCAAGTTTTCTGTACTACCACCACTATGGACAGACGATACCACGACTTAAGGAACCATACCACTATTTTAGGAACAATTGACTAGGAAGAATTGACCTCTTGTTTTCATCTATTTTTCATGATAAACGGTGAAAATAGATATTACTCAGAAGAATATAAGTATTCCGATGATAATTGATGTAAACATGTAAAATACTGTGTTGTTGACACTCGTTAATTGCATCATATTGTTAGTTACATTACTAAGTGCGTCAGTATTGGTACAGTTATGCACCCTATTCTAAATATTTTTTAAATTTCTCCAATTTTTTAAAATTATTAAAGAACAAAGGCTCGTAGACAACAAGGATTATCTCTTTTTTTGCCATAAGTAATGTTAAATAGGCCATGCCAATTACTGATGTCGATGTACTTAAAAACTAACGTACCAAATTACTGACGTCATATGATTCTGACGTCACATGACTCCTTAAGTTTTCAAGCCATAGAAAAACCAATAGATTTAGGCTTGTTATGTAAAATTTTCAAAATAAAAAGTTAGACGAACATAAATGAAATGATTACACAACTGTGCTACAATTAGGGCTTCACAAGTAACAATGTTGGCGACCCCTGATGCAGGCACGCGGAGGAAACCAAAGAAACGCGCATTCGCTTGTTCTCTCGTCACCTCGCGCAGCCTCCGCACACTCGCTCCCTGCTCTCCCTTCCACACCCATCTCTTTTCCGATAATCGCGCACAAACATCACCACACACACACACACACACACACCCACGTTCGAGCATATCGAAGTGCGGAGGAAAAGAAAACACACTGGCCAAGAATTGGTCGCCGAGCAACACAACACCCGGATCGCGTCGAGCATGTGGTGTTCAGTACGTTCTGAGCGCTGCTGTCGAACGGTTCGGCGGTCGTTTTTCCACGTAAAACTCGCGCATCCCGCGGGCCGGATATCCATATGCACGCTGCCTCTGCCGCTGTAGTGGTGGTCGTGCCGGTGGTTCAGTGTCCTTTTTTTCGAATTTCATAAGACAGCGGCAAACGACGCAGGCGCGTTTGCTTCGCGGTTCGCCTACTTGCGTTGTGTGAAAACGTGAGACACGTAGCGATATCCACGTGCGCGCGAGCGGAACAGCGATACCGCGAGAAGAGAAGTGAACAAAACGAAAAAAAAAACAAAACACAGGCAAACAACATTGACAGCAAAGCGAGCGACCGAGAGTGTGTTGTACTGGTTTTTTCGGTCCGCGAAAAAGTGATAAACCGCGATGCTGGGACGAAAAGTGTGACTTTTTGAATTGATTTTTCGCCCCGAAATCGTTACGCCACGGGCTGGCAAAGGGTCGCGATTGACTGGTGCCGGTGGAAATTCGCTTTCGGCGCATACGGCAGCCCGCTACACCGCCGGGAAGTGCTGGAAAACTGGACAAATCTGTACCGTTTGGTGTTGATTTCTTCTGTGTTACAACAGAGTTCACGTTCGCGCTTCCATAACCGGTAGAAAATAATCGTCATCTTCGTGCGGGAAGGAAACAGACACGCGCAGCACGATGGTCGCCGCTGCCGGACACTGCTGCTGAGAGTGTTGTTTGTTCCTGGCCCCGGCCAACAATAACAAAATCTTAAAGTTTAATCATACTCCCCACCGGTGGTGGAGTCTTTCAACCCCCCGTTGAGACGAACGTGCGTGGGTGTTAGAAGCAGCTGTGCCTAAGGGGAAAAAAGCATAACAACAACATCAACAGCCGCAGCAGCAGCGGGGGTTAGAAAAATAGCAAGGCGAGACAGTTGGGTTCCTGTGTCGCGGCGAAACGAGAACGTCATCCCGCGTGCGCTGCAGAAGCAAAACAAAAACAATTCATGCGAGAAAATTAAAGTCCCGCGGAGCACAGGGAGAGCGAAAGGGGGAGATAATCCTCTCTGTTGCACCGTTGGAAAACGGGGCGGATAGAAGGAAAAAAAAAGGAAAGGAATAATACCGCGGAGTGCGTGTGTTTAAAAGACGTCGAATATACCATTTTCCGTCTGTGTGCGGTGTAACGATTGCGGTCCCAGACTCAACGTGAGCCAACGGGTGGTGTTTTTTCCCGGAGGGCCATTTTCCGGGAATCCGTGGTGCAGTTGCGCTACGATCGAAAGTGCATTTAACGTAGGGAAAAAGTATCCAGTTACCGTTCGCCTGAGAAGAAACCCGACATGCTGGATGTTCTTCGTTTGACCTGAAAAATGAAAACATGCTCCCACAACGGTTCTAACGGCACACACACTGTACATACCTCACCCAAAACATAGACGGTGCGTGCGTAAACATTAAAAATAAATTTCAATGACCAGTGCGAAAATGAGCCATACTCATCGCCATCGGTAGATCGAAGGGCGTCCGACGAACCCGAGGCCGCCATTTTAACGTCGTGCTAAAAGATTATTAGGTTTTCCCCCCCATACACCGATCGTCTCAGTTATGATCTTGCGCCGGTTTAGAGACAGTTTCGGGCAGACATCATGAACCTCGCGTACCGGCACCATCCTCTCCCTTCTCCTACCCGGCATCCTTTGAAAGGTGCGGGAAACGTACGCAGCACACTGCGATTGGCAGCAAATGGATGGGAAACTCGAGACACCGGTGAAAATCATGATGCTCATCATGCTGCCGCCAGCACCATTCGGGGACCGATGACGGCGAACGAAGCTGCGGTGGCGACGAATTGAAAAACGGGAGGAAAACACGAGAATCCCCGCTCGGGAAGCGAGCGTAAACGAGAGTAAAAACGGGCAGAGATCGCAAGAGGAAAGGAATGCGGCAGCGGTGTGTGTGAGTGTGGAAAGTGTCAAATTGTTTCGTTTACCGTGTGACTTGAACTAAGAGGGAGAAAGATCGAAGCCAAACCCTTGTGCCTGTTGCAATTGTTTTGTCTGCGCCTGAAATTGCTCGCGTTGCATAGCATCGGAGAGGAAAGGCAAAGGAAAAACAAATTAGAAAAACGGTTGGTATTTAAACGAGTGGTTGGTGTGTCGATCGATCCGCAGCAAACCAACCGCGGAAGATCACGCGATTTCGATGGCAATGGCATCGCGAGTGACGGTGGACCATCGAAGAAGAGGTGGGCGAGGTGAATTAAAAATAAAAATGCTCCGATTAATTGCGACCATCGTCGTGGTCGCTGGTGTCGCGATCGGCTTGGAGGGGGCCCGGGCTGAGGGTGGAGCGGTGGTGCCGGACGCATCCGGTGGCAGCTTCTGCCTGAGGCAGTGTCCCTGCCTGGGAAATGCCATCGATTGCTCGAAGAAAAACCTCAAGACGCTGTTCCCGATGCCGCACTGGGTGGATAATCTGTAAGTACCCTTTACCCTGGGCGGGCACCTTCATAAATGTCTTTCCCCCACCGACGGTTGTTCCTTTTTAAACTTCCATTAGTTGCGAATTCTTCGCCGAGGCAGACCGTCTCGCCACACGGTGTCCCTTTGCCCACCAACCGTTGACGGTGATGTCCGGAGGAGGAGGATTGGATTTATTAATATACCACCGTACACACTCTTTCTCTCTATCTGCGTGCCATGCACATTAAACCGCACATTACCGATCGTTCCTGGCCAAATGGCCGCCGTGACGGGACGCAGCATCCCGGGCCGGGCTTGCACTTAGAAGATGCGTGCCGTACCGTAAAAAACCCGAGAGACGTAGCATAATTTCCCCTCACATAAACATGCGGGCAAATTAATGGTCCCGAGCTGGGCGTAGTGACATTTCCGGCAGAAACCATACCCGTGTTGACCAGAGAAGAGGATCGTTCGTGAAGATCCTGGTACTGCCTGTCCATCTTGCATCAACGGCAGCAATCCATCATACCGGGGAATGGCGCACATATGCACTTGCTGTATGGCGTTCGCTTGCGCGCAAAGGTCGTCCGGTGCAATTTCCCCAAACGCGCCTCGGAAAAATCACGATCGACCACGGAAAAGATCACTTTCCCATTAATTAAAAGGTCTTCGACCGTTCGCTTCCATTTTTGACGGCAGCCTGTCCTGGGACGTCCTTTTCCTAAATTAGGGGGAAAAAATCAAGTGTAGGAAAATGTCACGGAAAACAAGCCAAAGCGAAGAGAATGAAGGGAAGGTAAGAGGGATGTGGTGAGGAAATTGCATACACGCCCGGAGGTCGGGTTATTTTCTAGTCTGGTCGCGTAATTTATTCTCCGGTCCGGCAATAATTTCGCCCTTCTGCAATTGGACGTTTGAAATGTTTGATCGATTCCGGTTCGCTTGCAAAATGGTTCGGTTCTCATGGTGTGTGTTCGTGTGTATTAGATGATTTTTTTTGGTAAGATATTGCAAACAACCACGGCATGGGAAAATAAATGCGATGATTTCTGGTTGGCGAGGGCTGAGGAGGACGAAGTCGTAAATTGATACTGAAAAGGGCAATGATTTGGAGCGATGCCAAAAATGGCCCGCAGCGGCTATGGGAGGGATGGATAGATGGATGGGTCTATGATTAGAGTCTTATGACAGCTGAAATTGATCAAATATGATAGACGCGCTGATTTGAAGTTTATGTACTAAAGAATCCCATCAAACTTGTGGGCTTTGCATCCACATCCTTTCGTTGCGATGCGGAAATATAATCGATACTATGATTCATACCGACGGAGGAAAATTTAGATCGAAACTTGTATTGAGCCAACAAGGAAAAGAAAGCATTGCATCCGCAAGCTATCACCACCTACGCTATCCCTTAACACTTTCTCACGTCCGGTCGACATGAAATACGTGACCACAAGTCTCCCTAGCAGGGCTGGAAATAAAATTCTAGCTTAAGCACATCCCCTTCGTGGGATATCCCGGCACGTGTTCTAGCAACGGTTCACATTCGTGATCGTTAGAGGCGATCAATCGACACCATCGGATCCGGATCGTCTGAGGAGGTCTCGTGAGAATCGAAGGTGATGACTGATTGACGCTGGAAGATCACCGTTTCTTCCGGGTTTCTTTGGGCGAGGAGGGGAAATTTTTTCGTCCGGCGAACCCTTTCATCAGTTCGTTTGCCCAGGTTGAACTAAACCTGGCTACATCCTAGGATAAACTCTTGGTATATAAAAGAGGTTTCTAAGAACGGGGTAATACAAGTTTGTCATGTGATTTAAATTATATTCAATCTGCATTTAAAAAAAAGTATTTTAATACAAACAGATTTACTGTATTTAAATAAAATCGCCGTGAACTGAAATTGGGTGAGCAACGCCTCTACAAAAACGTTATTAGTTCTTTTATAAATTGATGTTTGAAATGATGCAATTTAGATGATCTAGATGAATATTTCAAAGATTAAATTCTCATTCAAGATTAGTTCTTTCGTACAACAATAAACAATAAGATTTATTTCGATGTGAACTATTCAGATTTTCATTCATAATTAAGAATGACGTACCTCATAGTGCGTTATTGAATACGGTTGTGTCGAATACATTGGGGTGCATTCACGAATTAATGATCTTGAGTTGTTTATAATGAGAATATGAGGCTTATTCAATTCACTTTAGAGATTGTTCTGAATTTTGCTGTGACCTTCTCCATACATGCCTGGAAAACTATATTTTATGAATAAGCGTACAATAATTTTACTGTCGAATGGAACGTTGAATGGGGCGATAAATCAAAAGAGTTAGAGTTAGTTTAGATTGGCCAAGAATTTCCCTTATTGTACATTTGTGTTCGGCCAATGCATTGCAACTTTGAAGATAATTTGTTGTAGATCTGGCTGGCGATAAGTTGTTAACTGTGTACTGTAATGTTACTGTCGCACTTTTTTAAACACCATCCAGCCATTAGAGAACATTTTTCCGCCTGCCACAATATTGTAGGGCAGCTTATCGGCAGTTGTTTTGCTTACCATGCAATTGAGTTCTCGCCCACCATAACACAGCAAACGCGTGACACGCCACGCCAGTGATCTCTGCGCGAAGGCGCGAAGAGAAAAAGAAACACCAACGGCCTGAAGTTTGAATGTTGCGACCAGAACCACTCGTATGGCTTCGATTTCCTATCGATGGAATGGCGGCTTCGTCCGGGGAGGGGGGGGGGGGGTTTCTCTGTTGACATTACGTTTTCCAACACTTTTTTTCTTCCGCCGTGAAGTGCGCAATTGTGTTCCGTTGTACGGGCGGTGCTTGTACCACGGAACGGTTGCTTGATTTCCGAGAAAAGTACGATCCGCAATGTGAGCCGCTAGACCAATTGCATCGCATAAGGGCAGAACGCGCTCTTTTTGTTTCCATTTGTAGCGCCGGTTTTGAGGCCATGTTTCGCTGTTTGTTGCCGTCATTGGTTGGACATGATTTTCCTTCTAAACACCACGATTGGATGGCAGTGGACGTGTGTTCTATATTGGACGTGGAACCCATGTTGTTCCATATCGGTATTTTTCCTCGAGTGCTAAATTTTTGGCCTAACCTATATCATTATTGACTGGTTTTGTCTGATATTAAATTATAAAATACATAGGAAACCAATCCCTTTTGTACAATGCTTTTGGACGTTTTTCTTTGCTTGTTAAATAAGATTCGTCCCATTTTTCATTTAAGACTTTATTTCTTATCAAACAGGGATACTCTTGAGAGTTCCCTGAAGGCTTTCACTAGCAATGGTTCTTCCTCCATAACCTCTATGGCAGCAATTGAATGCGATTAGAGCGCTTGTGTGGAAAACACTATCGACGAGGGCAAAACATGAAGAGCACCACTTAAAGAAGCGACCAGCTTCGCTGGCGTGTTTGAACAGGCGGTTTTCTAGGAACATCAGCCTCCTCCCCTATCCCTCAAACCGGTGACAATCTTACCAATCGATCGATGGTTCTATTGACATATCTTATGAACGCTTCTTTACCATCGTTCCTCCGCTGGCTCTTCAAATGTCTCTGTTTATGTTGCGATGATCGATAGTGCGTCCTCACAAGGCTCGAAGGGCTTAGTTTTCTTCGGCTGAAGATAAGAAGAATGCTCATGTGCGTGGTATACGCGTGCTGCGATAGTTGTCCACCCATGGAACCGATGTTGGAAGCATCCAACTAACTGTCTCGCTATCTATTGTTTGCCGAAGATATATGACAATCGAATGAATAACTCCAATTCAACGGACAAACAATGCCTTAACGCTGTTTAGGTGCGAAGTGTTACTGATAAAGGGTGAGGGCTATTTCTATTTTAAATATTTCAACCATCAAACTTTAGGAACAACTTAACACTCTTACAACTCACTTTATTCTTCGTAAAGCATTTCAGCATAATAAAGCCATTTGTAACACTCAATCTTTATGTTGGGTAACATACTTTTACGATCCCCCGAAGAAAGAACACTACCCGATTGACTCGGTCCATTATCGCGCCCTATTGGCGGTCGGTTTGATAAGTTCGATAAGATAGGCGGCATCCAATTTATTTGCTTTACTGCCACCTACCACCCCACACAGGGTGACAGCTTTGCCCCCACTTTGCCAGTGGTAACCCTCACCTCGTTAGTTATCGATATTCGTTCGATAACGGCCATAACGGTACAGTGTTGGTTGTAAATTTTAAGTAACGGAAAGCGAAACATCAAAGGTAGAATAGAATTTCTAGTTTATTATGCCCCCACCTCCCGAAATGTTTGAACACCGTGTTTGGAGTTTCCTTAAGGTACTTTTTGTACGCAAGCAATTGCTCGCTTGACGTGCTCTTCCAAACCGAACGATCTGTTATCCACAGTTTTGTTCTAGAACGAAATCAATAATGCCATCTAGCATCCGCCATTTGGGTTTTTGGCACATTGTAGTAAAGAATGCCTTCTTTTTAAAAGTCATTTACAAGTCACAGAAAATAGTACCGTACCTTAAACGCTGATGGTAAGAGGCTTTCGTTCTATGGATTTTATTGAAAGGTTGTAACAAACTATGAAATCTGATTTAACAAACTGTTATTTTTCGGTAAACGTGTAAACTAATCTTTGTTAAAAAAATTTGAAGGATAAACCTTACGCAATGGTTTGTTTGGTTTCTTCAAAAATAACACAAACAAAATGCCCTAAACGCAAATGCATCACACAAAATTAAGTCAGGGACATGGCGGATTACCAGCGTTTTTTTTTTGTGTTAGTTTGTTTTTCCACATTCTGCAAAATATAGCTCCCAAACATGCTCCGTTATCTTTGGCTTCGAACGCATTTATGAACGCTAGTTTTGATCGATTCCCGGAAGCTTGGAAGTGATTTAGATAATCTATCTTTCGACCGCAATGTCAACTTTGCGAGTAATTCATCAAATTCGGCCGCAGATAACTGTGTTGGGCTGGATATTTGCTAGAAAGCATAACGCTAGACATGGTGGTCACGGATAAAAACACATCTGTTTACGTTACCTATACGTTAACATTGATGTGTTGCAATCTTTGCTTGGTGAGGTTTTTATTTAATTTCAACTTTGATGTATGAAATTTAAGGTAAAATTTACGCTTCTTCCTCTTTTCTAATATAACTTTTTAAATAATTTTCTTAATAATTGCCCTTTCACGCTCCTTTATTGGATATTTCCAAGAGCGTTTTGAATGATGCAAAAAAGTGCATAGCTGCATTCACCGCCGTCGGGTGGTCTGGTTTGCGCTTATCCGCCCCATGTGTCGTTCCAGACTCACTAACACACATTACGTAAATTCGTCGGCGCATAGGAAAACTCGCCCTGCAGCAGCTCCGGTAAAAGGGCTGCAGCAGTTTTGTACAACGATCGAGCTCTAAAAAAAAAAAAAAACGTTGAAAATAATCGCGATCGACCCACGTAAGATGCGATCTAGCAAATTGACCATTTAGCCGTGTGCTGCCTATCGAAACGTTCATTCAGGTAGAGTTCGGGCTCCGTGGGTGACTAATCCAATCCGGTTGGTTCGGCCGGTTGTGTGTGACGTTTGAACTGATCTTACACCACACCCTAACGATTGTGGTCAGCTGTAAATGCTCTTAATTCGAGCCACAATGGCGGCACAACAACAGCAACACTACAGCAACGTTGTTAAGTAGAGGAAATGCTAATGGAATGTGGGTGTGTTTGAGTTGGAGTGAATGCATGGAATGCGAAATAGAAATATTTTGAGCTTAACATACAAGTGAAAGTATTATTAAATTTAAACTGAATTAATTTATTTCTAGTCTTTTAAATATGTGCATAATTTAAACCTTACATTATCTGCCTTTTATCAGATAATTCGTCTGCCTTCGAGTATCTTTGTGGTTATCTTTGTACGCGACAGATCGCACATACTTTAACCCCCATTTAATGCGCCACCCAAACGAACGTGTGCATGCATAAGTCTCCACATTCAACATGTGACGTGTTTTGCTGTTTAAAACTGACTTGTTTCGGGAGCACGGTTTCCGTGAGGGGGTGGTGCCGCACGGGGTCGCGGATGTTTAAATTTATTCTTACGCAAGCTCCAACGGAAATCAACCGGGCAGAATATTTATTTGTTTATTGGTGTTCTTTTTACTCCCTTCATTCTCCCCCTGCGATTGCTTACGTACGAAAGGAAATGTTGGCGAATTTTGTGCAGTACCAGTTCCAGAACGATGCAATGACTCATCGGAAGTGCACTGCAGCAATCATTGAGTAAATATTTTGCATTCAACCTGAATACGACCCGTTGGATAGTATGTAAAACCAAGACATGTTTGAACATAAACAAGAAAAAAAAACGAGCGCTAAGAAAGCAGAGGGAATGTTTGTGTGCCCTTGAAATGATTCGCAACTGGCGAACCGTGCACTTGGACGTGCTATTGACATGCATTTTTAGCGGGAACAATTATTGATAGGACAAGCATTAACAGTGTTTGTTACTGGCGCGGGTTATTTGTGAAGGAATAACACAAACATAAACCAAAACCATTCGATTGACAAAAAAAAAAAGAATACAGGGTAAAACAGGAAGAGCAAACACGACAATCGCACGTCAATGGTACACTTGTGTCACGGGAACATGTAATTTGTAAAATAAAAATGGCAAACCGTTGCACAACGCTGGTTGACGGTGGTTTCCAGGTCGATCGTGCGATGGAGTAAAGAGTCCCCCGCAATAAATAGGTATTGTCCGCCCGCGCATGTGCATTTGTCGCCTTCGCGACGACGTGATTGCAACAACCAGTTTGGCTCGTGCTTTGGTTCCTTGCCGGGTGACGGGACCTGACCCATTCATGAATCCCCACACGGAACTTGTATAGTTTCTGGGCGAACGCAAGAGAGAGAGAGGTAGAAAGAGAGGAACAGAGTGTAAGGGAGGTTGGGTGGGGGTGAATTAATCCACCTCAAGTGCAAGTTTGTTGCACACACATGGCTGCACTGCACCGTTGTGTTTGCTTGTGCTATTTTTTTTCTTTCTTCCTTCGATCGGATGGCAAAACCGCGAACACCTCAGCCAGCTTGGTGCCACGAAGTGTGTTCACGCTAGTCATCGAGTCGCTTGATGGCACACTTATCTTCTTTTTCCTCTCCGCCTTCGCGCGGGACAAATGCGCCACGCAAGTTTTGCTTGGGGCGAGAGCACAAAAAATCGAACCTGAATGTCACCCTCAAACGGTGCATTAAAAAGTGCATCGTATGATGACGATGATGGTATCGTTCGGGTGATAAGACTAATTCGAATGAGCCACTCCGATTGTTTGGACGTGCGGTTGCAACCGTGCAAGGGCACTTGCATTTTCCCAAGAAAAAGACGACCCGGGGATTGTCCTCCCCCGTCACCGCCCGAATGCAGATGATGATTAATGGGCTGATTTGATTTATCGGTGTTCCACTCTCTGTCTCTCCCTCTCTCTCTGTCTCGTCTGACGCTGCAAGCAACCAACCGATCGATGGATGATGATTTTAAATTCAATTTACTATCGCACCGAGAGTGCAGCACCGCCGTCACCGCATTTGTGTTGCATGTTGTTGTTTTCGCCCATTTTTATTTTCAATCGATTGCTTTCAACGTCGCGTCCGCTTGGACGAGTGTTTTTATTTTGGTAACGGACAAAAAATTGTCTGTCTTCCCCATGGTTGTTCCATGGAACGGGCCAGACTGGGAGACACGTTCCCATGGCCATAAATCATGGCTGGAATCGTTCGGGGAAAACGGCCTCATGATTAGATTATGGTGCAGGAGGCATTAGAATGTGATCATAGCGATGCAACTAGTACATCATCATTCGCCTCGATGCATACGTAATTGTGGACACACTTTTTGTTGGTCGAGTTTCAACAGTTTTATACTACAAAATGGGTCGCATATGAACACGTGTTTTATTGTTGATTACGGTGCAATTAAAAATTAAAACAAAAAAAATGCATCAAGATTCACGTCCGCTTTATGGTGTTTTCTATTTAATTATTTCGAGGTAATTGTTTTTTGTTTTCAATTATCTCGACCGTTAATGCACGACGGACTTTGGTGGTTATCTCGTGTCCAACCAGAAAGCCCTTTGCAAAACAGTAAATATCGCCGAATCCGGCCTAAGAGCCTTTTCTGCGATGTAGCCGTTGGTATGATTTGTCCAACCCTACAAAAATAATAAGTACACACCTTTTTTATTTGGTGGGCCTTATCTTATCTGCTCACCGAAAGCGAGGGTTGTCCCGTTGTTACAGATGGTTAAATAGACTAAAGATTGTTTACTCTGCACTCTTCACCTGTGTATGTGTACGGACTCGACCAGATCTGGCAAATGTTTTAGTTGTGATATGATATGATGGGAGTTAGGTTTGCCATCAAATTTCACTTTAAACTACTGATGGCAAGCCAGCCAGGGCTCGAAATTACTTTATCATTATCGAACATGAATTGCGCGGTTTAAAAATACGCTGCACGATCATGCCGCATGATGGGATGGCGAATGGCACGTCCGCAGGTCCCTTGTTGGCGGTGTTGTTGGTGATGCGATGCGATAACCCGTGCTTTTCCCGTGTGTGCCCTTGCCGTGGGCAATTTAATGGGAAACCTGATTGATTTATAATCATCGTGAACGATTTGTGCGATTGTATGGACGTTTCTTTTTTTTTTAAATGCGCTTGTGTGCGATCTTTTTTCACCCATTTTTCTATTCCCCAATCCTAATCTATGTTTATCGTTTCTATTTTTACCAGCGACCTGGCGTCCAATCGTCTGAGCCACGAAACGATTTCTGCGCAATTGGCCGACCTTCGCAAGCTACAAGAGTTGTGAGTAAAACATTTAACTTTGTCAACACAAAAACAACGAAAAAAGGGGTGCATCTCTGCGAGTTGCGACCAGTCGTCTGCTGTCGTCGGATTATTTGTGTGTAATTATATTTAAACCACCAAATTTATTCCCTCCTTCTCGGCAGGAGCTTGAATTACAACCGACTTAAACGGTTGCCAGTGTTGCGGGGCCTACGGAATCTTACGAAGCTGCTCGCGAACAACAATGAAATCGAAACGATCGACGTGGAAGCATTGGCCGGACTGCCAGGGCTGAAGTTTCTCGATCTCTCCCGAAATGCGATCCGGGAGGTGCAGTACACGTCGTTTCCGGTGAAAAATATTCTCCAGTACGTGAACCTGAACTTTAACAAGCTGACGCTCCTGACGAAGGGAACGTTCGATCGGTTGCAGTCGCTGAAACGATTGTAAGTACTTGGAGCTGCATCATAAGAGGTTCTAGTGTAGGTGTTAATATTTCGCTTTGTTTCGATTCGCAGAGAAATCAGCAGCAACGCGCTGGAGGAGGTGCAAAGTCTTACCTTCCAAAATCTGAACCAGCTGAAAAGTCTCAAGCTGAACAACAACCGCATTCCGGCCCTCATGGACGGCGTGTTCCATGGGCTGATCGCGATCGGTACGCTCGAGCTGAACAACAACAGCATCACCACCATACGGAAGGGTGGGTTCTTCAATCTAACCAGCCTGACGAACCTGGCCCTCGCGCGGAACCGCATCGCCGAGATCGAGCAGTCCGGGTGGGAGTTTACGCCCCGGTTGATCAACCTAGACCTGGGCTACAACCGGCTCGAATCGCTCGATCGCTACACGTTCGAGGAGCTGTCGTCGCTGCAGACCCTCAACCTGCAGGGCAACCGCATCTCGGCGATCGGCGAAGGGACGTTCAACGAGACGAAAGCGCTGGAAACGCTCTATCTGAACGAGAATCGCATCTCGTGGACGATCGAGGATATGCGTGGGCCGTTCCTGGGCCTCGGACGGCTGGAGCGGTTGTATCTGAACGCGAACGAAATCAAATCGGTTAGCCGGAATGCGTTCCTGGGGTTGAAATCGTTGACCCTGCTCGAGCTGAGTCAGAACAACATTTCGTCGATACAGAACAACGCGTTCAAGGATACGAACCGGTTGAAGGTAGGTTAACGCGGCGTACTCCAAACTAACAAGAACCGATTTAATAGACCGTTTGTTTCCTTTTGCAGAGTTTAATTATGAACTCCACCAACCTAATATGCGACTGTAATCTGGTTTGGTTCTACCACTGGATCAAGGAACGGAAGGAAGTATTCCAAATCGATGCCGAGTGCATCTATCCAATGTGGTTGCGTAATCAACTGATCCGTAACCTACATCCGACGAATTTTACTTGCTGTAAGTATATGGCTTTCTCCTGTTTGGAACCTTCGTATGCTAACCAATCTCTGTTGTGTTTTTTTAGATGACTCACCGAAACCTCACCTGATTGATGAACCAAAGTCTCAGCTCGGTATTCGTGGGACCGACCTGACGCTGGTGTGTACGGCGACTTCCACCGCGGCCGATCCGATGACGTTCAAGTGGAAGCAGGACAATCTGGAGCTGCCCGCCTCGCAGTACACCGTGGAGCAGTTGAACAACGAAAATGGAACGATCGGCACGACGGAGCTTACCATCGCGAACATCCAGCAACCGGGTGCCGGCAAGTACCAGTGCATCATCACGAACAGGTACGGCGTGGTGTACTCGCAGAAGGTGAAGGTGACGGTCGGGACGTACCCAAAGTTCAGCAAAACACCGTCGGATGTGAGCGTTCAGGCGGGGAAGGTGGCCCGGTTGGATTGCGCTGCGATGGGCGATCCGATGCCACAGATTTCGTGGGAAAAGGACGGTGGGAATGATTTCCCGGCGGCGAAGGAACGTCGTATGCACGTGCTGCCGAACGAGGACGCGTTTCTTATACTGAACGTGCAGCCGGTCGATATGGGAGTGTACAGTTGTACGGCGGAGAACGCGGCCGGTATCATTAGGGCGAATGCGTCGGTGGTGGTGTTTGAAAGTCCCTCCATCCTTCGACCGGTGAGTAGTCTCGAGATCCCGATAGGGAAGGCAAGCGTACTGGAGTGCAAGATCACGGGGACGCCAAAACCGAGCATCTTCTGGTTGAAGGATGGCGAACCGGTGGGATTAACGGAGCGCCATTTTATAACGGCCGAAGGGCAACTGTTGGTGATCGTCGACACGGAGCTGGCCGATGCCGGGTTGTACGAGTGTCGGATCGAGAACGATCTCGGAAGTGATAGTGGATCGACGCGTCTGATCGTCATCGATGGGCAGGTGGAGGATATGCATGAATCGGTACCGGGCGATGTCCCTACCGTGGATGGGGAGGAAAGACGTGCTCAAATGTTCGACACCACGCTGATGGTGGTGATGTTTGTGCTACTCATGTGCGTGATGGTGACGTCGCTGTTTTGGTGGATTTGCATGAGTCGCATGAAGAAGCGCATGCGTGGAGGTGTTGGCCGTGGTGGTGGAGAAACGGTACTAGATCTTGCCACCGGTATGGAGGTTAATCAGCCCAATTTGATCGTGCGAAGCGGTGTCGGAACGTCGACAACCCCCGCCGGATATTTTGAGTACCTGATTCCGATGGTGCGCAATGGGGAGATCACGACGAACGTGGACGAGGATGGCGAAAGTGCCGATGGCCGGACCATTGGACGGGACGCTTGCTTCTACACGGCGGTACACGCAAAACCCCCCACCATCCGCTCGACCGAGCTCGATTCGGACGATCTGGATGATGATCTTTCGTCGAAGGATTCCGGAACCGGCGGTGACTGTGCGTCGGCCAACGGTTCAACCAATGCCGCCCACCGTGGTAGCCGGGAGGATCTCAAGTGTCTGCTGCATTCGCTCACTCGCAAGCACACCAGCGATCTCGATCTGCACGATCGGCCACAGTTCAATCATCCGGCGCGGCGATCGCATCAGGATCCGCACGATCCGGACGAGGATCCACGGATCGAACCACCACCACCGATTCCACCGGTGAACGCAACGAGCGCCGTGCTGATGGTTGGTTCTTCAACAATTCCCTCGCCTCCGGTAGTCCCGCACCGCACCAAAGACGATCGTCTCCCAGCACCGGCTGCCTTCGTAGCCACCCGTATGCCAAATTCGCAAACTTTTCCCAGCTCGTTCGCCCACTCGCAGCCACCTGGGTCCACTTCGCTGAACCGGACATCATCTCTGGAATCATTCGCCGATCCGGTGCTTCCACCGAAAGTTCCCGTACCGCACCAGCAACAGATACAAGTGAATCAGCTGTACCAGCTGCTGCTGGAAAACCCCCGGTTGGTGGAAAAACCGGCCAAATACCGAACCAAATCGCTGGTGGAGCAGTGCCGTGAGTCGGATGATGGTGTACCGTCGTCCGATGGCAGCAGTGGCATCGATACGGGCAGCAGTAGCAGTAATGGCAGCACGATGAACGGTGAGTCCGGTCGGGGCCGGGTAAAACCATCGACGCGAGCGATTGCCTTGGACATCCGGAGGGAGGTGAACCGGTAGAGGGAGCGGGTACGCGATATGTCAAGCCAAGCACCAATAGATTCACTTTGGTTCGTTCCCTCAAAAGGGGCGGATTTTATCAGCAGCTGGTCTGCTGATTACTAAACAAACTATTTAGATGTACGCTAACATAGGCTACACATTGGTCGACTTCTACCAATACCAATCCTTTACTACCCTCCAAACGATCAATTATCGCTTGAAAGGGCTTAACTTATTGTCGGTTCATCGAGGTGGGGAGGTTTTTGTCGCGAGTGACCGTCACTCTTACTAATAGCTCATGCTTCGGCAGCAATTCTTCTCTTCCACCTTCCACCCAATCATTCCACAGGCATGCCACTCCAAAACGGCATGCTTATGTTTATATGACCTTCCGTGGAAGGGAGTTTTAGGGTTTACATACGCATGTTTGGTAGTTAGAATTAAGGCGTGTGTAGGACAACAGAGTGTGTTGAGTTTTAAAAAAATGCGTGAGTGCAGACATTTATTTCAAAAACGTTCCTTCCCTATTAGTCTCGCAATAAGCGGCTCTCGGTGCCTGTGTCTGTTTTAGTGTTCCGATAAGCAAACGCTATAGGCCCGTATCGTTTTAGAAATTGGTGTGCGGTTTGTTTTTCTACCTCTATCGCTAATCAAGACGGGGAGCCTGTTTGGTGGGATTTAAGGATACAAAAAAGTTCCTTTATTCTAACGTTTCGCATAGGAGATTGTAAATAGGTCAGCAATTAATGGGAACAACACACAACCCTCTTACAGGAAGCCTGTTCGTTTTCTTTCTTGCACAATGCACCAAACGACACACAATCAGCTCATCGGACAGTTGAATTTGGCTCGCTTGAGGAAAAACAGTTTTTCAAAGTGCCTAGGTTATATTGCAAGAAAAGAAAAGTGCCACAAAAAACAGTGATGAAATCCGCTGCTTATAAATCCGATTGATTATTAACGTTCTCATGCCCTTTTCAGAGGGCCAGATTTCTAAAAAAGATATCCATTCAGGTTCTACATTTTTAAAATTGATTCCAAATTTCCACCTTTTTATCGTGCATTTGTTAAGGACATCTCTCTAAAAGCAAGTTAACAAAAAAGAAAAAGTACTGCGGATGGTTGATACAAACGATTTATTAGCGGCACGTTCACACTTGCCAGATGCCATTTAATTGTGATTGAAGTGTGTTTGGGATTAAGGAAATAGTGACGACTGGTTTTTTCGAGAAAGACATAATGCAATGCTACTAGAAGATTGCTACCCGCTAGAATTGATAAGACGATAATAATTAATGGCAACGTGTGGCCACAGTGTGTGGTTTGAGTGGTGTGATATAGTTAGTGCTTTTTTTTTCCCCCATTGTCCTGACTAAACGTTGGCGTCCCACCAAAACGATGATCGGACGTTGTTTTCCGTTACCCTCCACCGCATGCACTGACTGGCATAATTTGTTCTGTTTTGTTTGACGGACGCAATCCATCGCGATTCATGCGTTTTTTCCCACACGCCGTTGAAGAAGGGATTTTTAGTGTATTAAATTGCTTAGACTTATGTGTTAGCGAATTTCGGACTGTGATGATTTGTTTTTGTTTATCCCCACGCACTGCCCGGCAGCTGCTGGGTGGCGTTCTTTTGTTTAGCTTTTAGCATTGATAGTTTACTTTTAAGTGGAAGATTGTATAAACTTAGTTGCTTTTCTTACGCGCAGTGCAAATGCTTTCTCTACATACCTCTCTTATTTTCTAACATCTTTACGCTATAAAATTTCTCTGTCGAATTCTATCCATGGCTCTATTTTCAAGCTACAAATCAGACCCATCAAATTTTAAACCCGATACAAACACTCACAATCTGGACTGATGTTACAACACTTAATGTAAAGAATGAAGTTTCACCCCGTGGGTGTTAGGAAACCGGTTTGCAATTCGTTTCAAACGAGTGTACGTTCACTTTGTCGATGATGCATATTTAACGTAACCGCACGGTAGAACTCTTACACTCGCAATTATATCGAGAGGCTTCTAATACAATATGTTTCTTTCATAACAAAACAATGATCGTACTGTACACCAAAGATGATGACGTTGAACTTGAACGTACATGGAGTTGAAACATACTGTAAAACACGGGATAACTTTGCGAGAAGTACACTTCGGTTAAAGCTGTGTATCAGTGTCTTTAAGTAGCAACCACATAATAAGGAAAAGTGCCGTTATTTACTAATTATGCATAAGACGAAAGCCTTAAAATAACCGATTTCGATTACATTGGAAAACTAAATTTAAAAAAAACTTAAAAAAGTGCAATTGAGTATTTTGGTTTGACAAATTATAAAAAAGCAAGAAAATTAAAATTGGCAGGTAAAAAGAAATGGCCTTATTAAGCAGTATTCTCTCGCAGCAGTCGCAGCAGCTGTTATTATTGCCTTCAGATGTTTTCCTACCAAACTACTTAACAATTGATAAAGGCAGCTTAAACATGTCCGTTTAATGTTAAAAATTCGACAAACGTTACAGAAAATAATGCAACATTGCATGTTGCATTTAACGCACCCTTGCCTTAAAACCTTTCCGTTGACGCTTCACGCTTCTTTTCTGACACATTAATTTATTACTTCATGTTAGCATACAACACCGCCTTCGGACCGGGAATGAATTGGCCTTCCTCTCATACGTACATAGCAAACATAAAATGCTTTCCATTGTACTATTGTTGTTGGCAAACACGTTTAAAAAGACAACACAGACGGTCACAATCGGGTTTCTGACTGAAATTTTCGACCAGTTTCAATCATATGGATCGTTTTTCTCAAATATTAATGTTATAAATATTACACAAAACGAATGCTCAAATAATGAAAGAACAACCCTTTTACTTCTAAAGCACTTCAACGTTACAACATTCGGTCAT
>KE525212.1:18083-53986 GCA_000441895.2 Anopheles sinensis | reverse complement strand
TTTTTTCCATCGATTGAAAAAATGCTAACTGATCCACTGTAACGCGGAGTGCATCTCATTAAAAAGCGAACGATTAAATTACACCCGTTATGGTACAAAATACGGTTTAATTGAAAATATAAATTAGTGCTACGTGAAGCGCTGTTTGGGGGCACGGGATCATTTGAATACATAACAAAATTGTTTTAATCTGTGCGTGGTATGTATTATGTACCAGAGTAGTAAATATGTAGCTTTATTATCACTTAAAATGGGTAAATGACGTTCGAGTATAGAAGGTTAATCGTAACTCGTTGGATAAGCAATTCAACGAGTTAAAATGTTTTCCACTAAGGACGTTTCACCAAAAGAAATGAGCGATGGAGTATAAAGGAGTGTCGAAAAAAGTTAACAAAAAAATATCCAAAAAGGGTCTTTTAAATTGGGGTTAACATGGAAATGAAAACTTCAAACTTTCTTCTTTTGAATTTGGCTCATAATGAATAGCAAATGTACTTTTTTATCATTAATAATAAAAGGTAACAAAAGTTAGTGGTGTGCCAAACATGCTGAATCAATCGTTTTGTTGAAAGACAAATATTTTTCTTGTGTTCTTCATAACTCAAAATATAGCTCATATACATATTCACAGGCCATTCAATTTTCCTGTCCAGGGGGATTGTTACGATTCATACTTACTTGAGCATTGACCATATCCTTCTTCACTGACCTTCTCTTTACAGCAGAACATTCGTTTCGCTTTTATCAGCCCGGAATGTGAAAGAGTGATACAAAAATATAAAGAAAAATAAAATGATCCCAATCAATTTGGGTTGAAAGATTGTTCTAAGATGGTATGGCGATCCTGGCCCATACAGACACACACACACACACACATACAAGACGTAAAGTTGCACTTTCCCCAGCCCTGTGCAGCCATGATGGGGTGAACCCCACTTTAACCTGACCCTTTCTGGTGCTCCCATTTCGTTCTCCATCCGAAACAAGGGTCGCTTATAGTGATGTCCGAAAAAATGGATAAAAACGAGGATAATTTGGTTTTATTGCTTAGCCTTGGTGTAGATTTTTTCTTGGTTTGGGCACGTTTAGTTTTTTTTTCTCCTTTTCATACGATAACAGCACTTTATTGGGTGTCATAATTCAACCGGAACCGGATCCGTATTAAGTGTACTGCCCACCAGAGGGTAGCGTACGGAGAAAGGGTTTACCGCACGTGTCGGGTTCAGTTATGTGGCCATTTTCGATCGATTCCGGCTCCAACAGGCTCGGCCCATATGGACACCATAATGGTTGATCGTTTGCGGGGAAAATGGTGGATCGCTACTCACCAATCAGGGTCGGGGAGTAAATCGCACGCACTTTGACCTCATTTCTTGAACCGGATGTTAATCTGGTTCGGGCATTGGATGAAACTGAAACTTGCGAAATGTATTTTTCCTTCCTACAACGAAAAGAATAGAAGAAAAATGAGGATAGTACGAAACGATTCTTTCAACATTTGGTGAACTGAGTTGAGATCAGTTATCAAGTGGAGTGAATAACGAAGTTAATATAAATTCATGTTGTTTTTAGTTTTTAGTTTAACAAAAACTGAACCTTCCATTTAGTTTTGTCAAATAAAAAATGTTTTCAAAGGGCTTCAATGGACTTGATTTTGGTTTACCTATGGTTTTGTAGTCGATTGCAACATGAATCTTCAATTGGACAACATCGCTGACTGATTTGTGCTAATTCTAGGATGATAGTATCGAGAAACGTTGAACTTTGAGGTTCAACAAGTGCAGATGTACAATTTTCTTGCCGGAAGCTTTCTTCAACATTTCATATGATAGTATGTTGCATCCTTTCTAGAACAGCGTCCACTCATCAGATGGCTCTCTTAAATATTTACTGCTTAGTAATACTTGAGATCTGTGGCAACCTCTGGCACTAAGCGCTGGAGTGTTGGTATCGTCCTCTGAAACGATCGAAGGAGGAATTTTCCTGCCAAGTTAATTCGGTGTGATTTTGAACAGGTTCTAATTAATGGACAATTTCCTCCACTCCAGTCCATCCGACCAAGGCGTACGATGACCATTTCTGGCGATGGAAATTTGCGAACACACCACTTCAATTCATCGGCTCAAGCGCTCGTCAACGATCGTTCGGTCGATGGGACGAAAGCGCAATCATGGCAGGATGCTTCAGGACTTTTACAACTTAAATCAATTTCAACGGAAACCAATTGATCAGAAGTGTTCGGCCGGCAGCTGGTCGAACTAAGATCAGCCAGCTGCAGCTACATGGACAACATGAACGGTTGCCGATGCAGCTGTGGCCAGGCTTGTTGAGCTCCGGAGGCTCACCGGATGGAGTGCTGGGGTTTTATGCTTTCTCGGTTTTATACTGCCGAAGCTTAGCCATGGACACCGACCGGTGAATCAACTGGAATGTCCACTTGCACTGGCACTGCTCGCCCCAACTTTTCCCATCGAAGTTCGAGTGCCGATGGTTTCGTTGGCACTTGGTAATGTAATGCACCGGGCGAGTGGAATTAAGTTGTACGGATTTATCGTCGTGTTTAGTGGCTTTTAACGGGCGAGTGGGTAGAAGGGGTGATTGAGGTTTGTTGATATCGAAATACGGTCGGCTGTAATTGATTTGAACGTTGATAGCTTTTGCCGTAATACTATCGCATGCATCAATCGCCTCATGGTTTATTATCCTAGCAACTGATTGCATTTATGATTATTATAATACTAATCGTTTTTGATAGCAATTGCTTAAAGAAAGAAGAAAAATATAAATACATTAGCATGTATTGTTTTACTACCATCTTTTCGTCCTATCTCCTTCTGATGTTATGATTTAAAAGCACACGGAAAAATATATCACCACACAAAAACGAGGGCTTGCAACATTAGCCGCCTGGCGTTTGTTTCCGCGTTTGCGGTTGCGGCCGGAAGAAATATAATATCGAATAAATATCAGAACTCATGATTTTTCACTTTCGCTCGACGCTAACGACCGACATTTCCTGTGCTACGGATTAGTGTACGCATTTTCTCGTATCCTTCGTAACGTTCCCCTTCCACTTGGGGACGATGGGGTGCCCACTTCCCCGATGGTAATCATCACCCTCGCCCCATCGCGTTCGACCGTTGTCAAGCTGGAATGGGAGGGCAATCGAGCTTTCAACGCTGTGGACGGGGAATGGTGGAGCGGGTTTGCCACAGTAGTCAGCGCCCTGGCGAACACTTGGCCGAAACCGAAACCGGGCGTAGTCAACAGCATGGTTCTCCATTTATGAGCATGTTTGATTTATATTGCAAAAGCATGTTAGGAGTAAAAATACGGTGCCCTCACACAAACAAACAAGGATACCGCCGTGATCTCTAATGCTCGTCCAATGCAAACGCCCGGATCGTGCAGACACGTCGACGTACGTCGGCACGCAATCATATGGCACCTCTGCATCGAAGGTACAGGATGCGACAAACATGTGTTATTGGCTGAAAGGTTATGAGAATTAAACGATATTATTAAAATTAGTTTAACTAAGAACATCAATTTTAAACAAAACCAATCCTTGATAACAGTTGGACAACCCTAGATGGTTTCAAAAGAGAGAACATAGTCTTATTTCATAAACACTTCTAACTGAGTAAACGAAATAGTTCTTGAAATTTTGTATTTATTTTTGAACGTCATTTTTCAAACTTTCAACTTTCAAATTCTCATTACATTGATTAAACATAGTTTTTTGTTATTTTGTTATCATTTTAATAGTTCTGGAAACTTATCACCGCTAACCGAACCTATACGCTACTTGGGGATGCGACAGGGAAACCTGCTGGATGGGGAAATGGAACTGGGTCATTTCGATGCCTCAAATGCCAACGGAGAAATAAATACCGAGCCCTTCGGTCGTCGTTCGATTCCATCAAAAGCTTTGTGTGCTCTGTGCGGGATTGGTGGGAAAAGGCCGCACGGGTTTTCCACCGGGCCCTGCATGCAACAAACGTCTGGCAAGACTGATCGGCACGGCAGACATCCTGTCACGCTGGAAATGAATATCGTTTTCGCAAGAAGGGAAAGCAAAAAAAAAGGAATACACGACAGGACACAGAAAATGAAACACGCTCCACTGTGCGGGGTGTAAATACTCGAGGGATATATAACCGAATTGACATTTGAGCAGTCCGAAGCCGGAGCCTTTCGGGACCCGGGGTGGTGTAGGAAACCGTTTTAACGATTCTAGGAAGAAAAGCGGGAAGAAAAGGCCATTAGCCGTGGCGTCGGGGCATCATCATGGGAAAGGTTGGTGCAATAGTTTTCTTTGGTGTTTGGGTTTTCCGATGCCTCGGTCTAGATGTTTGGGAGGAGCAGGTGGGTGTTTGGAATTTGAATTACAATCGCAAAGGATCGCCGCCTGTGAGGAAAGGTAGGGCCACTTGGGGGTCGAGGTGGTATCAATCATCCGCCAAATACTGCAATGCTCCTCAGGATAAGCACAATGATCTCACACCATTGTGTGTTTTAGGTGTGTAGTGGGGATTGTTCCTGACCTAAATATGTTACTTCGTTTCCAAATGGCAGAAACGCTATTTTTTTGACAGTCAGAAAGAAGGTATTCCAGGTGGTAGCTGTCAGTTTGTTTGAGATGCGATATTTGAACAAACTTAGGGACAAAAGAAAACTATATCTTGTTTGTTTCATAATCTAGACGCTTTCCTTCTGGGGAATACGTGCAGAATGTAAACAATATGTGTTTTGTACCAACCTATGGCAAATATTTACGTCGGTGTTAACAACATGTTATCAAGCATGTCAACAAGCGCATCCCTCCTACCGTTGGCGTGCCATGTATTATTGATAAGCACTAATTAACTGGTCATTACGCTGCCGAAATGCTTTGCCTCACTTTGAGCTCCATTTCCACACACAACTTTTAGCAACTTTTCCAAACTTGTATTTGCTCTTCACCACCTCAGAGATGGAGGACACTCAAACGGCACCTCAGGTTTCGGGAGAATTTTTCGTCCTATAAATAGTTGACCATTGCACGGCCAACCACCAAAACTGTCCCGAAGAAAGTGCGGTGTCAACAATTAACGGACCGAAGCGAATTCACCCCACGAAACTTTTCCTCGCCCCAACCTTTCCCGGGGATCATTGTTTGTGTTCCACCAAAACACCGATTCCGAAGAAACAATCAAGCCTGTCCAGGGATTTTTGATGACGCAAAAGCGACATCGGATAGTGAAGGAAAGTAGAAAAACAAAAAGGATTCGCCGCACGGAAGGAGCCAACATCAACGAAACAAATAAACAACCGAATAAATAAATAAAACCGTGTGGTAGAGAAAGAAAAAAAAACACCCCATTTTCTCATCAGGAGATGTTTGCGAAGGATTCCTCGCTCGTTCCGCTGCGCTTCCGTAAACATCGTGCCGATGCGGCACGTGGAAAACGGCGTGCTTGGCGGTGTTTCTGCGCCCCCTTTTCCCCATTCACTTTCGGACATCCGGTGTTGGAGTTTGTTCCGGTTCGGGTTGGGTAAACTTTCTACCTCTCCGCGCCATTTCGGTTTTTTGTACGATATTTATTAATCTTTTATCAAGCCCCAAAGCGGTTGACCCGAAAGCGACCGAAATGATCCCGGCACACTTCAGAAACCGTATCCTTCAGCACTTCACCGGCAACCCTGGACATCGAAATCCACCATGACCAGTCGTGGGCGGTGTGATCTAATGTCAAATTTCTACGAAAGCATCATCATCATCATTAAGGTTATAAATTGCTTGCTAATCTGTCGTGTGGCTTCCGGTAGCATCCGAGATTAGAGCCCGAGGTGAAGTAAAAGTTTCCAATCGTAAAAGGATGTGACAGCTGCCCGGTCGCAGTGGTAAAGGCCAACGATACGAGCCAATTGTGGGATGATTTCAGATTCATGAATAGAATTATGGCCTAAAACTGTGGGAACAGACGTTATAAATTTGGATTAACTTTTTTTTTAAATAAATGTTACAAACTATATTTCACCACTATAATCACACTAATAAAACAATAAAGGCACAGGAAATAGTTTCTTTTTCGAAATATTATTACATATTTTAATTATAAAATTGGTTCATTGTTCGAACGTCCTGGATAATTATTCGTTCGGTAGAAATGGCGTGTACATGCCTTATACATCATCTAAAGTAATGGAAAATTTAATACTCCCATTCCGAGGACCTATAATCATCAAATAAAACCGGATAGACGAAGAGAAAAACCTTGAAAAAAATACTGTCACATAAAGGCAAGCAAAAAGGACACTCGATATCGCTGCGTTCACTTTCGGACCACCATTCGTCAAAGGTTGTCGAAAAAGTTTTTCTCTCCCCCCGACAAACAATGGCGTCCGGTGTCGGGTCCGATCCCAAGGGCAAACAAATGGTCGAATCGACACTCGGACGGTTTTTACTTTCTCCGCCAGTTCCCGGAAAAGTTGGTCCCTTCTGGTTGTCCCTTGTTTCGTTGGTTCATTTTGTGTCTTTTACAATTCCGTCAAATTCGCCGATGTCACCTAAGCGCCCGGCGATGGATGCCGCTATCTGATGGGAGGGTGTCATTTTAATCAACATATTATAGCGCTCGCCTCATCCATCCTGGCGGCGTCGTCCGTGAGACGAGCGCCGTCACGAAACCGTTGGTCCCCGGAGACGTCGATTAGCGTCGCGGTCCGTTGGTACCCCGGGAGAAGGGGCGAGGGTGGAATGTTTTACTCACTTTCTCACCAACTCCCAGGACAAGGGTAAACATTTGTCTAGATGACTGGCCTGGTGGGGCCAAGTCGGAGCTACCGGCAATGGACAACTTTGTAATTTATTGAATTGACATTGGGCGTCACTTTTATGTTCCGGCCAGGCCCGAGTCAAGATAGAGTTGTGCCAAAAAGTTCTGACATTGATTGTGAATTTGAAGGCTTTCTAAACACTAGTAATTTCTGGGCAAACAAAGTAATGGACCTGGGAAGTGTCTCTGGAGAGTGGGTCTTTTTTAATTTTTCATTGGAGAATTTTCTTTACCGGTTTGCAAGCAAAATTGGAGCTAGATTTTTGATGTTTGTTGTGTAAAGTATGTTATCACATTTAATAATCTTGGAGTGGAAAAAAATGTATATAGATTTATTGTAATACTAATGGGTGAACTTAGAATTCTGTTTTTCCAGTGAACAGATTCCGCAGACTTTGCACTAGATATCCAAATATTTTGAAGGAAAAATGATTTATTTTTGTCAGCTACAAAGGAAATAACTACAATTGTTTTCACAAACCATAAAACGTCAACGATAAAAAAGTCACCTTCTTTTACCTGCCCTTTTCTCAGGCAACAAAACGTGTGTGTGAATATATGCATTATTTGAGAGGAAGTCATTATTTTAATGAATTAATTTGCTCACCAGAGCAACTTTTATTGCTCCATTAAACTCAAAAACGCTGACAAACGGAAACGGTTTAACGGTTAAGCATGTGCCCATAACTCACGCGTACTTTTCAACAGCCGGTTTCAAGAGTGGCCAAAGTTGCAGCACGTGGGAGCCGTCAGGTATATGGAGCCGAGAGTAAAATGTTTAATATTTCCCTCAAGTTCCCACGCGGAACAAAAAGCGCGGGGATTACGCGAGTTGCGTGAAGATAAAGAGGAGCATTCCGAGGCGACGATTTGTGCATTCCGTTTGTGTCTGCCGAGAAATCACCTCGTTCTGGGACCGGATTTTTGGCGGTTTACCTCGTGGTTCCGCTTACCGCCAAGGACACGGGATCGCCTCTTCATTGTGCGCGATTTCGTCACCGCAATTTCCCATCGTCGATTACGCTGAGTGATAAGGCGGAAGGAAGCGGAAGTGCGATGGTATGCCGAACAGGGAAGGGGGTAAGGTAAACCTGAAACGGTGCAGGCATGGTAGCACTTCAAGGCTGCCTGCTCGAAAGGACATTGCGCGCGAAGATCTTGCGAGTTGGTACAAATTTATTCTGATGATGAAACATTAACCCAAATATTATACAATTTTGCGACGCGGACACACACATGCAAGGACTCACGCTCACGTCTGACACCTTCTGACACCCGTCGTAGTGGTCCAACGATGGTGGTGGGATGTAAAACTTTGACGAAGTCTTTCCCGTACCGAAGCGTAAGCAAAGCTTAAGGCATTGTGCTCCGCTAACGATGCCGTAACCCGAAGGCACGGGTACGCAGAAAGTATTACCACCTGCGTGTGCGTGCGTTGAATGGAAAATTATTTCCACCCGGAGTCTCGCATTTGCAGAAGGGCATGGTGTGAGTCGTGGAAATGCCACTCCTTGTGCTGCGAGGAGGCGGAATCGATTTTCTCCGTGCATTGCGACGTCCGGTGGCTCTCTAGACTTCATGCCGGCAAAAGCGGAACACCGGCGGCAACCCTGATCGATGCCGCATTCGTCAGGAAGTCGTTCGCCTCCGTTGCAGGACCGCGTGCAAAGGATAATTAGAAGCACGGCAACGGTCGTGCACCGCTCCAGACGACCAACGCCGGGCATGATAAAGATCTGTTATTCTTACGGGGCTTGGAGATCGGGGTAGGGAGATGATAGCAGTTGGTCAACACCGCACTGGCCGCACTCTTTCCGGTTCATAGTTTTTCCTAGCACCAGCGCCAGGGCACGCTTATGCGTGCGAAAATCTGCAAACAGGAAGTGCATTAATCTGCCCCGAGCTAATTTATCTCAACCGGTGCAATAAATCAGAATTCCAAACGGGTATTCCGGACCCCCCTCTTTCCCACCGGACAAGGAGAGGCTCGTGGGAAGGTAGTGCGCAGTGTCCGTCCAGTGGGGACCACTGTGTTGCTATCTAGCAGTAAGGAACCGCTCGAAACCCGGCAGCACGATGAGACGATGCCAATCCTCTGCTGGGGCACATAATAAGATCCTTCTGCAGTTCTACAGCACCACGCTGTCCTGCGGCGTCTTCTGGCGTCTTTGCAGGTCGTAGGCTCGTCGGTCGGTGTTCGGAGGCTCGGGCAAAATTAGCTACAATGACATCCAATAAAATGTACCTTCCGGGCCAAGCGTGTACGGTCGTTCTAATGCGTGAACTGCCTGCGATGGCTTTAGTGCTCACAACCTGCTCGGCCGGAAACACCTGGCGAGCAGGGCGGTTAAGGCCTTCCGTATCATCCCGGAACCGATGGTGCCAGAAGGAGCCCGCTGGTTAAGGAAGGGGAGAAGACCAAATGATGACGCAGTTGCGTATGTTCTTTGTTCGTGAGGCACACCGTGGCACACAGAGTTTCCCGGATGTCGGACCGGGTTTTCCTTGTGCGGCGACGTTCCGTCGGCAGCAATTGGAAGGCGATGGAAACTGATTTCGCAGTGATTATCGAAAGACGGCGTGGTCAGTTTGGATTGCGTATTACGTGATTTATGGATGTACGTGGGTAAACCGATACCCGAGCGTCGGTTTTGTGCCGAGGTGCACGATCCAGGTGCGCGTGTACGTGTCTTGATAATCGTTCTAATTTAAGTTTGTTTTTCAAACCGAACCGTTTGTGGTTAGATAATGCGCCGTTTTTAAGCCAACAGAAGAGTGCACTCTTGTACAAATGTGTGAGCGATTGTTAGGTTTTTTTGGAATAGTCTACAACATTTTTTAAGATTAATTTTACTTGAAGATGTGCATTTTTAGAATATCGTAAGGGCAGAGTGTCTAAAATTTAAAAAGGTAAAACTTGTAATGTTAAAACTTGCAATGTGTAAGCAAATGCTGCATCCTTAATTTTACATTATTATTACTGGGAAGAAACATGAAAAACCATCAATGTAAAGTATAATATAGCAATTATACCATGCTTCAGCTGAAATGAGAAGAATTCATTTATGAATACTCCCTGTTTCAGAAGGAGCAAATAAAAGATAAACCATTATTATAGTCGAATTGTGGCAGTCGTAATGGAAGCTAGATAAACCACAATTGCACCATGCCGCCTTTTAAACTGTTACCGGGAAGAATGCATTGCCATGGTTGGACAAATAATTTAATTTGAATCACATATCAATTAATGTTATCTGCTCGCACCGCACATACCATATTGTCAACAGTGTTTAGATATTCATTAAACAAGGCAGCGTGCAGAAGGGCAAACAGTTTGCCATCTTCCGGAGTCGTTTGTGTCCCGTTGGTGCACTTTCGGCTTTAGTGGCCGGCTCGATCCAATGCATACCAAGTTGCAGTGGGACGCTGGGGATGGAAAATTTCGTCGGTACTCCACTATCGTTCGCCGTTTGGAGGCCGAGACCGACGAAAATGCACCATGCCAGCGTCTTAGAAATCTTCGCTTCACCGCTAGCCCGCCCGTCCCGAATGAATTGTCTTAATCTACATAAAGTAGCGAACGTGCCTCTTCCCCCTCGATCCCGGGCCGCCATGGTTGGTTAGCTTCCGACCGCTTCTGAATAGCGTTCGGGTCCCATTGAGCGGATGCATCCGGTTTGATAGCCCTCGGGACAGTGCAAACAAAGGACGAATTGTTTTCTGGCATGTAGCGTCCAGTGAGCTCATAATGCACATGGTGCAGTATCAGCACGTGCATGCATGAAGGGCCAACTGCATTGATGATGATCCCGCTGACCAAAGCGGATGTGTCGTTGTCGTCGTCGTCGTCGTCGTCGTTGACCAGAAATCTTCTACTCTACCATTCAATGCCTTGCGGATGGTACGGGATACTTACAACCGGATGGCAATTGGTCCGATATCTTGCACCAACTGTTGTTGCTCTTATTAGAGGTCGAACCGAAACGGCCAGCACCATAATCTAGTATGGTTTTATTTATGATATCTTATGTGCACACAAACTGAATCAATATGATGCAATAAAGAAACCCCATTAGGTGCACCTTGGAAGACATAAGCGATACAAAAAACATATCATCCGATCATATATTATTTCGTTTCCTGTATATTCTGTAATATAAACAATCCTACTTTTTCATCTATTTAAACAAAAACAAGCTGTTTGTGTCTCATTTATAGTTACGAAAAATCGAATACTCAACCAATGCTTGCTAGTCTAATTTTCCTTATCGTCCTGGTAATTACTCACCTGATACGCAAGCCCTATAATTCTTTCCGCTCTGTTGCGGAAGGCTCCATGATACAGCCGTATTTTGGGCAAACTTCTCGGGATTTGTGTTTATTTGATGCAGGAAGCTACTTTGTGTACCATAAAATCCGTGTGATTGGTGTGCAAACGAACAAAACAGGAAGAGGAAAAGCATACTGAAATTGATGCACATTTCCTCATTTCGGTTAAGCGATGCCTGCTTCTAGGGCTGGCAGGCCAAACAAACAGGCCGTGTTTGATGCAACGGAAACACGTGCTTGATGGAGTTTTGGCGGTTTGAGCGGGTGAATTTATGGCTTAGAGTGGAACGATAAATCGGGAACGAAAAAACTTTGCTGGAGCCTTATTTACAAGCAGTGCAGGGAATTTATCGCAAAAAAGGATTCTGCTTCCAGTAAAAATGGAAGTGTCACGAAAAAGTATGCTGTTGCAATGTATTTCTTCGACCACGTTTACTGGAACCATTTTTTTCCACTTCGTTAGTAAGATAGTACCGGATATATTTTGTACATTTACTGGAGATTGCTTCGTTAATTAGTTTTGTGAACCTGAAGAAGAGGCAAGTATTCTTTAATTACAAAAGCGCTTCGTAATTTATTTTTCTACTTCCACAGACAAATTTCTAGCGAAACGATCTACAGGTGTAACATTTCACGGAAATGTTTCATGAGTGAACACCGGTCGAACTGGCAACACTTCTCACAAACGTCAAAACAGCCGGCTTTGCAAAGTTTGTAAACAAACCAATGTGTTGTGCGATAAAACAGTGGTGAAACAGTGTCCAAAACGCGTTTAACACAAGCTTTTAGCAAAATTCTCTTAACAAACCATTCGAGAAGCTGTTTACGCTCGCCTTGTTGAGGGCTTTCGACAATACGTTTCAGGTTTTCGTTCGGTTATCGGTTTGACGAGTTCGCGGTGGTGTAGTGTGAAGCAAAGTGTAGTGCAAAACGACAACATGAGTGCTGTGGAAGTCGAAGTGAAGGATGTACCGTGCGAGGAAGCTGGGCCGAAGGTTTTGGAGCCACGTTTACGAAATGTGCAAACTCAACATGGTCACTATACGACGGTGGACGAGGAAAACATCGTTGTACTGAAGCGCTGCTTCACTCCGCAGCCAACACCGGAAGACAATGTGGAGGAGCAGCAAGTCGTGTGGTTCGAAGAGTTTGTTCCTTTAACGGAAGAAGAGGTCAGTGAAAAGTTTACATTTTAAAAATTTTTTATGTTTTTTTGTAAAATACTTGTCCTATATTTTATAGTTTCGTAAAATACGTCGTTTTAGATAAATTTATTTAAGGTGATTCGACAATGTATGCAACACAGTGTAAAATAAATGTAAAATATTTCGTTATCGGCATGGCAAGGATTTGAAAACGTGGCACTTTGGAAGGATGGATATTATACGTAGTTCTAATGACCTTATGGTTTGCCTTTCTAAGCCGTTGAGGAAAGATGGTTTAACGTTAACACCACAGACGGTACAAACATTCGCCTCACCATTCAAACGGGAACACTCCCGAACAGACCATAATGTTGAGGCTAGTTATGGTGTGGAGTCTGTCTAGCACTACCAGTCCATGTGCTGTCTACTACCGGCCGGGTCCATTGTTTTGCGACACGGTCCGGCTGATCCGGAGGAGACTTCGGGATACCGACTTGTCGGCACGTTGGCGTCTGCCGGTTGTAGCAGCATCTGCTGACAGGATTGTTTACAATTAATTTACAGCTTTGAACCCCACATTTCATCAGATAACGGCAAACCAACCCGCAAGTATGTGCTACATGGATGCTGGCTGCCAAAGCTCGGCAGAAGAAACGATGTTGACACCAGCCGTCATCCGGACCAGTTGTGATTCTAAGGGTCTCTCTCTTATGCAAAATCCGGTGTGGGCAAGAGTGAACCTGTCCGATATACTCTTATCATTCGAAGGATGGGAAAGGATAATCTAATGAATCAACCTTCTTGTTACCGGAAGAAGGGGTTAGACAGAGCGAAGAAAATCAAAACGGCTGATACACGCGCCTCCGGAGAAGGGCGAAGTATTATATATAGAACCCCATTAGAAGTGGGTAGCTTCGTTGGCTACTAACCGCCGTTTTTTACTGGCAAAAATACCAATTTTTAGCATCATTGTAAATAAGATATTGGTAGATGTGAACAACAGTTTAACCACCGAATGTTGCCCATGATCTACGAATATATTTTCCGTAATCAACAAATTACCATGGTTTATAATATAAAATATTTGTTCATCCAATTTTTCGCAGGAATGGCAAATGAAAGTGCTTTAATTAAAGTTGTAGTTTGAATAAACTAAAGGTTCAAAAATATATCTAATCGGAAAAGATAAGGATATTAAAAGAAATGTTTAAATTTAATTTATTTAATACAGGACGGAGAATTCGCATCATTGCTAATCTTGTCATGTTTCCATTTTTAACATGAACAACTTAAAATCATTATGTTTAACTCGATCGTGTTGCTTGGAACAAGGATTAGGTTTATGTCACGAGTTTTCCCCGTTTCGGAGCTCGATCGATGGGAAATTTTGAGCAAATAGTACGATAGGCAACGATGGGTAGCGGAATGTCTTTAGCAATTTACGTCCCAATGCATCCAGTAGAAGCAGACGATAACCGTTAAATAAGCCGTGCTGGCCCAACATACACTCGTTGAGCCGGCTTTTCTGTAACATTGTCGAGCGGCACTTGAAAGTTAGGGCAATATGGTTGAGGTTACCGGTATCGAGTGAAGTGGCATAATTAAGATTTTAATTACAAAACCAAATTGACGTAAACAGTCCAACGGAACGGCTGGTTGACGCCGTTGATGTGGGTGAGGCTAATCTTCGGGTTGAAGATTGAAATAAAAATAAATGACAAGGGCATCATGGGATGCATGGTGCCATTGCTGTGCGTAGTTTCTTGATAAATACTGGGAATAGTGGATGTACCTTCCCTGCTGTCTCGTGTGTGAGGAAAAGTTTTTAATTGATCTACATCTTCCTATGCTTGTTTTTACAGAACCATATTGCTCCGTCTTATTGCCCATTGTCACACAGCACGTATTGTCCCCCGGGTGGATAGCAACGGGCAACGCCAAGTCTTAAAATGTCTGGCCACACACCAGACGAAAAGTTGCTCACCACAAGACAAATTCTTGTGTGGGCAAGAATCTTGCGAACGATTTCTGAATTCAACATACCAGGTGGAAGAGGTCACATCACATTGTATTGGGTGGGTGTAGAATTTGCCAGACATCATGTACCTATCTCCCTGGTCTATCTAAAACTATTGCTAGCTGACGAACAAAGCGGGGTAGGATCTTTCCATTGCCGAGGGTCAGTCAGTGGAGCTGCTTTCTCAAGTGGATTAATGCTTCTCAGACTCACCGGTAGCTCGTCTCGTGCGTGTAAGTGGTTTCAGAAGTCGTTTTCGTCGGAGAAGGCAAGAAGAAGGGAAATGAATACGAAGCTGTTGAGATTGTTTTAATAAGAAAGTTTCATTTCCTTAGGAGCGAGGTGGTTCAGTGCTCCGAGGGTCGATTCCTGGTAACCGCATTTGATTAGGAACGGTTCAGTGAAAACATTTCACATCGGCTTCGACCTTCCGGCCTGGAGTTTCGCTCCTTTCCTTTCACTTGGGCCCCAGGTGGGAAGAATGCGAAACGACTCCGGTATCCTGGGTACGGGTATTTGTATTGGGACTGGACGGGATGGATTGCTTCTTCTTGTTTCTTCCTGGGGCTTTGTCCTGGCTCCTTCGACCGGTCGGGAAACTTAATTTAATTGATCGTTTAAATCCGATCCCAATACAAAAACGGTGCGCACCCTCGATGAATTGCGTGACGCTGCAGGTATTTCAGATTGTTCAGTGCTCGTAGGTGCTGCCTCCCCGGAATGGACATCCCGGGAGCGCGCGGGGTGGTGTAATTTGGACGTCCGTCTGCGTAACTTTTCCGGAACTTTCTCCGACGTGTTACCCGTGACTCCTTAAAAGTGGAAGCATAAGAAAGTAAATAAAAATAGAAAACAAAACCGGGCCGGGCGGTTCCGTTTCCGTGGCGCTCCGTGAGGGTCAACCGCACGTGTAATTAAGAAATGGAGACTAATTAAACGGAATCCATTTCGTGCCTAATGCGTCCCGGTCGGTGCCATAATGTTTAAATAGGCATTCCGTCAGCCAGCTCGGCCGGCCGGCAAGGATTCGGCTGGTGGCGACGTACAAAATGAATGTAGGCTAACGAATAACTATTGTTTCGGGAGGTACGTGATTTTTCCGGAAATGCCCTGTTAAACGTTAAGGTTGGCTAATGGACGGGTTTGGCCAAGATGTGTAACGAAAATTATTCTACTGTCGACGTCTCGTTTTGAAGACTTTTATTTTAATTTTCCGGCTGATTTATGATTAGTCTGTGCATGTTTTGTTCATTCAGGCAATTATTGTACACATCTACCTCGTGATGGTAATCGAGGGTTTATGATTGAATTTTGGACTCTCAATGCACGTCAATCGGAATATTTTTAATAAAAAATGGAGGGGGTACAGTTTAGAAGGCAATCCATTTTTCACTGACGTAAAGAGCGGCTTTTAAATCTCGTTGAGAATTTTGGCATGATTGAAAAGAAATTAAAATCGAAATCGTAAACTTAAAAAAATAAAAAAAATAGCTGCTATGGAACGTGCATTAACTGATGGGTTTTTATAGGAGTTAGTTGGAGCTATAAAAATGGGGCAATAAAGAAGGGAAGATGGAATGGTATTAGATTGTTTTCATACACAGCACACCAAACTGCTGTAAGAAGTTAGCAATCATGCCAAGAAATGTCCATCGCAGAAAAAAAAAAACGCTTGCTCCCACCAGATTTAGCCTTGAGGCTTACGTAGGAATAGATCAAAAAGCAGCCGAAACGATGGAGAATATGCAATCAAAACTCTCCCGGTGGATCTCGAAAATCAAATGCGGTAGGAAAATCCACCCGTAAGCTTAAGCTTAAGAACTCCGGCTCGAGCGCGCATCCCCTGGTATCGGGTGGCGGGTTGGGTGGGTAGAAGTTACGATGATTGCCTCGAAAATAGACGCTCTCGATCGCTCGCCGGTATGAATGCCGATGAGAACGGCATGTCGGTGATAATTTCGGGATCGATTTCGGTACGGTATCGATGGCGTACCGGGTTTCGGCCCTGGCCATCGTCGAGCCAACTCCCGACGGCGAGCGCACACCGGAGACACTACAAAGTGCACGGCGAAACCGATTGGGCCGCTTAGTTCAAGTAGAAGATGGTGTTGTCGAGTCGGTTCGATTGCGTTCTCAAAAGTCGGCAACAAGAAGCCAGCACGGTTGTAGACGCTGTATGTCTGTGTGTGTGTGTGTGTAGGCAGAAGTCATAAAATCGCCGGATATCCGACCGCCTGCCGGCCACCAATGGACTCGGAAGATCTGTTTCGATAGGGTAACTTGCAGCCTTCCGAATCTGTCGTATCGAGTTGCGCCATTCATTCGAAGTGTGATCGATGGTAGTGGTAAACTCGGTACTCTAGTGGAAAACCAGAAGTAGAATGGCATTTTTTGTCCGCTCCTTGGGTGCATCTGTATCCGCAAGTAGCATCCTTCGGATACAGTGATGGCAATTGTAATTTTGAATGTTGTTTAAGGTTCTTTTATTGTAAAAATTTTTTATTTGCGTTTTTGTACTTTTCCAATTTTATTTCAAATTTTATCATTTAATTTTAACATTTTAATGATTTTAATTTTAACATTTAATTAATTTTAATTTTAATTATCATTTAATCATTTAACAGTTTTTTGTTATTTTTCATCATTTTTACTTTTATTATGTCAAAATTTATTTTTATATCTTTTGCTTATTTTTTGTGTTATTTTTAACCATTTGACGTTATTTTCTCTTCCATGTATTTTATTTTCTTTTTCCCCAGTGCTTTACTTCGATAAATTATCTGTTTTTGTACTGTTTTTACTCCTAGTCCATGTTTTTATTCATTTTTAAAATTTCTGGTCTTATATTTTTTCCACGATTTTTAATTCGGTCCACCATTGTACACTTTCAATCGCGCACACTGCAGCGAGTTATGAACGGCAAGCCAAAGGCCATCGATCCTTGTTGAGTTGCTTCTTGTGTCCTGTTGGTGTTCTCGTTTTTTTTTTGTTTTGTTCTTGCACACAACACACAATTCGTCCTCTCAATCTTCCTTCTTTGCATTCGGATACGCTCAACCATAAGCCAACTCCGGTGGTCGCCGGTTCGCCCGCCTGGAGGGTGCTTAGAAGATAGCTCCAAGCTGACCGGGGTTCCCTCGGACATGAATTCATTTCCCACCGGCACCGGCCTTGCGGCGCGGCCATTGCAACGGTGCAGTATGCTCACCGAAAAACGCGCACATCGGCTCGGTTGCTCGCTGTTCGAATGTCGAATCCTGGCGCTCCCTAGGGGAATGGCTAACCGGTCGTCGACGTGTTTCGGGTGGAGGAAATAGATCCTGCTTTTTTCGTTTCCTTTTGCTAGTCGTTACGTGTGTGTGTGTGTGTGTGTGTGTGTGTGTGAGGGTTGGTATGTTGCTCCCATCCGGAACTACATCCTGATAGTCTCCGTCTCAACCAACGCCCCCCGTACTTTCACCCCCAGCATGACCCGGTGCGAAGGCGTTGACGGGCGCACGGGAAAACTATAAATAAGGCACACACCAAAGTCGGCCGAAACCGGCAATGCACGGCAGGCACGAGTACTTTCCCAAAGCGTTTGGCATCAGCGGGGTTCTGTTGTTTTTTGTACCTCATACACCCCCAGGTCCCTCTCTGTTCGTCCCATTGCGCCGGAAAAACACATTCAATTCTTTACGGCCCGGTGGACCCGGTGCAAGTGCATGTGGAGAGCGGAGCGGGGTGGGTGTGGAGTCGGTACCGAATGGAAAGCAATTCGGATAAGCCTTCGGATAGTTGCAGTTCCAGTTTCCACCGATCACATTCCTATCCGGGGTGGGTCCAGAGAAAGGTGCCGTTGGAACTCACTTTCAATCGATTTTTCCGGACCGATCTTGGACGCATTCCTTCTGGGTATATTGGAACCCCGTCGAGGGTAAGACGACGGCGCTTATGGGCGGAAAGGAAATGAGAATTGCAATGACTTGGGAATGGATTTGGTTAAATGGGTTTACCTTGTGGTGACTCACACCTATGGGCGAAAAGATTTTCTCGGTGATGTGGAAATAAAAATCCTTGCGTACAAATTTCCCTGTAGTCTTGTACTGTTTTTGTCCTTAAGAGTACGTCGATTGTTTTATGTATATAAATATTTTAATTTAGTTCTATTTTAAAGAACACAGTCAGCTAAATAATTCAAAAATGCACCCAAAATAAATGCTAAATTAGAAAGTTTCTTCTCGTTCCTTTGTTTTGCGACGTAGCTATCCTGAAACTTTGTCAATCGCTGGTTCGCGCGAGACGTTAAAATTCATGTAATTATTAGGACACAACCACGACCGTCAAAATCCTACCCCATCAAACATCATTTAACGTTTTATTTCGCGTATCATCAAAAACCAAGTTTGAATTTCGCTCACGAACACCTCCTTCCCGTAACCGTTGGGGCTGTCGGTCCCCGATTAGTATTCCGCAACGGTCATCAACGACGGACGGGGAAAATGCATCGCATCTAGACCGCCCTCTAGTCCACCAGACCGGAGCAATGAAATTATGTAAATAGGTTTGCATCAAAGCAAGGTGCACACACTCCCATGATATTGCTGGGGTTTTAACAACTCGCCGCCATCGACGTCCTGTGTGTGTATCGTACAATACTGCTGCTACTGCTGCCTGGCTGGTTCGCTCGTTTTGAAGGAAAAGTGCCGATGAAACCAAAAATGATCTCCCCGGAGTGCGGAAAGTCTGGACCCGTTGGACGATCGTTTTTGTCCGGGGAGAATGTTAAGGGCCGCTGCCGTTTTCACTAAGCTCGTTTTCGTTCGACGGAACGGTTGCAATCGGTGCCATTAAATGAAGTTTTGTGGCCGTTTCGTTCGGCAGAGTTGGCGTTGGAGTCCTATATGGAGTGTAAAGATGTGAACATTTACGGTTTACACTGTGCACGTATGTTGGTGAACTCTGACGCCCATAGGGAAAACCAAACCCCTTCTGGGAAAACGTTTCGTTTCGTATGCATGTCGAATGCATTTGAATGTAAAATTCTATTTCGAAATAAATTATCACTGGAATTTTGCGTCACGTAATGCTTTTGCTACGTTACGTTCGATTGTTTGAGGTGGAAATAAAAACTCACTTTTGATCGATTCGTCGTGTTCCTTTATATTTTGCGACGAATAACAAACCGCTTTCTTTCTAACACATGCTACATATGTTTTTAGCCGGATGGACAACATCGGCCTTTACAATTCCCTCAACAGGGGAGTTCAGGTTTGCCGTAAGCACGCTGCTGGCCGCACGTTTAAGTAACTTGAGGTCACGTTAGTGGTTTCCTGCGAACCAGCGAACCCCTAACACTCGCCCGGGACAAGCGAGTGTTAACATTCCATCGTTTTACCCCGAAACATCCCTATCGACATCCCTATCGAGTCGTTATACCGAAAGTCAAGTAGCTGACGTTGGCGCTCCGTGCGGGAGAATGTCCGTGCAAGGGAACCCATTGGCACATGCTGACGTGGGCTTCTGCTGGCCTGCCTGCCTTTGCAAAATGTCCAACTAACAAGCGTCCGACCGCGGATTACACCGGCTAAAGGGTACAGATGGAGGGTATCCTTTTTGTCGTCCCCGGCAACCGCTTTGACCGGTTTTCTGGTGATGCAATGGTTTTGTTTAAATAAATGGCCATCGTTCGGTTGGCCGATGAGTTTGGTGGTCGTTGATCTTGCCTATTTTTTTTTCATTCGCCGTTTCGCTAAGGATCACAAAGTACAAAGGGAAAACGGGGGCAAACGGCAAAGTAAAAAAGAACCGGCGACCGCTTAGGAATGTTTTGCTATGGCGCTCTGGCGGAAGAACGGGCTGATCTAGAGAAAGGCAGGCAAAACTAAGCTACTCATAAAACCATCGACCGTTGCTGATGAAGTGAAACCGGCGCGGCCCTGTTCCGGTCTGTTCCGTTTACGGTCGGCTGGATGTCCCCGGCTTAATGGCGTCGTGCTCTGACCGGCAAACGGAGTGGAGTCCGTTTTGGAAGCTATTTTTCAGCAGTTTCCCCTTTTCGCCTTAAATGCCATTCCTTGCTGCTCGCTTATCCTTTGCGTACCGTAGTTCATAAATCGCGGAGTAGTTTATTGCAGTGGAAACAACTGTTCACAACTCCTTTTTTCACCCCGCTGTAAGCCTGCTGGAGCGGGTTTTCGGAATGCGGTGTAACTTGCAAAATAACTCGGTTTTCACTTTCGAAGTTTTCTGTTTTGTTAAAGTGTTTTTTTTTAATGCAAAATTAGATTTCTTCACTCCTTGCGACATTCGGCCCAATTCTTCCGACATTCGCTTACATTTAAGCTGAAAAATCAATATTTGCATACGACCCTATTTAATTATCCTACTCTGTGCTTGTCTCGTCGCAAGGGTTTGGCGGACCCTTCCATATACGCCCTTTGTCAAAGCAAATTTTAATTACTTTTCAATTAAATTTAATTAGATTACATACTTTCTTAAGATAATGTAAGACGCTTATGTCGCTTGCCATCGGTTTTAGAATTTTGTCACAAAGAGGTTTCCAGCAAGGGGCCAGGTGGATAGTTTTCCCAACAACCTTCATCCGTGTCCCGGCTGTCGACTAGTTTGCGTACTCGACGGCGGTTGGGTGTGAGGTAGGACCTCTTGGCGGTACTTAGTGTAACACAAAGTACACGCCCGTGCTACGGTATACGACCGGTTTCATTACGCGAAAGTAAGCCGCGTTCGCCATAAGAACTCCCAATGTCTGCTCGTGTATGCCGGCTGTTGTCGAGCGGGTCTGGCGGCAAGCAGCTGTGAACCATCTCCCGAATGGCACATTCCACCGAGTCTGACACTTTGAAGCAACAAGGCTTGTGGTTCACTTGTGGTGCACTTTCGGCACAAGTGGCTTCAATTGGGTGGAGCTCAGATTTTCCACTGATTATCCCAAATGGCGCTCGCTTGGAAGGCGGGTATAAATCAAACTAAGCCGCCCCGGGTATCAGCTGGAGAAGGTAGTCGAAGAGCCGATGTCCTCAGGTTCGGGAAGATATAAGGCTTTGTTTCAATTAACGTGAGCGGCCCGCCAGCAGTGCGTCATTATTACCAGGCTATGAATTTTGTAAGATCCACGTTTTAAACCTATCAGGTGGCGGAAATGAACTATTGGAATGGTCCAACGATAATTCAGGGAAGGCTTTCGCGAGAAACAGCTGTTCACTCGGAATAGACCTACCTTTCTTGCAATACTGTTAAAGGAGCCTAATTATGAGTAAGTTATGGGATTTCATTGACATTGAAGCTGACGTCCTCAAATTTGCATAGGCATAATTGGCTTAGGAAGAAAATGTCTACGGAAACTTCGTGAGAAATTAGTAGATGTGGGGGTTTTACGTCGAACCCAATCGGATCAATTATTCTCGTGCACAAGACTCGCGTGAAGAATATTAATTTGGTAACTGAAGGTTATTGTTGTCAGCTTTAACCATTACAATGAAGTTGAACAGATGTTATTAGAAAACGTAAATCGTTTTTGAAACACCTTTGTCCTGTGTAAACCCTCGCGTTACAGTGTAACGCTGGTAATTAGTCTGCACTAAGTGCAAAATCTCAACCATAGTCCGTGCTGCAATATGTCACATTATTTTGGGAAAACCTAACAAGCGCCACAAATAATGCAATAATAAAGCAGCATGTGCAGCCCATGGTGTGCACTCGAAGTGTAAAGATAAATCTTCCATCCGAACGGGTCGTTTTCCACCTGTTCTCGGGCTGTCTCAATGCTGCGCTTCGGTGGCACTTTTCGCGCTCGATTCAGCCGACGGCAGACAGACAGTGGATTCACTTTGCCCCGTCATGTCCCGCTGCATGTACTGTTTCGACGCGACGATAAGGAAGTACGCGCGGCAGCCAAATTGTACAGGGCCAGACGGCGTGCAAATCTTGACCGTCCGATGGATCATATTAATCTTCGGTGACACACTGTACCACATGAGTTGGGGGGTTGGAGACGACCCGTCGGTGATGACCATCAATGCACGTGCAAAAGCTATGGAAACCGAACCAATGTTTAGTCTAATTTTAGGTGCATCGTGCAGCAGACCAGCACGGGACTCTCGGCGCGTCATTTGGCCAAAGTAAACAGTGCAACCCGAGGGATGGCTTGAGTGATGGACTTTTGGCTTCGGTCGGCATGTCTTCTAGCCGTACACCACCACTTAAGAGCAATGGCCCCGCTTCCCTGGCCCCAGGGGGGTTTGGTGCAGTCGGAGAAGAAAGAAAGAAGTGTCATCGCTAACCCTCGTTAAATGTGTTGTCCTCTGGTCTGGTGGACGGCTACGTTCAACGGCTACTCGAGGAAAAGATTATGGCCACCCCGCTGGGGACATCTTCTGAGTGCCTTAGTTTAACTGGCCTGCGTGCCCTTAACCGAACCAGACCGGTCCTAGGAAAACGAACGGCGAACATGGATTTGGAAGCCCATCTAATTGTCAGTCTAATTTTAGTAGACCATGTGCTCTTGGTGTGCTCTGTTTGGTCGTCTTAACTAACTCGCTCGCTCGATCGAAATAAATGATGGGACAGTGCAACAATGTCGTACGGCGCAAGTGCGAGCAAAAGTGTTTATGGAAGGCATAATTGTACTTCTATTTCATCCTTCCGTTGTAGACACGTTACCGATTCTTCGGGGTTTCTGCTTAGAACCGAAGGTCCTGATCCTAGCCACTAACCTCGATTACCGGTCTGTTGGCACGTTTATGAACAGCTCCACCAAGTTCCTTCAGCTCCTTCTTGCTCCTACCTCACGCTCGTCCCTCGCTGGGTGCTGAGAATAATGAGGCAAGGTTAATTGAAATTGGTTTTATATCCATCCGGACCATCTTACAAAAGGGCGGTTGGATCTTCTTAACCCGTCCACAGCCGGGCGCGATGTCCAGCCCGATATGACCTGCTTTTCTAGGGCTTCTTCCTCTACCTTTTCTTCCACCCTGGGCGGAAGATTCTGCCGCAGCGCGCAAGAACATAGTGATAATGAAGTAACACGAGCTCGTTGAGGATTGAGGACCCGCTGTTTTGCCGCTGTCCCTTTCGATCCAAAGGCTTTTGATGCTTCAAGACACCCGGTAGAAAGGCACGGATCGATCCGTGGCAGTGGTAGGAAATGTGTGTGGGCTGTGAAAGAAGGTTTAGCACGTCGGTATCGCAGTGAGGAAACGCTGGAGAAACGCTACGCTACTGATGAACTTTTGTAAAAAGGGTTTTCTTACCTTCTCTTCGTTTCGGCAAGTAGGTGAATGTTGGCTCTTGGCCGGTAGTGGATCCTCCGAAGGCCAAAGGTTAGAATACCGTGCAGATAATTATGTGCTGCAGGATCCGTAAAAAGGAAAAAGGTATAATCTTTCGCCCATTAAGCTGATTGTGTTTCAAATGTGAAGGAATTTTTCGCCTCAAATCGGATGAGATGTGTATCAATTAGACGGGACGAGGAAACTTTTTCTGCGAAATTCATAACGAACGGTATGATGGTAGGTGATAACAGGTTTACTTATTGAATTGTACATTCGAATGAATAAGAAAGATGCTTTCAGTGAGAGCAGATGTGATACCTTACGCATTAATTTCTTTTTGATCATAATAATAAGGATCTTTATTGAAGTGGTGTTTTAATTATAATTTAATTTATTGAACAAACCTTTTTTGTTGCTGATAAGTATGTGAATGCAGATACATATGCTTACATTCTTTTGCATATCAATGATCATCCTGCTATAAGTAAACGAATATCAGTTTGTTTGTTGTTCTCTCGAAAGAATCATTGCGTCAACATGATTAATTGTCGCTTTCTGCTTTTACAATAGGGAACGATATATATTTTTAGAAAACAATCGTTAAACATCTTCAAACGATCGACACGTATTTCTTTGCGTCTTTCGGGAAATGTTTCTATTTGTAGGGCAATATGGTCGGTTCTAAGAAGCAATGGAGAAGCTGAAACGGAGCCATTAGTTTGCCTTTGAATAAAAAGGGCACCTCTTTAGCTTAACCGTAGGCTAGTTTATGACCCTTGGAAGCGGACGTTACCGCTTTCCGCGCGGTAAGAATTTGTACAGCGTCTCCATGTCACGCGGAATGCGACAAAACATCCCGAAGCAGATCTGATTTCACATCTCGATGGCGATGCTGTGTGGCAACCGTCACTGATCCGCCGCTCCGATCGCTCATTTGGACGATTGAGAACGATGTGCAGCCGCGTGTGTGGTGAACACGTGGAGCGTATAATATAAATAGCGTCACGAGCACTGTACCACGCGGTCGCTAATGGGTAGAGTGCCATGCCCGATGGTCCGATGGTTGTGATCTTAGACCCCGAGTTCGGCTGACGGTCAGTCCAATTCTCGCGAGTCTAAGTTCGAAAGGTGTCTTCCCCGGGGCTGATAAAATTCTGCTCCTGCCCGGGTTCAATGCACCACGAAATTAATTTCATATGCACATAAATTGACTTCGTTAGGGCACTTGACGGGTAGTAGTACTACCCGGCAAGCAGAAAAGGGATGGCCTCGGCGTGGGATGACGGCGGCATGAATCCATCAGCAGCGTGCTCGGGAGCATAAAACTGGCAAATAATGTCGATGTAATTAATCCGTATCGTTTGCGAGTGTGTGTGTGTTTCGTCTGACAGGGCGTCAGGTTATCCCGCAATCGCACCCGGCACGTTTGGGCTTCAATCATCCGTCCACCCTTGTATTTCTTTGCTAAGGAAATTTTACTTATCGGTAGCAACGAGCGGCATAAAAACATGGCAGCTGGTTACCGGGGAAGCTTTTTGCGACACGTGATTTAATGTATGCGTTAATTAATCGTTTGATACACTGCAACTGACTGGGATGAGAACCGTTTTTCATCGTCGCTTACTTTCTCCTGCTGGAACGGCAGTTTCGAAGATGTCATGGTAGCGTTTGACACTTGCCTTAAAACGTGATGCGTAGATTTGACACGTAATTTTATTGGCGAAAATGTGTATGCTTATAATACCGTAAGAGTTACAGAATGTACTTTGGACGATTCTATTAAAATTATATTATAACTGGCTACAATTTAAGTGAACAGTACAAAACAACATTATACCGAACATTCTTAAATTTCTTAAGGTTTTTGTTGATAATGTCAAAAATCTTTATACCCCTTTATCTGCCTATAAATTATTTTAATGCACTTTTGCGACTTTTTAAATCATGTAAATTGACACAATATTGTTTGTTCAGATCATTATCTTGATGTTGTCGGTTTCGATTTTGTAAAACCACTCGGAAAAATACATTTTATTGCTGGCTACGAGTGACTTACGGTTCATTTTAAAGGTCGTAATCTGATCTCTAGAAAAACAAAGGACCACATAAAACGATAGAAAATATCGCTATTAAAATATGTTTTTCTCAAACTTTCCTTCCCATCATCCCGCGTACCGAGACCAAAGACATTCGAGTTCGATTGCAGTGCCTTAATCTTCCCAGCGCGCCAGTCTGTTATGTGGCTTGATGGATCATTAACCAGATCTCATTTCGGCTATCGGAAACTGCAAAGTTTTCTATGCATAACAAATTTCACCGCTATCGGGGCAAAACTGCTCGTCAGCACGAAGAAAGAATTCTCAAAAGTTTCAGCGATGCACACGCAGCGCAGTCACACACACACACGCCGTTAAACGAGAAGAAGATGCCCTTCTCAACAGAAGAGGATAATAAAATGGAACGAGAACGGTACGGATTTGATTCGTTCTGATTCGAACATCTCCATCTCTCGCTGAGTTGGGCTGGATTTCGCTTGTCTCCGATTTAGGAGTGGCAAGATACGGCGGAGCCCGGGAAGAAGCCCCAGAAGGTACCGATGGGGGATGCTCGGGATGGCATGAAATAATACGAAAATGCACAAACGTGAGACGGGCGGGGGATTGAAAGTTCACCGTGCAGGGGAACGAAGCAAAAATCCCGCCAAGACGGTAAGCCAATTTTCTATTTCCTTCGACGAAATTCGTTCCGCTAAAACTGTGCAAATCCGGTCGGAAAATCATAGTCTGCTAACCGTCGGAAATGGTTTTCCCTGTAAGGAGGGGTTATTTTTTCTTTTTTTGCCATCGTTCTCCCTTTCGTATATCCCACTGATCTTTCCTCCTCCACCCTTCGCTTCAGGTTCGATTGTTACCCGATGGTTCGATGGCGTTTCGGAGTGCAAACCACACCAGAGGGTCATATGCTGCCTGGTGGCACCGGCACGTCTAGCGTCCATCAGGACCCCATTCCCGTAGCGGATTCTCGCCGAAATCGAGCCGCCATCACAACCCGTTGTTTTGAGGAGGACGGGGAGGCCACAAAAACCATGCAAAACTCTGGGGAAATTGAATTCTTTTCGGTTTCATTGCAAAGTCCTGTTTCGCGCTTTGCACCAGCTTTGGGCTCTCGAAAGGCTTTAGCGCTCTCGACTTTGGTACTTGACTCGGCGGCCATAAGCGTGGGATGTCAGTGTGCGGTTTTTCCAGCGAGGTTGAGTAATGTGTTCTAGCGCACGCCCCGGGAATGGAACGAAAACATTTTGAAAACATTATTTTATTTCTGTTAACCCCATCGTGCCGATTTAGCTTTGGGCCCATACACACACACACACCCAGGGTTGTTTTCCAGTTTAAAACCAGGCTTAAGCGCAGCGGAAGAATGTTGTCCCGTGCATCTCTTCCACTCTCGGCGACGCTGGCTCTTTTCCCGCTGGGATGGGGTTCGTTTAGCCGTGCGGGTGAAAATGAAACTGGATATCAATTTCCTCCGACTGTTTGTTGGTGCCCATCAACACCCCGCCCCTGGCACCCTTGAACAGGCTGACGGACTGACTGACTCACTCACTCACCGTGAAACTGACTGGTTGCGAGTACTCGTGGCGGCTCACGTCCGTCGGTTCTTCGTCCCCGAACGCTGGAAGATGTCGAAAAGTGGTGCAAATTTGTTCGCCTCAATCTGCACACCATCGCGGCCCGGCGCGGCTGGTGAGCCGTGAAATTCGACATTGGTTGCAGGCTCCTGACTTGACTGCTGATAGAAGGATTAGAGCGAGGCGAGGTCAAGATGGACGAACGCCGATAACAACGGCAGTGCCGGGAGGCGGCCAAACTTTGCCGACGGTTGCCCCCGGACAGGACCGAGGTTGAACGTTTAATTTTGGCTTGCGTGTGGAGCTGTTGAAAGCTTCAGGGTTTGGGTGAATCGTAATGCTCATTCCACGTGCTCGGGGAAAAGGCGTGTGAATTTGATTAATCATGAGGATTGAAATGGAAAATAATTTCGTGATTTAGATCTTGTTGAAAATGTTTAAGGATAATCGTAATTCATAGGGCTACGCTTAAACATGTATGAGTTGGTTTTCCTGGAAGCATGATTTGTATTCATGGATCTGTAGTTTCTTTTCTTGTGTAGAGAACATTTTCAAGAAAATATAATTTTCGTAGTTTACACTGTTATTGTTTTTTATCATTATGTTCATCATTTTTAATCAAGCAAATATAATTTTTAACATAATATTCGCTGGAAGATATCATTAGGAGACATTTTTGTCTACGTCAAATTCTTTATGCGCTTACTGTGATTAGAATCTGTTTTAAATTTTATGAAAATTCATTCCCGAGTTGTTTGAGCAATTGTTTGACAGGTATCATTACAATTTCAAATGTTTATCGATGCTAAAACATTTAGTGAAACAACCCTTATGTAAAGTTACTTTGCCTTCACGTTTAACTTAAATTCAGATTTTGAAGGTGTGACGATAACAGGCAACCTCTTCGAACATTTCTCATGCTCAGCAAAATAACTCGACTTTACCCTTTTGCATTTACATGCAAAGGGTGCGCGTGCATACGCAAAATTAAATCAATAGAAGCATTTAGAATAGCAACTAGCATTGGTGCAGGTTCGGCTTCTCAAACCTGTGCATGCTCCGTACATTCGTGGCATCGGCAAAGTAAGCACACTTAATGCAAGGCATCAGGCTGCCAGGCTTCAAAACACGCTGCAACGCAATGACAGAGCAGAGCAAGTGGCGGTGTTAGTGAGGTACACGTTTGCGTACGATTGATGTTGTATTTTTTCCCCGTTCCTATGTCCTTAGGATGTCCTGATGATTGAAAATACAGTGATAATGTTATTTGCGAAACAGAGAGGCATTTTACTTACTTGAACGAGTAACAAATTATTTTTTTAAATATTGAAAACTATTTATCATGTAATCATAAAATGATTTACAAAATCACTTTAAATAAAATTAAAACAGTTTTTTCTAAACAGTTTCTCATTTGATCAAATAAAGTAAAGAAAGATGGATCGATGTCGATTGCTAATCCTTAAGATCGAATGTATTGATTCAATGATTAGTGTATAAAACGGCTCAAATAATAAAAACCGTAGTCATGTTCGTTCCGACGGCTAAGTGACGCACTGTACCACTCTGTCTGCAGGGAAATAGCGCAGTGGAAAATTGCTCTTTTGCATGCACCCATGCAACGGCGATGGCTTGTTTGACTGGCCAATGCGTTTTGCTGGCAGTCTGTTGACTCAACGCTGTCCGACTGCATGATGATTTAGAGGTACCTTCTCGCACCATGGCATGGATGGATACGGAAGGATGGTGCAAGCGGGTGTGGATACCCTTTTGGCAAGGAGACGGCATGGGAACACTTGGCGCTGTCTGGCAGCTGAATGATGGATTCGCATGTCGGTGGATGGAATTGAGTTTTCTCGTCAACAGAGCGATAATGGAGCGCCTGAACGCAGGGTGCAGCGATGATTCAATGAGTGCAAGACTCGTACGAAACTTATGTTTATACTTTTTTATGTGTCAATTTTCCCTTTTAACCTTCTTCCGTTTGGTGGACTCAAGCCGTTGGTTAACATTCGTTTTGAAATGTAATACGACTGTTTGATTTTGCTTTATTAGGGGATTGATTTCAATTTAAATACAACAGTTCATTTATGTCTTTATGATTTCGTTTGAAAAATTACCTTGTAATTGGTCATTTTAATATTATTATATTATTTTCTGCCTCACTTGTATATTGCAGTGTCACATCGGATGGTTTAGTTTCGTTCATCTATAGAATGTTTATTTATTGATAGCTTTAGTCAGCTCGCCCTAATCAGTTTATGTTCCCGCATAATACGCTGAATTAAACATAAATTTGATCGGTGCTATTCATTTCTCCGGCTCCTATCTCTTATCACCGGCTCGAATGGACCATCTGTAGCATGACTTCCTCCCCCGGGGGGGCGCCTGCTAATGACAGTGTCAAATGATTTAATAACGATATTCGTTGAACCTGCCTTTCGCCAATCTTGTTGTCGGCCGGTTTAATGAACGAATCGGTGGACCCCGAAGGTGGTCCGTCGAGCATAAGCGCTAAAACCGAACCGGTTAAGAAGCGATTTGTGCTTCCTCATCCGATCGATTAAGTCCGATATAATCGGTTAAATGTTTCGTGAAGATTACTATCTATCATGGAGCATGCGGCGTTCTAATTTCTCGGCCACCACCACCACTAGCACCACCCAACACCCCCGGGAGCAAGCTGTCGAATTATTTATAATCACTACCTTCCCCCAGGGAAGTCGGTTTAATTCCCGGTCAACGGTGGTCCGGTGCCTAATTTCGTGCCACTGGCACTGTTAGAAATACGAGGCGCATCAATTCGAGGGAAATGGAGGAGATATACCAGTAATCATCACTTACAGAAGTGGATGCTAATGTACTGCGACCAGTTCGTTGGTTGGGCAGGCAATAGTGAAACAAAAAAAGGCAACTCCTTCCCAAGTGCAGTCACAGCCACATTCCGCAACTGCGGTCAATTAATCTTGCTTTTGTGCAGTGAAATGCATCGTCGGTGCATTATTGCACGTGGTCTGCCAAACGCCCAGAGGCCCACTCAATACGGTGCAATTAGGCGTTGCGCGTGAATGGTTGACGATCTCGGCTGCACTTGCACATGCGTGCCATAAATCAATCACCTTCGGTCGCGTTATCTCGCGAACCCTTCGTCGCTGGGGTTGAGTGGTCGAAGAAAGCGACGCAGTTGCACATTGGTAAACGAGGATCAGCTTAACCGTGATCGTCACCAGCTTCGAGAACAATATGGCTGCTCGTGCCGATTTGGCAGGGATTTGTCCCATAGCCTAAGGTGAGATTTCCCTTAGGCGTACGGACGGAATGCTGTCGTACCATCCTGGAGCGATGCTGCACTCGGGACAAAAAGTCAACCGTTTGTTTACTGAGGCGTAATTACATAATTATCACCTAACCATCCTCATCAGCTGTGTCGCTATGCCCTCCATGCTGGCTCGGGTGGCTTTTGACATTATCGCCAATGGATGTGTTTCACGGTTGTACGGCTCGTTGTTATCGTTGTTGTAGGTTGATGTTCACCTCGACACGTGCGGCGAGTGGATGTGCGGAAATTAACAAGAGTTAAATTTTGCATTCAGCGTAGTGGACAGCGCACCCTGCAGGAAACAGGGCCACCTATCCCTTTTCCGATGCAACCCGGGTTGTGCTGACGGGGTGGAAAGATCAAATCACAAACGAGAGCACACACGAGCCTCGCGGCATGGCGTGTGGAACAACAATTAAAATCACATTCGTGCACGGTTCGGTACATTGTGTTTATCTTTGATTGGAAGCCCGATAGCCGAACGCCTGAACGGTGGGAGTAAGCGAAGGACACGCTGGTGACGATGGGTTAAAATAGTGCTTCCCTTGTGTGGGATGCAGCCTCCCGGAAACGTACGTCACTGTCCCTTTCGGGGTGGTGCGCCTTCCACATTAGGCATTCTGTTTGAATTGGCGCTGGTCATAGAAGTGTTATGAATAGTTGCTCACTTATGCGTTATGCGTGGCGCAATTATGCCAGAGGCGTTAACGAGTGCATGATTGATGCCGACCGGTCGGAGAGTAATATAGGAATTTCGCCTAGTGGCTGCGTTCCGGTACACGTTTTCCTCGAATGCTTTGTTGTAAATTTGTCAACATAATTTTATATTCAAATTATTATACGTGTGGGTTGAATAGTTGATTTTTCCTACAAATTGTGAACGAGCCTATGCAAATCCAAAAAAAGGCATAAAGTCCAAATGCTAAAAAGAATGTGGATAATAAAGCAGAAATTAAATTTCCAAAGTCTTCATACACTATGTAAACCATTTAAAAAAGAACGAAAAAAACAATAAATTGTTAAAGATTCGGAAAACTTTCAATTATTTCGAATAAAAATTCCTCCAACACATTTTCCAACACTTGATTGCATACTTTCAGGCTCGCAAAAATTAACGCTCAAGCAGTATAAAATTATTTGTTAGACATTTTAAGAATGTTACACCTTCTTGCGTTCAATTGTTCCATTTGTTTGTTACACGTCCGAGTGGCGGATCACTTTCCCTTGCAAACGCATCGGGCGAATCATTCCAATTTACCGCATAATGTGCTTGCATTATCAAACCGGGTGAAAAATCAACCACCACCCCAAGGGGTGTGGGTGTGTTTTTTCGCTTCACCCTCCGCTAGCTCCGAAGAGTTCGAAGGCATCCGCCAAACAAACAGCATTATAATTAGCTCGTCGCACTGTTCCGATGCTCGGTGTACCGTTTCATGCAGATCTGTAGCTCCTAATGTGTGCGTGGGATTCCGATGACGGATTGGGTTCCGCTGGGCAGGCAAGCATAAAAACGGCCACATTTCGAAGGGTGGCGGACGACGAACTGCTGACCAACCCGATCGGGTGGCCGCGGACCGGGTGGCGGTGACCACTACCTTGTGGGAAACTCTACTACGTGTTGTTGCCGTCCGTTCCCTTTCGTTCATTGTAGCCGCGATTAGTTCATCGAACACCACTCCCCACATGTCATCGATTAAACGGCTGGGAATGTTTTTTCTCTCTCACTGTTTGGTTCATGTTTGAACTGATCGAAGTCACGAGGGGGAAGGTGTTGTGAGCCCGTCGTAGTATGACGTCTGTTAAAATGGAATACAACATAAAAAATGCATGGATTTCGGAGAGAAAAAAAGACATCCAACTACGTTATGAACGTCAGCCAGACAAACAAACAGTTCTAGGTTAAATAGTCGTCACTGGCGACATCTGGCTCAGTGCAAGGTCGGCCGTATGTGGGTTGGACCCGCGATCACTCACAGGTTCTAGAGGAGCCCGCAGCTTTGCTGGTAGAAATGTCCCTTCGACGTCAGCTATGCCGGTTCTCGGGCTGAGGCTGAGAGTCGCTCGCAACGTTCGTAACTTTAGACCAAACATCGCCCGTATGTCGATTCGATGCGTAACTCTTTTCCACTGTACGGCACGATATGCGCCTAATCTTGTTAGAGTGAGCTAACATTTGCTTTACGCTTCAGTTTGTACATGCGTTTATAAGCCAACTCGCACGCACACAGGGTGTCCTAGGACCTTAACTTTGGCGTCGGGCAAAACTGTGTCATTGGCAGTTACCGTATGTTCTTGCTGGCATCCCTGATTGGCGGTGATGTGGTTCGGTTTGCGCCAGCACCGTGTCCATGGATGTGCCCTTATTTAGTGTTAGTTTGTTAGTGGCGCTCTATCTCGCACGATTCCGATTCCACGCGCTCGCATCGGTCGTCCAGGCCGTCACATTTGCCTCTGATCTAATCAGATTCAATCCCCGAAGCGAGATTTGCGAGCCATTTTTCCTCTATCTCTCTTGTTGCATTAGGCTTGGAAAAAACGGACGCTAAGCGCTGTCTTCGTGCATCGATGCAACGGGTGCGATTTGGTTTATAGAAATAAACGGTCGATATTGATTCGATTTGCGAACTGATTGACTATCGTTATTTGCGTGTTTCCTGTGTTGCCAGAATATTCTTCTAAAAAAGAAAGATACACATTTTATTTTTTCATGAAAGAAATGATTTATTTAAGTTACGAGTCCGCTCAGTCGATGGGTTTTTTAAAAAAGATAAATTTTATTTCAAACTTCCTTTGATCGCGGCTGAGACAAGACTGAACTATTTTTCCGAGACTGGCACGTCGTCGCCCTGCAGCGCCGTGCTTAGTTAGCGCTTCCCACAGTGCTCCGGCCGGTGTGCATGCGTTGACTGACACAGCTATCGGTCGATGGTCGATCGGACGATGACTGTCTGGTGGCTGGTGTCAGCAATTCCGGTTGCCGTGGGCCGGTGGCGCGTGTGCCACGGTAACTGCCCCCCTCTCGAAGACTTGAACCTCCTGGTTCAAAGTTTACTGTAAGTGTCGGCGACGTGTCGGTGGCCTGTGGAAATGGATCGATCGTTCGTCCATCTGTACTTGCGCTCCTTTTTTCCTGCAGAACCCGTAGCGTATGATGACAAAGGCTAGTGCCAAGATGGTTATTGTTGTCATGCTCAGAGACCATAGTGTGGCCTTGCTCTTTCTGTCGAGATGCTCGAGCTTGCCTTGCATCCTAAGATGAAGTTGGTGCAGCTTCCCCATCGTTAAGTTTTCGTAGGTCGCAAGTCGTTTCACGGACAGATCAGATGACGCTATGAAGAATGGTTGGGCAGTGGTTCCCAGTATTCTGTTGGTGAATGATGAATTGCCAAGCGAGACAGAGCAATTCTGGTAGGTCACCAAGTAGGAACCGTTGAGCCATCGATCCGCTACTCCGCATGTACTCCTCATGGTGTCATTTACTTCATTAAGCAGTAGAATGCCTTCTCCCATTTCCACTATCGGCATAATAGCTTCCGCTATTTCGTATGAGCATTCTCCGTGTCTTCCGTTGATAATGTTATCAATGCACTGGTTACCGGAGATGTTTTGCAGCTTGGATGTCTCGCATATGGTTAGGTTGGCTATTTTCGGACACTCGCCAGTGATCACGTATAGGGTGCTTCCGTTTCGTAGGTACAGCTTCCCGGGCAGTCTGATGTGTTCGGCATGGGTTGAAACCGGTTCTATATGCAGATGGTCGTAGTTGGCTCGGCTGAAGTTAGGGATCTCGAGGGCATACAGTATAAGTTCGCCATTGGTTGCCACGGATGTGGTGATAAACTGCAGGGCTTCGTCCATCAGGTTCCTCGTAACGCCTTGTGCTTCTAGCCTTTGCGCTATTTCCTTCGTTTCTTGTCTAGTAATCAATTTTTTTAAAATCTTGACTTTTGAAAAGGTGATAGCATCTCGGATGGACTCTATTTCGTCATTTATGATGTCGAGACTAAACAAAATTTGGATGGCGCTAAGCTCCTCTGCAAAATTTTCTATGTTTTCCGCATCTATTGACATTTTCTGTTCTATTAGTTTTGAAAGATTATTCGTGGCGTATTGAAGTTGTAGGTTGGTTGTTATTTGTTGATTATTGTTATCTGTTAAATCGTTTATTGATGACTCGATTGCCCGTAAGTCCTCTGCGTCGGGTGAGCCCGCGACCCACTTCCAAGACGCTACCTAAAGCGTACCCATCTTTTAGGATCGCTTGTGTTTTACCGGTGTTAGCTGTTCTAGATTGTTAGTGATTGTATCTATCTTGTATTGGAACAAACTTACAATTTTGAATTTTAATCGGAGGTATAATTTCGCTTAACTGTCGTATTTCGTTTCTTATGAGTGTTACATTTATCGTATGGATTATCGTGTAATGACCTTCTAATATTTCCTACTCCTATCTTGGCGACCGCAACTGGATTTTTGTTCAGGTAGTGAATTTGGAGAGATGCTATAACAGCGGGAATACTGGAAAAAGGAAGGAGAAGTTTGGGTTAGGTTTTGTTAAGATTAAGATTTTTGATATTGCCTTTGTATATTTTTGCGTTCCTTTCGTTTCTGAAGGTAGTTTTGCCAGATTCTTGAACAAAATGTTTCTTAAACTTATCTTTATGCTTTGCCCTGATTATTTTATCCTTTACGTACACCTGTTGCCCCGTGACAAGTACGGGTGGATCGTTTCTAGCACTGTTATGCTTAGCCAAAACTTTTTTCTGATTTTCCTGTAATTTCAGCACTACTTCGTCGTAGCGCTTAGTTCTTATCTCTTGCAGTTGTTCCGGTGAAATTTGGCCATTTGTAATTCCTAACAAGACTTCCTTCGGCGTTTTCCCTATAGTTGAGTGTATGGTGTTATTATATTTTTCGACTATAATGCACATTATTGTACGGCAACTTAAATCGGGGGTCAAACTTTTTTGGATCCTATACATTTCGGTTATAGTAGAGTGGAACCTTTCCACTTGTCCGTTTGTTTCCGACTGGCTGCAAGGGGTGTTGTATATTCTAATATTTAATTCCATCATCATACCCCGTATTTCTGCTGATAAGAATGACTTTTCGTTGTCTACTACTACTGTGGAGGGTATGATATAGGAGGTAATCGTATCATAAAAAGCTTGTCTAAGATGAGTTGTATGCCTAGATTTTATGGGAATCATACGCCCATGCTTGGAAAATTTATCAAGACTGGAAAGGAAAAACTGACTCTCTATTTGATAAATGTCGATGTGCAAAATCTCAAATGGGTGGTTGGGGATTGGTGTTTCTTGCAACTCAATTTTGAGTGGATGTCTGTCGTATTTAGAGGCGTTGCAAACATC
>KE525211.1:2392-12813 GCA_000441895.2 Anopheles sinensis | reverse complement strand
CTTAGCAATGGCATAAGGTTAAAAACGGAAAGTTGATAAATTTTCCAGGAGTTTTGCGAAAGATTGCGTAATAGTTCATAACACTTATCTTTAATTCACTCAAACTGTCAATAAATTTAAAGCATGATAACATACCTTTCCAACACTGTGCTTAAAGTTGAATTTCTATCATTTTTGTAGGAGTTACAAGCCTTCAAAGTTGAAGCAATTTTTTCTATTTTTCACCCAATATTTTCATAATTCTTGACTTTGACGGTTTATTTCTCAGAACCTGGGAAAACAAGAGCTCTAATATTTTGGTCATTTCTTAGTTTCATCTTGTAGTTTGAGAAAAAATATTTCATTTTGTTCAAATCCAAAGTTGAACTTTTGAATTTTATCCCGGCTTCGCCCCATCGTGCAGTGGCGAGGACGTTGTATGTGCATGTGCAGCATCACATTTCAATTCTGCACACTCCACGGTGAACCACCGTTAAACCTGTCGAGGATGCTTCATAAACGACAGCGATTGGTTGAGTTAGATTCAAATTAAAGAGTTAATGATCACTATTCCTTTTCCTCTTATTTTTGCCTCTTTACCATATTTGATCTCCCATTACTACTACATTACTCAGCAATGGCACTGGGGTCAATCGAATTCATTAGTTCTAGTTTATCCAGTGAGCGTGAAAATCGCTCAAACCATGAATGGTCCTTGAAACATAAAACCCCCATTCGCGAAGGAATCCATAGTGGACTAACTGGAGAAGGTGACACAGCAAAAGAGGGCTTTAAGCTTTAGAGCAATTTGAAGCACCGGCTAGCGGTAATAGCTCGTGGCATCACAATCAAATTTGAAGCTGCATTTGAATGCATCCACGTATGGAATAAGCGGTGCATTGTGTTTGCCTAGTCAGAAAAGATTATACGCTACACCGAATATTGACCGCCTCGTAGATAATTGGGAATGCTGTCGAGCAGGGTTCGAACAAATAGTGCGTGTCCTGCTCCCTCATTTATCCGTGAGTAGTGTATGTATTGACAGCTAATGATGAATATCGTGTTAAATTCAGAGTTATAAGAGGACGGTGCCGCAATCGTGCCAAACATTTGACACAATAACGTAAATGGGCTTGACTTCGCGAATAATCCATCATTTTGTGAGCTTAGAATAGCTCCGGGTGATTCTTCGTTCAAGTTATTCTTCTTCGATGTCCCTAAATTTTGTAACCCAACCAAAAACTTAAAAAGAAAATTAATTTTGTTAACATTTAAAAAAATTGAAGATAAACAGTATCTACTAAATTTATATTGAAAACGAAGCAAGAGGACGTTTCAATTTGTTTAACGAGTAGAAAAGATCTCTTGGAAGATCTTTTGTGTTATGTGTTCCTCCTTATTAGTTTCTTTTCTTTTCTCTTCTAGTGAATTGCTAGTACGAGGTGGTAAGCCTTGCGATAGCTCTTTTCACTCGTGCTCGGGTATTTTTGATACCTGTATTAAAACTTGTCGCTTTGGCAATAACTTAGCTCGCTAACACTAACCAATACATTAACTTAGATGCTATAAATTACAGAGTGTCTTCGCACCACACTCTTTAATCCTTTGATAAAATGTACATTTCTTTCTTACATGTTCGGCCGACGAACTTAAAACTACTCAAAAACATCAATATCAATAAAATTTGATTATTTTAAATGGCACAGGGATTTAAAGGTGGAGGCGCCCAGTTATTCACCTTTTGATAATGTGGTTAATTTATAGATTCTTGTTTGAAATTAAGTGTCCACATTGTTTAAAAACAAATTAAAAACTAAGCGAATTAATCTCTCTATCATCATGGTCAGTAAAAACTTTAAACTTATGCAAGAATGTAAATGTTAAAATAAAAAAATACTACCAAACTGTTGATGATGTAGGCGCATTTTAAATCGAATTAAATTTAATTTAATGAAATTCATGCGACAATTTCCCATGATTGAAGTTAAGTTAACCTGTAAAAGATGTTCATAGGCTATTTCATTGTCGCTCAAGGCTACACGTACAAATAAAGAAAAGGATCATCGCCATAGGTGAAAATAACTAGCTTTTCCTCATGATCAAATGCTCTTATTCGATCGGTAGTTAAACAGGGCAATTTATGCCCTTTTCTGGAGAACGGTTTCGAAACTGTTCATACCTCTTATATCATTATTTTTGCTAGATAGATTAAGTTAAGAACACGTTGCAAGTTACATCGAACATTGTTTTCCTGAAATCAAATAGAGTAACATGTTTGATATTACGATTATAGAACACAAAACATGCTTGTTAAATCTTACAAACTATGTTCTATATGAAAGAAGAACGGAAATACGAATGATTGTAGTTTCAGTTAATGAATTTTACTGGTGTCCAGCAAACTGGCGAGGATGAAAGCGTTAAAAATTCGGAAGAAAAATAAAATGAATCGTGGGTGCAATGGAACACAAATAAAGATTTTACGGCTGAGCAATAATTTTCCTCTTTGGTACGATCAACCATAAATGCACTTGCCGATTCAAAGCCAACTAAAGCGGTGTCGAAGGTTGATAAACGGCACAAAAATTGTCTGAAAAAAATATCGCCTTCCATTCTCGTTAGTATGTCCAGATAAAAAATAAAGAAAAAAACCCTACCAAAGCATAATGCTGGTAGGAGCAGCTGGGAAATTCAATTGAATCGATTCAATAAACTGGTACTAGAGAAGCCGGTAGTTGCACTCAACGAATTTCTCCATCGCACGTGAATTTTTTCAGATATAAAATTGAATTGATGCACATGCACTAAAAAGGACAACAAAAAAATAGGACCCAATTTATCTGTGAATGCAGCATTGGAGTTGGCAGTAGAAGATTAAACTGGAACAAAAATCAATTTGTCCAAAAGATAACTATCACACCCACATGTAGTCCGGTATAACTTTTCCCAAATATTAATGGTAAACCTAGGCGTAAGATTCACCTGACATCAATGGATTTTTTTCTCATTCCATCGATCAGTGAAGAATAGAACTCAACGAACACGAAAATGACTTATTTTTTATAGATTTGTTCTTTGTACGATTCACTCAGTGTTCACTGTTGAGTGTAATCCAAAAGCCAGTGTCAACTGATTTTTGCTTTTTAAATTCAATGCTTAAAAAATGAAGAGTTTTATTCCACTAGTAAGTATAAACACCATTGTTGGATTGAAACGTAACTATGTCGAACAACATTTCGAAGTTTAAATGAAATACAACACCAATGATTGCATGGTCTGCAACTGCCGAGTGGTAGTGCCGGTTAGAAAGTCGCCCGACGAGCGCTGGGGCTCACCACCTCGACGGCATGGGTTCGATTCCCAAGCGAGAGCGGACCCTCTTCTGTACGAGATGACCGACTATCCACGCACAAAAAGGGAAAAAGCCCTAAGCGGACGGCGTGACCGAAGACGGTCGTTATGCCAAGAAGAGGATCTATGAATGGACGCAACATTTGTATTACTTATTTAATACCAAATACATCTGGATTTTTTCTATAACCAAGTGTACTAACCAAGTTCTGCAAAAAATTTGAGCTTTAGAATTATTTTACTACATGTGATGCAAACAGTGTTTTTCACATCATGGTTTGGTACGAGATGTTTCAAAAAAGTCAAACAAACTTCTTTCTTAAAACATTTGTTTTCAGCTGGTTTCAACAAAAGTAATCTATTCAATATGGTGCAAACAAATAGATGGAACATGAAATCAGAATTTATTTATCATGGTTTTCGGTCTTTCTTATGATTTCCGTATATATTTATGAAAAGAGTTGGTCTCCTCGATATTCTAGGCGGGAAAAACCGATGCCACAACATCATCAATAAGATAAACGATATTAATCGTAATGCTTGCTCCAGCAATGCTTTGAGCAATGGGTCACCATAACCGTTTCCCTTAAGCCATCACCCAAATTCGCCATGATCCGCCTTCGTCGGGATCTGTTAACGAGGAGAATGAATACAAATTGGTGGGTGAAAAAACCTGGAACAATCTGTACCAACACAATCTCATAAACAAGCCAATGCGAACAGCTTTTCAGGACTCATGCGGAGGATTCGAGTCCTGCTGGAGCTGCTTTTAATGTGTTCATGAATGGTTCGGCGATTGATTGATCGGTTGATTTATATCGTTTGCATTACTTCACTGGGGTATAAATAAGGGTAACGAAGACAGAATTTTCACATTGGTGACACGCTACGGTGCAGGATACCGTTCACGATTCTGTTTATTATGACCTCCTTTAATGAGGAAACGGGAAATGGCGGTGTGGTCAATGTCAACAATGAAATTAAACCTTTATATATGGACTGTGTTATTTATTACTATTGAATAAAGTAACAAAGAACTGATAAGTTGAAACTATTTCAAACCATACAGAGAAAGGACATATGGTCTTGAAAAAAGGTCAATCGGATATGACAAAAGGCTTCGTCAAGGTTAGTTCAACATGCAATTTCCGCTCCCTTGACCGATTTGGGAAGTGCGATAAAACGAACAAAGGTACGAAATTTCCGTCTGGGTTGTTGCATTCAGCCCGCTTCTTTTCATGGACCGGAGTGTCGGCCGGTTTATGCCGGATATTGTTAACCTTCCATTATGACCAACAAATATCGCATGGGCTATCGACAATGTCGTTTTGAATTGAAGTAAAGTAGAAATGGTGCAATAAAAGAGGTTTTGGTTCAGTAATTGTGGGTTTATTAAGATGTTATAAATGAGCAAAGAAGTTTATTCATACTACAAGTCATTTGAGAAGTAGTTTAAAAATTTCTTAAAACATATAAAAACTTACTCAAGTAGCTATGTTTCCATCTGGAATCCGATTACGCCATCGAATTTGTAAAAGTCATGGTAGCGATAGCAAACCGATGGACAGCTCTTCTTCTGCTAAGTACCTACTTTGTTGCGATGGGCTTCCGATGTCATAAAAACGACCCTTTTTATTTGCACCTCTTTTGAACTCGTTCAAACCTGTTGAGGCCTCACAGCAACTTTGACAAAGTGGGATCAATATCGGACCGTTTCTCACTGCTGTGAATGTGACAGCATGTAAAAATAATCGCCTATGGGTCAGTTTACTCCCTAATCCAAACTATGGTTAGCCTTCACAAAAAGAGATTCGCATGAAACCGGTAGGATACCTCCTTTGATGGTTTCTTCTTGCCAAGAAGCAGATGGCCCCGAAAGATCGATGTCCCAGTCCGTCGAGGATGATAGGACGGGGTGGGCTTAGGACGACCTGTGCTAATTAATACCAGCTTCTTTGTTTCCTGCAGAGCAGCTAATCCTTTGATGGGTCCATCATTAGATCTGTTTGCGTTCAGTGATTGAGACGAATTGGGGTAATAAATTTCTCCCCAAACTGTCTCTAACTTGGTTGTGAAAAACAAACGAACGTGTGTTTGCAAATAGAATTGTTCCAGTCGAGCTTCTGTAGCAGTTATCTAAATTAACTAGGTGTCCGCTTTGAAATTTGCTTGACGTTAAATAAACGATACATCCAAATTGATGTTGTAAAGCTAAATAATTATTGATCGTCTTAAAATCAATTTCAAATGAATTTTCAAAATAAGTTATCAAATATTTTCCTGAAAATGTCATAAAACACTTACTGCAGATAGCATTTTTAATACTTTTGACCAGAAATAACATGAACAGAAGCATTAAATGCATCAATACACTAGATAATAATTAAAATGATGCGATGAATATGTTTTTGAATAGTTTCACTTCATGATTCCCGTTAAAGTTCAAACAGTAATTTTCGTTTGAATGAATGCAATTTCAAAGTTTATACAAGAGTTACATGCTTTGATAAACATCAACATTTTGTCGTTCATATTTGTTTGATATGCTTTAAAAAATAATCTGATCTCCAAATATTATGTTTACTCTCTTTAGTTGTTTACTTTTCTTTTTCTGAGTTTTCCGTTTCCAAATTTATCGTATCGTTTAAAACGTACCGTTTCCATCGAGCATCTGGTTTCCGTATCATCCTCTGTGCCGTTTACCGGCGATAATACAGTTCAGGTATCACATTCGGTTTCCGATAGGACTAATTGAAACAGGAAGAACGTGATTTCGCCTTTGTCTAGTGCTAGAAGCAGAAAAATCAGATCTTTTTGTTGGCTCCAATTTTACCGGAGCAGCGCTGTCGAATGGATGAGCGATGTTTGGCATGTGGTTATTTCCGGTTTTGTATTTGCCACTGCGGTTTGCTTGATTGAAAGCAGCTGAATAGACTTCTTTCACGAGCATCTTCGTTCCCTCGAAAGTTTTCCATTTCCGTAATTAACATCTACTACATCCATCCATCCATTTCCGTGCTTGAAGTTTACCGTGTAGCACTTCGGCCAAACATCGTTATCACAATCATAGGCAGAGTTGTATTCGACAATAGGATCTATTTATTTATAGTCTTAAACTAATATTAATTTAAAGAATAAAATATTTTGTAAAATATTATTCATTTCGTAATGAAACACTTATTATGAAGATAAACATGTTGATAGACATTCAATTAAAAATGTAATTCCACGATCGATTTCGTATTTTTCAGTTTTCCACTCAACTTTTCTGCTACTCACGTCACTACACAAGTATCATCGTTCATTACAAGATGTATGATTTTAATTACGGATCTAGGGGGTAAAACCGTGTAAAGTGAAAGCACTTAAGTTCTGCGATATTTTCTCACGATGCAATCAAGCTTCACAAAATGTACTCAACCACAGTTTGAAGGTCGCTCCAAGTGCAGGGTTATGTGAAATAAATTAAATCCATGAATAGAGTTTTCTGCTCATAGCAGACGCTAATTGGCTGATTGACGTAGTGGCGTATTCAGTTTTCCCTCGATTTCATACTGAATGCTTGTTTACCTTATAAAACAAACCCACGGAAGCGTTAAAAAGCTGTTTTCCATTTCATTAGTTGCATCCCATGGAAATAAATCCGTCTCCAAGAACAAGCTCTAGGATATAAAATTGATTTTTTAAATGGTCATGAAAAAAGTCATTTGAGTTAATTATTTATTATCATTGACAAAAAATCTCTTAAGCAGTACTTCATTCGTTATGTTAAAAACGAAGATAAAACTAAAGAAATAAAATTAAGGGAATGCGTTTGTTTTCATAAAACTATGGATAGAGAAAAAGGGAGATTTCGCAAAATGTGTACGAAATTTTCTCACGTGGTTAAACACGTGTGCTGTGAATGGCTATGCATATTTTTATCCGTACAGGACCGAAGAAACAACATCTCCGTCAAAACCGAGTGCTCACAGTCTCTGATGCGATACGATAATAATGTTGTCACAGCCACCACCATTGTTTGGACGTCCTGGAACGAAAAAGAGGGTTTTAGCATGGTTTTAAAAGCTCACATCGCCTTATCGTTCACGAGAAGTTGTGCAGAGGTTGTAATTGTAGCAACCCATCATTGGGACAGTCCGACCCATTGCGAAAGTATAACGATTTTCAAATGAATCTACTTTAGCTAATCAGTTTGATTTAGCAGACTAATTAGAATCTGTTGTGTATGCGGACTGCGTCGCACGACCGGGCACTCTGGGTTCTGTGCTTGTCGGGGCTACGATTTAAGGCCATGTCCGGACATAAGAGAATCTATAAAAAAAAAAAATACTGCGGATGGTTAGAAAACTGTAGATGAAAACCAACCTGGAAGGGTATTTGTAATATGACATGCATAACGATTTCAAACATCTGCAATAATACGCTGGAATAACTTTTCATGCCTCACCGCACAAACACTTGCCATCCGTCATACGGTCGGGTTCGCTCTCCAGGAGGTGCCAGTAATCTGTTTCACGACTGGGTGGAGATACCTCCTCCTTCACCCAGCAGCCGATCGATAAGTATCTTATCTGCTCTCGCAAACCCCGGACCAGCAGGGAGGATATTCCTTTGAAGCTTTGGCAAAACTTCAATAGCCCAAGGCGATGTCGGGCGGGGGAAGTAACTGCAGGATTCAGGACCACTCTAGTCATCGCTGCACCGATATCAACCCTGCTACTAATAACGATAATGCCACCTCGTGTCTCGTTCAAGCACGTTCGGGTTCGGCTGCATTGTGCAAAACACTTCAAACATTTCGCCCGCCACAATCGTCCTCGACGCTTGCAGGGGCGCAAGATTCTAAGAGTGAATTCCTAGGGAAGGTTGCAGCTGCGGCAGAGAAGTGGCTTAATGTCCTGCAGTGTTCACATATTTATGCGGGCAAATAACTCTCCCGCTTCGGCCGGCTTCTTCTATGGTTCGTAAATCGCACAATTATTCACGATTTCATGACCAAGACAAGATTTCACTGGCGGCTTCCACATAATGCTACTTCAACTAGGGAACCGTGGTCCATCGAGACGTGTCGACCCTTTTCTTCCTGTTTCCAGTTCCTTCCTTCGGCTCCAGATGCTGCGATGTTCGTGTTAACAAACTGCCACCCTTGAAGCTTAGCTATCGTCGCTATGCAAACAGGCATATCAACATTGCAAGAACTGGTGCACGGCTGGAAAGCGACACCAAATTGGACTGTCTAGTGTGGTGTTGGCTTCCCGAGTGAGTCTAATTGCATGCATTTGGATATATCTTATCTCCCTCGGAAGGGCTGTCGATTTCGGACATCGGGAACATCGCAACGAAATTGAGCTAAAGACAAAAGGCTTACTGGCAAATCTGTCCCACACCGCACAAATACAGCAATAAACTCGTTAGGGTATTCTTTCGAACCGCTGTCAACAACATGTCGGCCTTCTTTTTGGTTATCCAAAGCCCACTTACCAGAGTGAATTAATTTTCACCAACTGTTTCTGTGATGGCTTGTCTTTTTTGTTGTCGTCAAACAGTGCACAGTAATTTTCCACGTTTTCGGCTGAATTTTCCTCGAGTAATGAAGTGGTTAATGCTTATGGTATGATGTCGAAGAGGTATAAAAATTTCAAACGCTTTGACATATCGTCCGACACGTTGTAGAGAGTAAGCCGATAGATGATGTAGATGAGAAGTTGTTTTCCCTACGTAAAAACACACTGCAGGTTTTCTTCGACGATGTTACTATTTTCCAAGACATACCCGAATTTACCCGAAAAGCCAAACCATGTGTTTTGTTCTATTTTCGATTCGCCTTTCAGAGGTCGGAAAATCAATCAATATTGTATCGGGATATTTTTCTACCACATTTCACAACACAAGCAGTATGAGAGCTCTTCAAATTTGATTTATGGCCGAAAGAAAAGATCCTGTGTTTTTTATATATTTTTTGTTGGTTCCTTTCGCGCACGCACTTTCATCGTCAGTTTATTGAGGTTTCCAGCCTTGTCTGCTTTCGTGCTTCCACTCGAATTGTTTGGGTCTCTTCGAACGAAGTTAATGTCCAAGCGATAAAAATCTTCCTCCAGGTTAAGACACGCTTCCGTCTGAAGTATCTCTCGAAGCGAACTAACAAGCTCGATCAACTCAAGCCGGCATCGAAAGGAGCGTCGTCAAACCCGAGTAAATCATACAGAGCTTGAGGCAATCGTTAAGTTTGCACCTTTTTGGACTCCATCAACAATCAAGTGGAAAATTACCCGTAAACCACTAGTGTCTACGCTTGAGGAAGAGGTGCAAAAATAGGTCATAGAATTTAAAGTGGGCCGTTAGCTAGAAAGGAAATGTCATTTCGAACAAAAGAAAGTGCTTGTCCTGTATTTCTCCCATCTTTTTCTCGTAAACATTTGATTGAGTATAAACTGCACATCGACGGCCTGCAGATGACGGTGGTAGGCAACGACCGTGGGCGCATAAGAATAAACTTATGTCATTTAGAAGTAATCAGTCATCTTTCTCTTCCTCTTTAGCTACATTCTTACAACTTCGGGTATTAAGTTTCATCCGAGGTACGATCTTATGAGAAACTTAACAGGAAAATACTCCCACTTCAGCATTGGCTACCAATTTGCCTTGGGTTCTCTTTTTATTGTGAAAAACCAGCCACGAAAGGCTACCAAGTCAAAGGTAATCATTAGTTCATGTTTGGAAAGCATAGAAGAAAATATTATTATCAGATTTGCACGATCGGGAAAGGCGGTTCATGGTTGATTGATTTACCACTATCCAAAACGAGGGATGTTTTTTTTCCACAACGATTCAAATAAAAGGTTATCGTACCCGTGGTTAAAATGTTCTCTCTTCTTTCTTTTATGTTTAAAGATACGTGGGACAAGTCAATTGTGATTGGAATCGAATCCAGTTGTGACTAGTAAAGCCATGTTTCAGTATGATTATGTACACTTATTATTATTGTGAATAGTATTACAAAATAGTTTACAAATAGTATTACAAAGAAAGTAAAAGAATCTATTCCGAAATAAGGTCCTTTTAAACCGTTAATAAGTAAAATTATAAGC
>KE525209.1:69474-92710 GCA_000441895.2 Anopheles sinensis | reverse complement strand
ATGGTTTTTAGACAACCCTTTTAAATAAAATCATTCAATCAATCTTAAATGTGATCTTAAAAAAAGATTTGAATTGGAAAATTATTTAAGGTTGAACAGAACATGAAATTGAAATATATTTTTTATTAAGTACAATTTCTACCAGTTTGCATTTAATGTCAATTTCATTGTCCTTTTTTAAGGCAGCATGAAATTTGAATGTTAGGATAAATTGGTGCTATTGTCCTTACAAGAGATTTGCAGAATATGTAATGATTGGATGATGAAAAAATTATAATATCGTTTGTAAAATACTACACAATTCAACTTGTTTGTTCGTTGCTCAATAACAAAGTCAGGACCATCAGCTGCCCCGAAAGTAACGAGATAGATGTTAATAACTTCTTTCATGAAAGTAAAATGTAGCTTATCACCGAAGCATAATGTTCAAGTATTAACCGGTTTCCCGAATTCGTTAACTTGTAAAGATATGTTTTTTTTTAAATAAGTGGCCTTTTTGAATCTTCCTTTTTTTAACTTCATCTAACCTTTATAAGTTAAAATAATAAAACAAACTTTAGTAAATATTCTGATTCATGTTTTGCTCATGTTATTAAATTTAATCCCATTGTCGAAGTGGATTAAAGTAAACATTTTACTTAATCCGTCTTCGACATTACGCTGTTCTATAACTCATATGCACGTAAAAATATTTAATACAACAGAAGTAAAAAGTTGGTAGACGAAATAAGGCGCATTTGATAATTGGATTTTCCGATACATTCTGTTGCTGATATCAAAGCAAAGATCTAAAAGAATGCCACGCTTTCAAATTGTCAATACAGTGATGGAATAATCACAGGAAGATTTATGATTGTGTTTCCTTTTGGGAAGAAAAATACTCACATGACACATAAATAAAAATAACAACCTAAATGCCATACGATAAGCCGACTTAATCGTATTTTAAACGCAAATGGCAGTATATGGGACATCCAGGCAAGATGAAACGAAGCACTTTGCTTTGTATGCTCAAATTACCCGAGTTTTAATTACCGTTTACATCCATTTCTAGCGCCATGCAATGCGATTAAAGTATCAAAATACAAAACAGCATAAAATTCCGCCCCGCACCTTTCGCACAGCCTCACAGTATCTTATCATATGCTAACAATTAATGGTCCCGGTGGTCGGCCTTGTGTTGGTCGGAAAAATCTTCACCCAAAACGCTCCAGGAGTTCCATTTCCCCAAGGGATCGGCGCGGCAGCGCCATAAAATGTTTATCCTCGGCGAAAAGGCAACCCGTGGCGGCCCGACCGGAGAACGGAAGGCACCGGACGAATTATTATTCCTTCGAAAATTGAAACGCATCACTCCGAGCGGAGCCGAGCCGAACGTCGGGGCTTAATCCTTTGAAAAAGCAATTGGTGTTTAATGAGTCATAAAATCATATCACTCGGGGGTGACGCAGGACGCTGCCACGATGCCCGGGGAGGGTGATGAGACTTTTATTGCATGTAAAAATTATACCAAAAATTTAAATTTTGCCCACCACCGCGGGGAGGACAAAACGGGGACGAAGATAAATAAATGGTTTTATTTAAAATTCATTAAACATTCATCAAACTTTGCGCCTAACCAAGTGATGGAGAGGAGAGTGGGTTCGGTTGCAGCGCCGTCGGGCCGATGTTAATCCCGCTCGAAACCCCCCGCGATAACCTTTAGTCCCCGAGGACCGGGAAGGGCTTCTTCTGAGGGTTTTGTTTATTTACACTGCACCCTGGCATCGCGGGTTTCTGGCCATCGTCGATTACTGCTATCAGCTCGCACTGCCCTACTCCTGTGTCCTCCTTCCGAGCGGCGGGCCGAAAAGACAAGGCACTGCTCGACGAGAGAGAGAGATTAAACACAACACGGCGCGGCAGTAAAAAGCGGCCGGGCCGGCGGGGTAAACGGACAAGACCGCACGCCAGTGGAGCTGTTAACAACGACCGAAAATAATAATGATTATGTCCAAAATAGATCATAAAATTATTTTAATGTCGATCGGACCGGTGCGTGACAGAAGGTTCGCCACCCAAGCGTTCATCCTTGCGGGATGAGCGAAGGATCAAAGAAGGCGCCCATTTCGTATCGGGATGATATATTGGATACGTTGCGTTTGTTACGTTTTTTTTGCCTTTCTATCGCTCGGCGTGATCTGACGTTTTGCGGGCGGACAGGTGAATATAAATTGTCAAAAATGAAAGATAAAACAAAAAAAATACACCAATCCCAACACCTCGTCGGATATTAATAAAAACAAAAAACGGCACAAACAGGCACATTCACGCACCAACAACCCGGGATAGTTACCTAAATGGATGGTTTTATAACAGACTTTTATAGTTTAATTATTGCTTCCGTAATCTCTTTATCCTAATCGCATCCCCGGCCGTCACGAGAACTGCGAGATTCGATGTTCTTTTTCTTCCTTTCGTGGGGAAGCTCTTTGCCGGCGGAGCTGATCTTGTGCTGCTTCCCGACACTGTTTCTTTTCGTTTATTTATTTATTTCCCTTCTAGTTTTTGTTTTTTTTTTTGTACATGCGCCACAGAGTGTGCATCGAAAGGTAATAATTATTTCTAATCGAAGCTTAATTTGGGAGGGAAAAACTGGCCACCTTTCGCACCTCTCCTCTCGGAAAGGGGACGAAAGGCGTCAGAAATAGTGTCGAGTCAGTGCTGAGGCAAGGAAGCCGGCATATAGTTTGGGGAAAACAACAGAGGATGGTGAAAAAATCCTAAAAGAAATTGTATATTAGGATGCCCAACGAGAGAGGGAGAGGGAGAGCGGTGTGGTCCTAGGCAAGGCCTATTATTTACAGCTCAGCGACTTTGACAGTCTCATCAGCGTCATAATTATCAGTGTTGCGTCAAATTGATATGGCCGAACCTCGACCTCCGCGAGGGGCCGCGAGCGAGCGGATCAACTCGATTGTAGTTGTGCCAGGAGTGGATGGGGAGCGGCCACAAACAGCAACAAAAAAAGGAAGACACCGGCCCAACAGGGCAATGCATTCGAATGTGGATCATAGCGTCAAAATTACGATCCAAGTGCTGGACGACGGTGATGCGACGAAAGTGAAAACGGTAGCCAGAGCTACGACCAGGGGCCATTAACCACCGTCGTCGTCGTTGTCGGGAAGCAGGGCACGGCCATGAATTATTAGTTAACAAACACATTATATTACCGCGTACCTTGTGCGAAGGAAAATGCCAAGAAAAATGGCACCGAACCCTAGGCTTATACATCGGCGAACCGAGGCATCCTCTCCCCCTGAGCTTTGGCGATGCACTTCTGCAGTTGTTCCCAGTTTCCCGACGGATGGTGGTGAAATTACTTTTAGAAACACATTTAAATTAATTTTCGCTCGTTCGCTTTCTCCCGCGGACACTTTTCAACTCCCGTCTCGTCCGTTCTAAACCCTTCGGAACCCTTCCTTGCCTTGCGCAGGGGAACGTGACGAACCTTTTGCCTTTCGCTGTGCCTTTTTTCCTCGTTTACTACCAAATTGTTATCGCTTTAGATTGAGTTATTTTACGATTATTACTTGTTTTGAGCTGCCAGGACACTTTGGAAGATGAACTTCTTCAGGGTCGGGAAAAAACAACAACCTGAATCGACAAATAACTGATTGTAATGTCTTTCGGCGGAGGAGGGTAAAGTACCTAGGACGGGGGAAGATTAGAGCGATCGGGCTTGAGACGAACGGCCCTCAAGAGCTCAAAGAAGATCCGTCGCTGGAGCGGCGGTCATAAAATATGACCGACGAGTGGTTGAATTACCCTTTATGAAAGCAAAAACAAAAACCGAAAACTCAGGAAATAAAAACAAAAACAAGCAGAAACCAAAAACCCGATGGCCTCATAAACTGTCAGTAATTATGATTCACGGTTGCGCCGCACAGTGGATAAGATTCGGTCGCCCTCTTCAATGGGTTTTGAACGAAATCAAACGAAAATCTTTCGCTGTCGGCAGGAAGAAGTTGGTATTTGCAATTTTGCCCTGAATTCGAAATACCAAAGGAAAACCTGACCCATTGTCACCGGTCGTGCCGGAGAATGCGTTGGTCGTGATCGTTGACCCCTAAGGATGTGGAAATCAAGTGGCAATGAACCGAGGCTCGCGCCGTCGAAAGGTCTTTAAAAACGGTCGCAACAAGCTCGAATGCAAGATTTGAGGCGTTGGCGACTTGAACGGACGGGACCAACAGTTAGGATCTTTTAGAAAAAGGCGATCGTACTAAGCGGGGAGGATGGGAATTAGAAGAAAAGAAGAAGAAGAAAATACACACACAAAACACAGCCGAAAAACCTGCCACCGAAAGTGAACCGAACCAAAATATGATAATACACATTAACGATTCCGGAGGAGAGGACAAACTAGAACGAAATAAAGGTAGAAAAGACACCGACGGTTCGGGTTTGCGTCGCGGAAGGATTGAAAAGAGTAACGATGTCTTTCTAGCGCGCTGCGCGGGACCAAAAATCTTAAACCCCCCGGGTTCCCAACAACGCTGACGGAAAGGGCTGGAAAGGAAGCGAACCGGAGCGGGCTCGCCACCTGATAGGATATTGGATATATGTGACCACGGGTTCGTTTGGACAGACAAAAACAAAAGCCAATGGCAGAGAAGGAACCAAAAGGCTTGGACCGGTAAGAAAACGAGATCTTACAAAGGGGGTTTGTGGGGGAAGGGAAATGGGGGAGGGGAAGGTTACGTCAAGCGAACCGAAGCCAACGCCAAACCAAACCGATGGACGAACGAACGAACGAACGAAAAACCGGATGAACATTAGAGTGTGCGGGAGTGCGGCTCCCCAGGTGGTTTGATGGGGAAGGGATGGGAAAGGGGTTGGAGGGTAGAGGGATTGTGCGGCCAAAAGCGGGGTAGCATTGAGTTTCGAGATTCAAAAATTAGATAACAGCCCAAACGGTCTCCCTAAGCCAACCGCGATCGTCCGAAAGGCAGTTGGAAGCGGAGTCTCTTCCCTTTCGCGCGACGATCGTTTGCTTTGTTTGATCGTTGACTGTAGATTATCTCCGAGAGGCTCTTGGGACGTCCTTCCATCGTTCCCCGCCCCACCCTCCACCCCAGTCCCACTCCAGCGACGATCCCGAGCCATAAGAATAATTATTTCCGACTCTACGCAACGGCATTGACACAAACAAGCACACAAACACAGCCGCGATTCCCAGCACCGTTGAGTTGAGTTATCTGTCCAGAGGAACCCCGCCCGCGAGATAGATACGAGAAATGTTACCAATTTCCAGTCACTAGCTCTCGTCCGTTTTCCTTTTTTTATTTATTTTCCCTCAAAACCCCTCCTCGCGGAAAGGGGTTCGCGTAAGGCTTTTCCAAGCTTCCCGCGCATGGCGCGCTTGAAATTTGTGCCCTCCCCAAAACTGACGTTCCCGCGCGTGAACAAATTGGAGTTACAGCGTGGTAGAATTTGAAGCATCGATAGTTTCGCCGGGGAAAAGCGAGGCCAGGGGCTTTTCCATCGGGACTGACCAGAACAATGGTTCACTTCCGTGCGTAAGAAATTCGACACTATCAACATCGTTTCGCCGCACGGACTCCGGCGGAATTGTTGTCCGGTGCTTCGGAATTCACTTGACGCGCTTAAGGTAGATCTGGGGGTAAAGAAACAGGCAAGAGAGTGGAATAAATTTGACGCCAACTGCACGTAAGCGGCGGCACACGGGGGACGGGACGGGGACGATAGTAAAACTTTTTTAATGCCCCGTAATATGTCGGCTGGAAATGTGATAATTTGGGATGTGCGCAGCATGTTACTTAGGAGCCGATAGTTGGGTGGTCATGGTTCGGTCGGTGAGTTTGGGCAGATAATTATGCTGCCCAAGCAGCACGGTTTAGCTCTATGCACTGCGCTACGGCATCGAATTATGCTAAACGAATTCAACACACGTTATTTTAATTTGTTCGACACACTGCCCGTCGTTGTTGCAGCGTCCGCGTCGGACACACTTTGACGGCTGATTTTTACTAATTGCTGGGAAAGCGAGTTCTTTTCTGTTAGTTATGAGGACGACATGCAAATGCTCGGTGGAGAATGAAGTATTGGGAAATGGAGCTTGAATCTGGGCTGAAAAGATACAATTTTTCTTGACAATCTATGCGGCAGATGTAAATCAAAGGGCATTTTGTCGCATAAATAGAATTATTCCTTCCTTTTAGTAACAATTAGTTTTATGTGTATCGTACGCATGTTATAGTAAGAGTCCTTTCTAGTCTCTAAGAAACTTATCTTCTATCTAAAGAACATTTATTTCCGTAGAAAACATATAGCTATTTATTTATTTTTCGGAAAGGACGGCCTGACCGCATTGCTTAGCAAACATATGGCAATTATAGATTTATTGGTTCGATGTAAATGTGATATCTGAGCTATTTTAAACGGAATTGGAAGAAATTTAATATTTTCATCCTATTTCAATTCAGTTTAGTTCACAGGATGTTCTGTGCCACGTAAGCAAATTAGTGAAATTTTTATTATATCTTTTAACTAATGTTTCTTGAGGATATAAATTCAGGTAAGGAAACAAAATCTTTTTAAGTTTTCCTGCCAGATACGTAGATAAAGGAAAGGAACTAACTGCAACGATGTTTCTGGTGGAGTATTTTAATATAAATTGAATTCTTTTCTACGGATAAAATATGAATAACTATAAAGCTTATTCATACACACAAAGGCAGGTTTAAGTATTTGGCATAGACAATTCATTATGGATGTTGAAGAGTTATTTATTTATATATTTATTGATGTTGGTCCGGTTTGATTTTGATTCGATAAAATCAAAGTATACTTTAGCCTAGCTACACCATGAATGTGACCAATTTCGTTTCCTTAGTTTTGAGTTAAGAGATAATTGTCATATTTGTAACGTTAGCCATACTATGGCTTGACATTGACTTCAACTCATAACAAGCACTTTTACAATCAAATGATTTCATACAGTTGAGAACATAGAAAAAATATTATTTGCAGCTAATTTATTGCATCTTTTATTGTGTTTTTACTAAATGCATAGTTTGCTACAATTCTTTCAGATATTCGTACATTAACTGATACTGATTCTCTGATAACATGATACAACAACCGTATGTTTTTAACAGGAAAACGATTCGAAATACTACGACAATAATAACAGGGAGTTTTCAAAATGATGAAATAATTAATAATCTGTTTTGTTTACCCTCTCTAAATTAAATTCTTCAGTTTATGAAATCCAGACTCCGGTATGAAGATTCCCAAGATTGAAAGAGTAAGCGCTATCTAAAAATAGTCCTTCTGCATGTTTAACACGGCCGACACGGTAAACTCGAAGTACAGAATCAATCATGCATCCAGGAGATACCAAAACCATTCTTGTCAGAACCATCCCCCTTTTCCATCTCAAGAAGTTGCCGAGTCGTTCAGTGTTCGGTCGCTTTAAAGCTAAAATACACCACTTAATTGTTCCCAAGCAATCAAATCGCGGAGGAGTGAATGTTTTCTCGCTGGCTTCCGGAAAAGGGACCTCCCTTCCCTTCCAGCGAGTGCTGAATATTTTAAGACAAACGTGAAAGAAAGCCATATCGCATAATGCAGCCGCGCGGTCGACATTATTGTCACTCCTGCCGTCCGGGACGTCCTTGCCACATCCACTTTCCTTTGCGCGAAACAGAATTATCCATCGCAAACAAACGCCGCCCGGTCACAAATAAACTTCGGGGACAAAAGTAAAAAGAAGTCATACCAAAACAAATAAATAACAACAACATAAAACACCGACCAACGGCCTGGGTTTCCTGTGGCCACCCTCCCACCAGCAACCATCCTTCCCCCCTGCCCCGGGTTCGATCGGGTCCGCCAGTGATTGAGTGCTTAAGTCCGGGGACATCAGCTGAGCCGTCGAATTGAAGCATGATTTGACAAATGAAACCCACGACCCTCGCTCACTGTTGCGTGCGTTTGCCGGCCGACCATTGTATTCCATGCACAGCCCCTTCCCGCCCAGCATAAAGTCACCCTTGCACCCTTCCACCCCCAATTTCCCCCAACGGGAAGGACTCGCACCAAGTCGGGCCCGCTGGTTTGCGATGGTTTCGCCCGAAACAACGACAAATCACAAATCCAACATTATCATTCGTCCACCTCCACCCTCCCACACCCTACAGCCGTCCCTGGACCGTCTTGACATGCCAAACACCAGTGCGCCCACGTATAGCAGGACGCTCGGCTGATCTCCTCGCCGGATTCCTCCTCGAAGGTGGCTTCGGTTGTGCGGTCGGTGGCTTATCAATTTGTTTTATTCATGATGGCAGCTTTACGCCCCCCGCGACCTGTGATCGGAGAAGGTAGGGAAGTCGTCGGGGTCCGTTTTCTGGTGGGGTGGAAAATGCTAATTTTGGAGGTCGAATTTTCTTCGCCCCGGTCGACCATCGTCGTCGTCTCTGGGCGAAGTTGCTTCGATGGTCGATGGCGAGCGGGACATAAAATGCAACCGAAATGGCAGCTTTACCGGCATCTTGGCCAGCCGCAAACCGAACCGTGGGGGCTCGTGGAATTATGATAATTTTTCGCGGTTCACTTCCATCCCATGCCCATGGTGGTATTTTTCCTTTCGACCGGGATAAAGCTCGCAGAGGCCATTGTCTTGGCCGTTTGCAGCTCGATTTGTACACGCTTCGGCAATGATTATTAAACTATCTGCACTTGCCGCTAAACGGTTGCCGATCGATGAATGTGTTTACACGGAAAACAACCATCTCGGCAGCCGCCGCCAAAGGGCAAATGATGCGGCATTTACGGTCTTATCAGCATTCGTGGTGGCGAGAAGGGCGAGCCGGAAAGTTCTGCCTGCAATTTGCTGCACCGGCCGCATCGGAGGATGTTGCATCTGCGCTTATCAACTCCCGCTCCTGATACGGTCCCGCTAATGTGCGTATCTCATTTGAAGCAGGCCGAAGGAAGGCTGCGAAGACAAAGCCGGGCGGCTTATTTCGTTTCATGCCAGGCCTTTTATTCAGGTCGCTGGCCACAACTATCATGCTCCGCTAGGCGGCTTTCAGGCATCGTTGCGATTTGTTTTATTAACTCATTTTGTTGCTCTATTTCCTACACGATTGTTTTATACGCAAACGGGGGAGTGTTTGCAACATGCCAATCGATTCAGAGAATAAACAGAGCCTAAGCGATAACCGATGGGGTGAGAAATTGCGGCAGAATACAGCGTCCCCTGTTTGAAGACTGTGAATTTATTAAATCAAATGAATGATGTTTTATTGCATACATTATTCCTTTATGGTTTCAAATTAAACGTTCTCAAATTGACTTACAATAAAATTAAAGGAGAACGTTTCGGTTTACTATCAGTGTGTCTCCGAATCTTTTTATGCAGTTTGTTTTTTGAAAAGCAAAACTTTTCCATTGTTTGGATTCCATTTAGTTAAAGAAGAGTGTTTGCATTAAAACAATTGTCAAAAAGAGCACATCGTCTCGTTTGTATGTTTGTTACGATCGTATGTTTTGTCGAAACTCTTATAGATTCTGTATAATATTATAAAAAGTCTCCAGTGAATAACAAATCAAGATGGAGTGAATAAAAAATCAGTGAATGGACTTCAAGATGGTGTGCACTATACATTTTCTTTTATAATTCATAATAAAAATAAATTAAAATCATTTATGACTAAAACATCATTGTGATAATTAATAATGAAATTCGAATGATAATAAATGTAGCATTATCCTTTTTTTTACTTTTATTTGTTTTTCTTGTCTTCTTGTAAGGTATACCGTATTGAAGTTGTTTTAGTTTAACTAAAAATACACAATAAATGTTGTCTTTGGGATGAAAAAAAATCCCACGTCTAAAATGGAACGCTTTAAGACCAATACGGTATAAATACATTAATCAAAACAACTCCGATTATGGTTTGTCAAGCGTTGGCATTATGGTAATGATAATTCTATGTTATTTGAGTGCAATGATGGGGCTGCTTTAAAATCCATAGTTTATTATCGTTCATCCTACTGCTTGCGGGAGATTATTAAATGGAACTTTGCTGGTGTTAAGCCCGATATTTGCAAGATACAATGCTGTTGTGCGCGGTTGGGTCCAGAAAACCAAGCAGAAACTGTCCAACCGGTGGACGGTTATCCACTCATTTTGACGGTTGAAGTATTTAATTGTATTGAGTAAAGTGCTCCATGATAGTTAAACTGTTTACCAGGATGTAGATAAAAATAAGGCAGGAAGAAAAACCCCCCTGTTCCTACCCTCCAGAAAGATACATAGTTTCACTTTTACCGTTTTGGATGCCATGTTTCGTAGTCGAGTGTTATTTGTTTTATTGTTTTGTTGATCATGCGCCAGCGCTGGCCAAAGTCCTGGCAAAATGAAACGGAACTCCGTAACCAATAGCAACGACGCTTGAAAACCAACACAGGCGGTGGAAAAGGCGGTGGTCCGAGGGCACGGTGGTAAGCACGGGAAGCGGAAATACAAAAATTGGAAAAAATGGAAAAACAATACACGAAGGAAACGGCCAACGGTCCAAACGTCGCACGATGAAGTCGCTGATGGTTGTTGTCGTTGCTGTTGCCGTAGTTTGGGAAAATGTGAACGTTAGAAAAGCGAACTGGTTTTGGTGGGTGGGGGGCGAAAGGAAACAGCGATGGAGTTGGTCTAACGTTGAATAGAAGGAAACAGTTGGGGAGGGGAAGGGAGGAAAGGAAATACGGAAAATTTCATTTCCCAGCTTCGTTTCCGCATGGGCACACTTCTTTTCTTGTTAGTAGTTTTTTTTGTTTGCTCTGCTTTTCATTCGCTCCGCCGGCATTCATTCTCCATCGCTCATCGTTTTTCCGTGCCATTTTCTATCCCCACAAATTCAACCCCAAGGCCCACACCCCCCGCTCATGCTCGGGTGGTTGTGTTTATTTTTTCTTATTTTTCTACTTTTTCCTGCTTCTACTTGCTCGTCCAAGTGCCAACCTTTCCTGCGTGTCAGTGAGCTGTCCGATTCTAAGCGAGAAAGAAAGAGTGAAACGGTGCATTCAAGGGCTTTCGAGCCGGGGAAATTTAAGTAGAACTAAGCCAGCTGGTAGAAGAGACCGTGGAAAAATGAAAGAAAACTCGCAAACTCCACAATCGTAGATGGTAATGTTTCTATTGTTGGCCCTGTTCTAAAGCTCCACCCGGCAGCTTTCTCTTCCTCCAATCGTCGCGCCAGCATACATCTCAACTAAGTGCAGCATAACACGATATCATTCCTTTGAGAAACAACTGCACCAAGGTGTGCAGCGTTGACCGGGAAGGGAAGGGAAGGAGGAGTGGTCGGAAGAAAAACCTTTTCCTATAATGCATCGCACACAACCAGATCCGATGAGGAACATAGTGCACAACACAGCCAGCCATAGTAGAGGACGACTCTACACGAGCCAGCCGGTTTGCCATCATAGGAAACGCCTCTGCCTCGGTAGAAATAGACGCAGCCTCGTCGTCGTCGTCGTCGTCGTCGTCATGGTCGTGTTAGTTTCAACCCGTTGTTGGCTGCTCGCTAGCATGAAATAATAACCCTTGGTGACGATGACGAGAGCGACAAAGAACGATGGCGTCCGACAGCGCACACATATAAGCGCATGGCCGTCCAGGTCGGATCCATCTTTTCTAGTGCGGTATCCAAATGGATCAGGAGCGCTTTCAGCCACTTGATAAGTCACGGGAATCATTTTGAAATTATTTTAATCATATTAACAAACACTGTCCATAAGGTGGACGCGGATATCTTTTCCTTTTTAACTGGAAGACTGCTGGGTTCACAATAACCGTAGATCACGTATCGGCCTTTTAGAATGTTGGAAGCTGCAGTTTTCATCACCAAAGGCACCCATTCCATGATGCACTTTTGGAAGCATTGTTTTAACATTTAAAAAAGTACTGTTCAACTGTGCGGTCGTTTGTTTTTACGTGATTTTTAAAATATGCTATACCTCATAAGTAAGAAAAGTAGATAAACCGTCAACATATTAAACGATTTGCGAGCTTCGATTCAGACTTGGGTCAAAAACATATTTGAGGTACAGACATCCCAACCCAAACTAAGGTTTGCCAATTTTAAACATGTTACCTAAATTGTCTTAAATCTGGTCAATCAAAATTAACACACTTGCGCGCTACGTAGATTTGGTTGTTAATGAATTTGTAGGGATTAGTTGGTGCAACTTAATTTTGGAAAGCGAGCAAACTACCTGCTCTATCATCATATTGTGTAGTTATTCTGTATTATTTAATGTGCAGAAAACTTGTTATTTTTGATCGTCAGAATGTCTTATTAAATCCTTATTTGTCTCAAATCAATCCAGTAAGAATTAGGTGGTTTTACCTCCACGTTTCCTAGGTCTTGATGCTGCCTGTAGGTTTAAATAATTAAATAGATAAGATTATTGCGTTAACGTAAAATAAATCTAACTCTTGTATAAAATGAGTTTAGTATGTGTAAAAACATTACTAAACAAACCTGATTGAATAACATATTTTACCTGATCTAAGCAAAACTACTTATGAAGGATGCGTTTTTCTTTTACAGACATAAATTTATAATTTAGTGGGTATCTAACATCGTACGTAACGATTTGGAGCAAACATTGAGGTTTTTAGGTCAAAATTGGGTACCAACATTGAAAGCTAAAATGGTCTAACTGAAATTCGCAAGTTCTTTCTCGGGAAATCTTACGAACGATCCAATAACATAATTTAAATGGTATGATCATGCTCTTGGTTTTTGTTTTCAATAAAAGATAATCTTTAATATTGGATCCGTTAGTTAATTAAGGCTTTGGATTGAAGGAAATCGCTGATGGACAAATTTATTATTTCCATTTGAAGCTATTATTTTGTGCCTGTTTGCTCATCGCACGAATTTACTTTTATCTCAACCTTTCCTTTGAGATCTAAAAATAATTCAGTGTGAAAATGTACCTGCTTTGTCTCCGAATGCCACAAACACTTATCGTTCCATTGTCGTTCATCCCCACCGGAGCTCGCACGGAACAGCCCGGACAGAACCACGTTACTATCGCTCTTCCCAATTGGCAACATTTCATCTTTCCACTTTTCAAGACAAAAGAGCAAAAAGGAAGCAACATAGCGCCCACCGTTCCCCCGCTTCCCAACCTCTGCCAAATCCCTTCGCTCACACACCTTTGTCTATTCGGTCTTATCTGTCGCGAAGCGGCTGTGGCTTCCATTCACTGCTGGTGCTATACATGTAGCTGTGCATTAGGGCAGGCCGCAGAGCTGTCGTAAACTTCCGTCGCGCGCCCGGCCCCAAAGATCGGAAGAGCTCTGAGCCGGCTCCGGCAATGGCGTCCCCATGGCAAGCGTTCGTCACACGGTGCCGTTAGTGCCCGGTCGGTCGTAAAATTCAGATTTTACGCGCGGTTGACTGTTGCCACAAATTTCCTTTCTTTCCACCATTTCTGCTGCTCCGGTTCGCTCCGGGCGAGTGTGGCCACCGGGTCTAGGCGGGCTGGTGCGTCGTCCATGCTGCACAATTCGCATACTTTCGCACCCGTGCCCGTTTTCCCCGGGCGTGTTGAAAGAAATTCCTCTGCCCGCTTCTAGTATGCATTTGTGCGTTATGTGTTCATTCTTTTAACCGCTACCAACCGAAGGGTTTGGTGTGTAACGATTTTCACAACCCGGTAGATAGTGCCACCGGAACACACAGAAGCAACAGAGAGCGAGTGTTGAAAGTGGGAAAGCAAAAAAAAACCAGGGAGCAAAAGTCGAGTGCACGGCCAAAAGGAGCCTGAAAATACGGCCAAATGGGAATGCAAAGGATACGGGAAAGGAGCAAAATAATACAGCGAAACATGATTTATGCCATCCCAATTTATCGCTGCTTGTAAGAGCTCGTCTTTGTACGCATCTTGACTTCATTCCGTGGCGGATTTTACTTTTACGCCAAAACGTTTGCGTCTTTCCCCCTTCGGGGCGGGAAAAAGGGACGCATCATCATAACGCGCAAGGTCAGGGAGAAAAATTGATTGCATTGCCTGCCTGCGCGAGGTTGCTTACTGCTCGATGTTGCTGTTATTATTATTATTATTAGTTTCGGTATTATCATTACTTCCATTTCCGTTTTCATAAAACGATTCCCTCCTTTCCCGTCGGAACTCCATTTTCTTACGGCTAAGGCCTTACCGAACTGGGGCAACGTTAATACGCTTTAATAAGAATAAAGTCTTCTTCCTTACTCTCGCTCGGGAAGGAATCTGCGAGTTTCGTGAAATCCGCCCCAGTATCCTATCGATCCCGAGCGTGTTCGGTTGCTGAAGAAGGTGTAGATAAAAATTGTGCCATGTATTTCATTCGCCTCACGACGCCACCATTCCTTAAAAACGCACGGACGGCGCAGGAAGTGGGTAAGTAAAACTAAAGAAATCGCGTAACCCGACTCGCGGAAGCTCGTAAATGCGGAATGACTTATTTAATGTTTTGTTTTCGGGCGCGTTCATTGAGGAAAAAAGCGAACCCATTGGCCGGCGTGGTCACGGTGGCCGTCGGAAGGACATTTTTCCCCAACCGGCTTTCGCTACCACGGCGCGGGGGGGTGGAGGTGTGACGTGTTTTTCGGTCGTGTTGATAATTAAACGAGCAATTGACGAAACGACGGCGGCGGTGTCCAGGTCCATCGGGGTGACGTAACGACTTTATTATCGGACGTGGGATGAGTTATGATCGCGGGTTCACATGTGTTCGGAGGACCCGGGGAGCATACGAACCCGGAGCACAAGGAGCACTTAAAAGATAATTATGTGTTTTTGGTTTTTGCTGCGTCCGCTTCCTTCATGTTGACAAGTGAAATTGAATTAGTATCACCTAAATGGAAAAATCGACGGGAAACCACGGCAGGGCACGTGCCGGTCCAAGACGAGCCGATCACGGTTAACTGCTTTGACGGAGGGAAAAAATGGGCTTACGCACAGGTAGAGAATGACAATTTCTTTTTGCATCCGAAATGCGGTGATGCATCATCTTAGCACAACAATGACAATGGAGCATGGATGCAGGATTAAAAGCATGCATGACAAGCGGCCTAGCGTAACGTTCAATTATCGGACCTGCATTCAGATGCAGTGAGGGAAAGCAAAAAGGGAAGCTAAACCACACAAAGGGAACCATAAGAACGCTTCACAGATGACAAAACAATGATATGATAATTAACGAAAATGATTGATAGAAGAATTTTCATAATTAAGACGTCGGCCCAGCTCGCACTACATATCTATTTCGGTCCGGCGACCGAAGGGACCGAAAAGCCAAGGCAAGAAACGATGCCTCCAATGCCTTATAATGACTCCGAAATGCGGACGACACAAATGCACCACTCCGATCCGACTCCGCTGGCAAACAACAATACCTACCTTCGACCGATGAAGTGGACAGCGAAACGCCACAATCGAAAAGCGCAGCCTTCCTCAGCGGCGGGGAAGGTAGAACCGACCAGATGCCCTGGGCCCGGGGAAGCAAAAACAAGGGAAAAATCTCCAACTCGAAAGCTGACATCCATTTTGCATTTTTAATTTCATTTGCTTCCCATTAAACCGGCCGGCTCGGTCCCACTTTTCCCAAGCAGCCGCGTTCTACTATGTGTTCTATCACCGAACGTGTCAGCCCGTGTCTTTCGGCGGAGGGCTTCGGACCTTGATAAAAAGTCGTTGAAGGAAATGGAAAGGATTCTTTGAATAGTTGTTCGAAGGGGCCTTTACTTTTTTCGCTTTCTTATTTTTCACGTTTCTTGATGAGCCAGGCGTTGGAGCCGGGGAATCAGAACCGGCGTGGTTCGTGAACCTTGCTCAGAAACTCCGACCTCCGACTCCTGTCCCGAAACTCAGCGTTCGGAACGGACGGAAAGGTGGAATTTTATCAATTTCACTCTATCGAGAAGCCGGCCAGGGAGAGACGAATGGAATTTAATGTGTCATTCACGTGTCGTCCTGTGAGCATTTTTGTTTCGGTTCTTATTAAGCAAGGCGCATTTCTTTGGTGGGTTTTTATTGGTAAGGTTTTCTTCTCCCTCCCGACCGAACAACGTTGGCGCGCGTAAGGTCGTAAGACTTTCGTGTTAGAATTGCTTTCTAAGTTTGACGTCACTCGTCACCCACCTGCCGGGATTTGCCGGTTCGATCGTGTCCGCCTTCCCATTGAACGAAATGTGCGGAATTTTCAGCTCCAATTGCTTTCTTTTCCCTCCCCACGGTTGGCGTTTTGGTGGACCAGAAGAGCGACGCCGAAGAGTGTTTATTTTGTTTACTTTTCCGCCCCGACCGTCGCCTCGATCGCGATCGTTTTTGAATCGTTTGCATCGCTAATCGTTAAGTAGCTGTGCAAATGATGGTGGAGTCAATTTTTTCGCTGTCACTTGATTTTAACCACCGGTAGCGGGTTTTACTTGTCTCGTTTGCTGTTGACCCTTTACCCGCGCCGTTCGGTTCGGATCATTACACACTTTTCACTGCTTGCCCCTTTTTGTCGTTGAACTTTTGATTTTTCTTTTCTCAATAATTATCCCCAACAAGGACCTACGTACGACGAGCTGAGCCTCTTTCCCGATGCCTTGTCTCATTTGGTGTGATTCTCGCGAACCACCCTCTGTGTATGTGTGTGTGTGTGTGTGTGTGTGTATGTGCCAGGCCTGTTTTTTTTCATCCCCTATAGTAGCGCATCATCGCAAGTCCTCGCAAGTGGAGTTTTACACACTGCTGCTGCCTATTATCTCGTTTGATCATTTGTCTCCGTGGCCATTTACCACTTCGCTTCCTTCGGTAAAGCTTCTGTTTGGCTGAAGCAACCCTCCTCTCACACCCTCCCCCAGCCGATGTCGGCCAGAATTGCTTCATTTCTGCACGAGTCCTGGGGCCAAAGGCAGGAAATCGATTCGCGTCTTTTCCACCTTTTCGCGTACCAAACAAATCGCGCTCGAAATCGAGCGGAACTTGGCGGTGGCAAAGGCGTGCCGGCTTGGATGGGGGGAAGGGAACAACGAATCCTTGGATGGCCATAGGGAGCAGAAGTAGGCGGTAGAGGACAGACATGAGACACATTCGCACACATCTGGGGCTCGCCGTTGTACGCATCCAGGGAAGCGTTGAGCGAAAGGAAATGCATATTGACGCTGAAACACACCGAAATAATATAAAATGGTGTCCCAGGGTTGCAGGGAACAAGCTGAAGGGACACGCATGTGGAAGTAGCTGGTGAAGTGAACCGATGGTGGAAAGGATTGCCGGTTGAATGCTGAAGCGTGAGGAGTAAGGCAGAACGCGGTAACACCAGCAACTCATCCAAAGCCTCCGCGCGCCGAGAACTCGAAACATTCAGCAGCAGCATCATCAGCAGCAACAACAACATCTGCGCCATCTCCAAAAAGGCATCGGTGGGCATCGCAAGCGCCCCGGCCAGGGAACGTACACATACCGGGTCCATATTACGCATAATTAAACGCCACGCTATCGCAGACGCTCGGCAAATGACACCTCTCGTTAAAGAGGCCTCCTCCTCCTTCTTGGTACGCTCATTTTATCCGATCTCTTGTGTTTGTCTGTGCGTGCGCGTAGGGGAGAGGGTGTCCACATGCACCGACAGGGCGGAATTTATCTTTCAAATCTACGAATTGACAAATTTCAGGCACTAAATGAGTAGTATTTTGCATCCCTATTGATACAAAAATCAGGAAATGTTTAACCTTTTGTAATATTCGTTTACGTATTGTGTATATTATGATCAAGAGCAAAAATGTTGCGATCGTTCCACTGCAATTGGAAACTTTGGACTACCATTTCTCAAAACAAGAAAATAATTATTTTGCCAGTAGTAGTATACTTTACCAGTAAAACTACATATTTTAACATCGTATTCTCGTTGAAGTAGTTAAAACAAATCATGATGTTCTATAATGGAAATGTCACAGCCAATGCAATGCCAAAATAGCATTCTGCGCTTGCCTTAAAGAGTAAAGTATAGATCACTTTATTGTTTAATGTTTGTGATTTGAAAAGCTTTTCAACTGTAATACATTTTTGTACAGTAAAGTTCACTTAACATCCGAAAATAAATTTAGCAAGGCACTATGAAGCCCAACAAAGCATAAGTATTCATTTCTTTTACGACATATTTTTGCATTAATATTTTTGCATCAGGAAATTCAGTTTCAATTGCTACAAAGCATATTCGTCAGATTTTTACCACTTACTTAAATGACGAATTGGTATACTTTGGCCAATAGATTAAATCATTCTTCCCCTTAATTAGAGCAATAAAACGATATTTCCTGTGTTGTAGGTAAAATTAACCGGTTTATGGTGAGGTGAGCGAACACACTTCACGAACAGTAGCTTGATGCAATTATTAAAAGTTTGTTTTTCAATTTTTTTAATGTTTAATGGTACCAACAATTTGGTATAACTTTCACAATCTGGTAGAAGTTCAAACATTTGTATGAAAATTTCACTGCAAACGTAGTAGAGTAGGTAACGCAGAATGATTAAAGCTTAAATTCCATATTATTTAAATAAGAATATTTAGCGCAAGCAAAGCCTTCAGATTGTTATGTGCGATAAGTAAGTTTCACCCTAAAGTTTTAAAACAAGTGTGAAAAACTGGTGTTTGGAAATTATTTCGGATTAAAATTTTGAATACTAAACGATGCATCTGTTTGGGTTTCACATGGAAAACATGCTATAGTCTAATTGTTACTATTTCATTTGCTTTTCATATTTATGCAACGAGATATGAAGTGCGTGCATTTTGGAACACATTCCCCTATGGCACTCAATGCGTTAGTGTGTGTGTTTGTGTGTGTGTGTCAATGGAAAAGGAGAGCATTGGTTCGTTTGTTCACGCCACCACCACCAGCGTCCCTCCAAAATTCCCCAAACGGTGAAGAGACATATCGGCAGACGAGCGAAACGCTGCAGTAGGCTGCGCAATTTCAAACTGTAACTGTCACACGCTGGATGGGCTGGAGGCTGGAGTGTCTTCTGGCAAGAGGGGTACCCGTACGCACCGAATGCACCGCATGTGGATAAAGTCGTGCTGATGGGGAAGGATCCACCGAAGGGAATGTGAGGCTTTGGGTGGAACAAGAAGGAATTATATATGGGCAGTGCCGTGCCCGAAGGGAAGGCCCCCGAGCAGGAGAACCGGGCGGTTGATCTTGAATTGAAATTAAAGACTAAACCCCCTTCTTTGGGGCGAACGGAGAAGGGCCACCGCGACACGTACGCAAAGGATGAACGATGAGTTTGCACTATATAAAGGTGCCCGAGGTACACAATTTCCATCTTCACGCGGACGAACGAAGCGAGATCGAAGCACCGTTTAGCTGCTTGCTGCAAACCCGGACGGTGCGACGCGACGGAGACTGCGTGGCCACGAAGGGATCGTGTAATAATGTTCATTTCCCTCCCTCTCCCTGGGCGATGGAGTGTGGAAAGTCGAAGAAGTCCTGCCTGATCCGGACTCGAACTTGGGGCGAAACTACTCGGTAGGCAAAACTGCATTGGCTTTCGATCGCGTTACCCTTTTCTCCAATAGCCACGACGACAGAGAGAGGGAGAGACATACGATGAATCAAAGTTCACTTTGTTTGATTCTGATTTACACATGTAAACTGGCCCTCTAGCTGGCTGCCGTTGTCCGCGGGACCGCAGATGGACGCGGCGTAAGATGAACGACCCGGTGTAGATAAGGGAGTGCCACGAGGGAGGATGTGGTGGAAGGAGAGGAGTGTAAGCCCAACTCGAGTGCGCACTTCTCTTGCCCAGTCGAACGTTGGCCAGCCATTGCGCATAAGTCTCGCCGGTCGATCACGGTTTGCAAAAGATGCTACGACCTTCATTTGTTTCCATGTTTGCTCGTTCATCGACTGGCTGGCAGCATGCGGAATCAGTTGCGGACAAAATTTAACCGAAAACGTACGACAGTAATATTGCAGCATTTCGAAAATGTTCGTTCTAAGAATTTATGCAAAATGAAAACACTTATCAATATTACAATTACAAACATTGTCGTTTGGTTTCAAAATTGGTCTTACTTCAAATGTGGACAGTTTTATGTACCATGGTTCCTTACTTGGTTACTCATTAAAACATTTTGTTAAAACACAATTTATTTGATGAGTCAATGTTTGTGGTCTAAGCCTATAAAATAGCATAAATTTTATATATTTCTTTGATGCTCTCAACCCAAATGATTCAAAAAGATGATTTCTTATTGGAGCGAATACAAGACTTTTGACAATCAGCAAAGCTTGTTTCTTATTTGAAAATAAAAGTTAAGCAGATAAACATAAGTTTGATAAGTAGGCATGATAAGTAGGGCTTGTCTCTCAAACGGTGGGTAGACAATTTATCAATTATGTCTAAAATTTATCTGTCTAAATAAAAAACATAACGAGTTTGCAGACTGAAGTGAAAAGAATAAAGAGCTTTCCATGTTTAAAAACCATAGGAAAAAATAAACCAATGTAAAATTAGGTGTTAAATATAATATTGTTTCATACAGTGGTTTAAAAACAAATTTATTACTGTATGGTTCGCTCAGGACCACTTAACTGTATCATTATTTTCCTTTTTTTACTTCTTACGTATATTTTTTATGCTCAATAGAATCTCAAGATTTATGAATTATGACGAAGTATCTATCTGTTTTGACTGAGCTATATAGTCTTAGAATATGTTTATTTTTATCTACTTAAGCGGATATCGAGTCTTAGCGGATATTTTCATATTTTCGTATGGTTTTTCTTATAAAACATACTATTTATTTTTAAATAGTTTACGGAATTACAAATAGGATCTTAAGCTTAGGTATCACAAATACAGTATACATTAAAGGACATCTAGATCGATCGTATTATCATTTTTTCCAATGATATGGATGATGTAGTTCGCACATAAACGAAGAGCTGTTCCACGTTGCACCGGACTTATTTCCCAGAGGAGGCTTAAGTTAATGTTTGCATCAACTGCAATTAGCACGTAAAAGATTTAAATAAAATTACTTGTAATAATTTCGACAAAATATTGGGCTTTCAAAATACTACTTTTTGAAAAAGTAAAATACTTTTTTTGTACCAAACTTCCAAACTACCTTTTTTCGTTTCTTATCGTGTGTAGGACTTGCCAAGGATATTCAAACAATCAATCAGCAATTATTTTGACAGGGAAATCCTTTAATAATGCTACATAATGATGATTCAACTTCAACCGCTCTACTATCACATCATGTCATGTGTTGGAAAAAAAGGTAAAATCTGGAAGGTACAACTCGGGAAAGTACATTTTACGAATTCCTTCGCTTTCGTCACCATCGCTGGCTGCCAACGATAACACACATGATTCGAAAACCTGATAAAACGTATCTTAGATTGCAGTGCAACAAGCTGCGCTGGCTCTGGTTGGGAAAGCGTAGTAGTTTCCCTGCGGAGAAGTACCCGTTCCATATCGTCGTCCCATCATCTATTCAAACGATTGCGTCCTCCTATGTCCAACACTCCGCGGGACACGGGCTTCCACGGGGTTTTGTTTGTTACCCTGCACAAACCAACAATGTACTATCGCGAAGGCAAAAAAAAAACAAGGGAACACACCAAACAACGCACCTAATAAAAACTGACAATTCACACAAAATTGACAAGCGCTACCCATCTTTGCTATCTACTACATTCCCGTAATCAGCTTATCGTCCAACACCCGACACCCGTTGCACGATGTACCACCAACGCTATCGATTCCGGGGAATCTTCTTCCAATCGAGCACCAACCGAACTGAACCAACCAGCTCCGATATCTTGGAGCCCGGATGGGCGATAGCTTTGGCGCGACGGGAGTCCCTTCGCTTCCCAACTCGCCGTCGCGGCCAGTTTCAGGGTCCCTCGGAGCACTCGAGTGTAAATGCTGATGCTCGAACCATTCGCATCGAGAGTCTTCCACCGATTGTTGGATACAAAATGCGCCAAATCATCACACGGCGACGGGGCTGATCGGTTCGATCTTGTCCCGTTTTTCAGCATTCGAGCGGCCAAAGGCCATCAAGCTATAACGGGATGCATATTGTACCGCCAAAGGTTCAAACCCCGGGCACTCGCGCAAAGTGTTCTCACATTCGCGCCATTCGTCTTAATTCGTTCGCCGGCTTTACTTGGGCACTCTGCCAAATACCTACACTTCATCGGGCCACGGACCGGTTGCATCCCCTTTCCCATGCCGGCCGGGACTCCGGAAGGGATGCGTTGCTGCACTGGGAGAAAAACGATGTCCTACTCGACCGCTCCTCGATGGCTCCCGAAGTCTTGTACGACATCATTTTTATAAATATCACCACGTCGGGCTGCTCGCATTCGTTTGTTTTGCTGCATGCGAAGGACTCGGAGGAGCGAAGGTAAATAAAAGGCATATCGAGAACATGACAAACGTCCAACCTGCCACGCCTACATGACATTTGACCCTTGGAAATTCAATTTGGTTAAGTAAAAATGATTGTTTCTGAACCAACCGCAGCAAACCATGTTTGCACTTTAACGAAGACGGAAATGATAAATTAGTTCAATGTGAATTGTTTCATGACTTTTGACAACAGCAAAGTTGATTGAAGCAGTAATTGTACGCCAATCAGTTTCAATTAGGCATTATCTATGAAAATGCAAAATAAACTATTACGATCATTGTTATTACAAACGTTGTTTGCATCGCAAATAAGTAAAATATCTTAATGGTAACGACATTTCTTCGTTGTTGGTAAAACTATTTTTGAAATATTTTTGTTTTGGTAAAATTAATAATTTTTATTCAACCTGCGAATGACTCACGTATCAATTGTTGCCATACAATTTTTTGTAGGATCTGAAAATTCCCAGATCTTTCAATTCGTTGACATTTCAAAGGCTGTTTTAATGATTTTAAATTTAAGACCACACAAAAATAAGGTAATGTGTGAGGTTACTTTTGACAAACGATGTATATATCTTTTTCAAAGCGAAACATTTTATTGCTTTGCAAAAATAAGCTATAATTTTGTAAAATCTTCTAAAATTTTAAATAATAAAGCGTGAAATGGCAGAGAATTAGATAATATTTTACAAAAAATCTATGTTTGATGATTTGAAAATCTACGACAACCTAATACTTGTGATGG
>KE525209.1:45451-58393 GCA_000441895.2 Anopheles sinensis | reverse complement strand
GACGGGTTTACGAGCCGAAATATGATGAAAATAAAATAAAATGAATATAAAAAACACACTCACCGCACAGCTGGTGATCGAACGGGGCGATTCGGGTGCCACCAAATGGCTACCAAACGATGCCAAAACGGCGTTAAAATAAATGCGCTCCGGTGTGAAACTGCATGTGCATTTCGTTCCGAAATGCACCGAGTGCTGGAATTGCAGAAGACATTTTTCCTCCTTACCTGGTTCCCCGAAATTCTGCTTTTCTTTTCGTTAAATTTATCAGAAACCACATTTTTCACCTCAACTCAGCTCCCGACCTGGCTGGACGCGTGATTGTTATCATGCGCGGAAGGAACTGTAAACCGAACGCCAAACGTAAAAGTTGCTCGGATAGTATTCATATACGCTCGTATCCGTTCGTGTTTGTGAAGATTTCCATCGCAACGCACCCTTTGTGATAAATATTATGCTTGCGAGACGTACAGTTTGTTTGGGTGTTTGGTGGATAATAACTTATTTTAAAATAATTACCACATAAAGAAAATATGAGGCTTGGTGGAAAGACGCCGGCGCTACTAATTGGTCATATTTCAGACCAAAAGTTACTCAAATGAAGGTCGTATTGTGTTGTGTGCCAGCGGTTTGCTTATTTTACTTTTCCCTAATGAATACATGAAGCAAAGGTTACAGCATCATATCCTGAAATTTTAAGCAATTTAAGCAAGGTTGAAGTTTATGTTTCTTTTTTAATATGTTTTAACCGAATTCGAATCACCAACAGCCTGACAGTCTTCCGGACAAATTAGGTTGTTAATGGCGCTTTTTAATGTAATACTTTCTGTTTCCTAATTGCATTTGACTTATTCAAAAACAGAACTTAAATTAGAATTAAATTTCGACGATGTTGCTCTTATACGGACAAAATACAAAATAACATGCTAGACTTCAGCAAAACCATCAATCGCTTCATCTACCTATAGATAATTTTCGGTACAGATCATATCACGAATGCCATAAACATGTATATACAAAGTGAAATTTCTTATTTTCTTTCTAATCAACACTTGTTGGAATGATATAATTCTTTTACTTATGTAAAAATTTTTGAGTGGTTCATTTAAGAACTATTTAAATTATTATACTCTGCTACGTACTCCCTGATTGATGACAGGTGATCATCTCCAGAATTAAACCCTCACAATACAGCTTTCTACGAAGCCTAATTATTTTAAAGTCGAAAGATTCCAAATTTGAAAAAAATTTGCACATCAGATAACTGTAAGGAAGTCGGTGTAAAATAAACAATGAAATGTTATGTGAACAATAACCGTTACCCACTTTAAAAAAGCAATTACTTTGTTCGCAATTTTCAACAGCACCTCGCGCTTCGGCGATGATAAAAGCTAATTGAAGAATAAATCTTTATTCGCTTGAATCCTTTCCGCGCGGATAAATCGCATAAGCTCCGCAGAAATTCCTACTGGAGTCAAAAGTCTAGCTAATGCCATGGAGGTTAGGTTCTTCGGAAGCCTACCATCCAAACCGGGCTACAAAAAAGGGGGGAGTTTAAAACATGTTTTAACTTATAAATTACCACGCGCAGGCATCGCCAAACGGCAAGAACATAAATTACCAGATGGCTTCGACCACATTTTCCAATTAAATTCCATCGAACCGACGCACTGCACTCCACCTTTGCCTCCACCCTTCCCCCCGTCATTCGTCAGAGGAAAGACAGGACCTGTAACACATCCGTCCGTAGCCGGAACTCCGGAATGATCGAAATGACATCGTACCAACCCTATTTAAATGCTAGAAATTGCTCCAGCTCACGCCCGGTGGACGATAACGTGCCCGGCCAAATCGAATGTGGCCGGCGGCGGGAAAAACGTAACCCCAGCAAGGCCGTTCGGGATCCGTCCAATCCAACCCACCTCCTTTCGCCCCGCACCGACCTTTCGGCCCCGTAAACGAATTAATGAAGTGATAAATTACATCGATAAAACATGCCAAATTATACGTTTTAAAGACAACAACAAAATGACCCGATGAAAGAAATACAAAAATGGACTAAAACGACCAGAACCTCGAGGGCCGCACACGTTCTCTCGGCCGGACGTCCTCTCGCGCCGCCATTGGCCAATCGGTTTTAATAACCTTCTAATCGATGGCGTTCCGAGTCCATGTTCTTCCTTTCCAACCATTTGTGTGTGTGTGTGTGCGAGTGTTGGTTTTTATTCCAAAGGTCTGGGCTCCAAAATGCTCTGCATAGAGTCGTTTCCCGCACGAGTCAGGTTTTCCGAATGTCATTAGTAACAATCTTCTTCAGTCAAATCGAGACGGGCGCTCGCGCGCGCGCGCGATCCAATGGATGATGGCTCGCGTTTTGGGGTCCGACGGACGAAATAATTATATCTTCTAGGTGCTGATCACTTTAAATGCTGCTCTAAATGGCGCAACGGAGGGCGAGCGAAAAACGAATCCACGAAGTGCCAAGATGCGTTGTAGCTGCCTCTTGAGCGGCTAATTGATTTCGATTCGAGTTTTTGGTGCTTTTTATTATGTTTGTTGGGTGTTTTTTTTTATCGTTCCAAAGCCAAACAACTAAGTTTTGGGTTCTTTATCAGCAAATCTCCCGCGGAGTTCCCGACGCATTTGGGTTAATGCTTTTCCGAAAGCGACCCGACGGTTAATCTGATGCAATGCAGATACATCTTTTCCAACTAGGATTTGAAACCTATCACATCGAATAATCTAAGATGAAGGTAAAGAACAATGAATTGGGTCTTTTAGCAATTAGGCATAAAGTGAATGATGAGACGTGTTTTCTGCTTTGTATGCAACGGACTACAATGCTATTATATTCCTTGATGTTTTCTCATGAACTCAAGCAAAGGAAAATGGTGGTATGATCTTTAGCGGCAACACATAAAAAATATGAAATATGAAATTTTCTTCCATCTAATAATTTCAATTATAAGAATATTTCTTCGCCGGCTGCTGGCTGAAAAAGTGCTTTACATCTGGGTAATACGTATTCTTTAACGTTTCAAAGCTTACCCTAGAAGACAAAGTACGTCAACGAGAATAAGTTGATCAGCATTCTTTTGGCTTGGGAAAAAAATGTATTTCCATTCAAACAATATCTGTCCATCGGGCTGATTAAGTTTAATTTTGCTTGCGAGAAACAAACTGAAGATTGTCCTGAAAAGCTTCAACACATTTGAAAGAGAAATTTTAACGTTTGTCCACCTCCTGTCCCTACGCGGGTGAAAGTTTTCCCAAAAAAAAGGTCGCGTTTATTATTTCCCATGTTCAGTTGGATTTCTCTTACATTGTTTGTTAAAAAAAGAAGGAAAAATAGAACTTTTGCAGCAAAAGGAACATCTAACCTACCTCCTGCTGAGTCCGATTTCGAGCGTTCCGGGACGTTTGGCTTTAATTGACACAAGGCCACACCGAACTGCGCTCGGCGTCCGGGCGAAAAGTCGGCGTTGGCGTGAAAGTCACCCGGATAATCCCATCGATGCATCAACCGCCTCTCTCTCCCTTCCCTCTGGCCGTGTGTGCTTCGTCTCGGCGCGCGTGCACCTGCTCCCGATGCTGCCGCTGCTGCACAGGACCATTCCATCATCATTTCCACAAGGATCAGCGATCCATTTTTGTAACTCTCGGTATATCGTTTGATTGAAATCTATTCACTGCCGAACCCTCTGGGCCGGTTGCGCAGGCTGCCGAGCGAGACTCGGGATTACGGTGAAGAAGCTCTCACCAAATCCTCCCAAAATGGCCATGGATAAAGTTCCCGTCCCCGTAGATGGTGCGCGACAGCAACCGTCCCCGGCCAACTGATGTCACCGGGAGAAACGAATGCAAAACGCACCAGCACACAACGGAAGGCACACAAATAAAGGACCGAACTAGATCTTTTCAATGCTTTTAGATTTTTTCCAGCTTTTCCTCCGGCGACCCCGAAACACTCGATTCCGCCAAACCCATCCAGGCCATCCTTCATCTTCGGGGACAGTCCTTGCCACCGACGGATGCTGGGTTGGGTCGGTGATGGAAAAAGGTACCGAACACAACAGCAAAAAAAAAAAATGAGAAATCGGTCCGATCGCCTTCCCGGGATGTCGATTGTATGGGAAACGTTTGTTTCATTAAATGTTTAATGCGTCGAAAGAAAAGAGCGACAAAAAAAGACTACAAAAACACGCATGTGACACGACGGACGAAAAGATAGGAAGGGGAAAAGGAGAGGTGGTGGCTTGAGGGTTGGCTACGACTCCGACAGGACATAATCACCAAAAAGGCAAACGGAACAATTGAGCCAAACTAAGCTACAAACACACATGGCGGCAAGGATAGTGACGGCCGAACGGGGCGCAACGGGAGAGGGGAATCAGGGATCTTCAGGATTTCGAGTCCTTCTGTCAATATCCTTCCCTTTGTCATCCATCGAGGATTTGGATCGATAAACGAAATGGTTACAAATCCCCGTGCATCCCTCGGCCTGCGGGATCTCGAGGTTTGGGCCGCCGGCTCGAAATAGGATCGGCCCCGAGCGGTCCGGCGGAGATTGCTGGGAAATGTCACTTATCCGCAGGAAATGAACGGTCTCGGTCTCCGCTCGGACCAGCGCTCTCTACCGGGGTACGGTGTAGTGCAACAATACACCAAACAACGGGATGGAAATAAAAAATCTTCACGCGGTAAACAACACGATAACGTAGTGCGACCCATTTCGAAGGAATACAAAAAAAGTAAATGTTACTCTTTTTTCACTCTCTCTCTCGTTCTTTACTCAACATTCATTGCAATTCCTTTGAGGATTTCTGTTGCTGTAAGTGATTACGAGGTAGCAAAGGGCTTAAGGGTGGTCTCCGTCTTTTACGACGCCATAAAATTGTACCGACTCACACTTTCCGCCGCCGAACCGCGTACAACAAACGACGAATCGACCAATAAATGTGTGTAAAAATTAGCTGTTTTGACGTACCATGTTTTACTACCATCAATGAACCCGATGGAACGTGAAACCAATCGCCAAGCAAAGGCCGGTTTTTCGTGGATCAAAAATCGTATATTATCCATTTTTTACACTTGAGTAGGTTTTATCAGAATTGCTGTTCAAAGCTTAAGACAAGTTTTATTTATTATTTGTATGAGGCATAGTTAAAACCACTTTTTCCTCTTATATTCATCTTCGACAAATAAATTCCTTATTTTTATGAATGTAAAATCCGATTTCACGCTATAATCGTAAGAGCAATATAAGTTTGAACTCATCAAAGTTACATTTGTTTAACTCATACTTGAAAGTTTCTTTTAAAAATTGTCTATCTTTTAAAATATACTAAAGCTGTCGTAAACTTGCAAGAGAAATAAAGAAACAATTGAGAATTGTATGAAACTTCTATTCGTACAGTTTGCGCGAACAACACGTTTTAATATTTTGATTCCTTTTGATTTTTATACTATTTGATTTATTAAAACTACATGGAGTACAATATGTTACAAAAGTCCGCCGGGCTTATAACCCTGCATAAACCAATTTTGTTAAAACAATCTTATTTAAAAGAAATCTCATTTTGCTACCACCAATGACGAATGTGAGCAATTCATTATTTTGAAAACGTAGAAAAATTAGACAACTGAAGTGAAGCTTGAAAAACAAATTCAAAACGTCATCTGCACGAGATTCGCTATTCTTCCAACAGTTTTATCAAGGAAACATTTTAAAATCACTTTGGCGTCAGATGTATAAAATATTCCTCGGTAACAATTCATCAATGACAATAATTTACATCTGTTACCGTGCATCAAACTGGTTCCATTCCACGCAATCCGCACAACGGTTTCATCCTTTCGCGAAGGAATGTGTTTATGCTTAGAGTTACAGCTTGGATCAACTCCAAATGGCATTCCTGTCTCGTGCAAGCGCACCAATTTTCCCAAGGAAGAACCTGAATTTATTTATTCCACCCTCGAAACTGCACACTTTCCCCGCCGGATTATCACTCACAAACGCGGGTGCGTGCGATCGGTTCTAAAATAAACCCATTCGCTGCAAACTGTTGCACCCACGTGCAGCCGGAACAAAAGCGAAGGGTCATCAATCGTGCACCGGTTTTCATCGCGATCGCTCTATTGCGTCTTGCTGATGCAAAGCTTTTGACCGCTTCGGGCGAAGAATGTTTATTACTTTTCGGGCGAAAAACTGTGAAAGTAAGTGCTACTCCTTTCGGTGGGTGGTGGGAGGAGGGGCTGTGGGTGAGTAAAAGGGGAAAGTTTTCTCGGCCACAGTCCCGCCAGTCCCGCCGTCACCCAAGACCAGCAAACTCTCCGGCGCAATGGATTCTTTCAATTAGTTCTAACTCACTTTTCCATTTCCCGTGGCCAGTGGGTGGTTCCAGGTCGTCGGAAGCGTAGGGTGGATTCGGGGGTGGTATGGAAAGTAAAAAACGTGCCAATTCGACTTCGTTCCACCATTCCGACGGGAGCGGTCGAGCAGGATCGCGCGCCAGCGAGTGATTTATGGCTATTTTTGCGCTTCATGAAGTTTTCCGCTGTGTTACGGTCGGTATAACATTTTTACATCGATTGCTGAGGAAGCAAATGGGAACAACAACAAGCAAAAACAACAAAAAAACATCATCCGCCTTGACCCTTTGCACTTTCCCGTGCGTGCGCCACAAAGTGCACGGTGGTTTGTTGGAACTCGATTTGGAATCCATTCCATTTCTTGACCGAATGCGTCGTCGATTATCGTTAGTGCGACGTACGTTTTTCTTTAGCATACGGGTGTTTTCTTCTTCTTCCCATTGCGGACCGGCGGGAAAACCGGCCCCGGGAGCCCAAAGGGAAGGGTATCAAGGCAATAAAGAACGGCATTTGATTGCCAAATGCAGATCATTACGGATGCAGTTAAGAGCCGTGATTCCCACCGGGAACACACATCGCCCGCTTGCCGTGGCATCTTTGCAATCTTCGGAATCGGTGCTCACACCTTTTCCCCACCCCCTAACCCTCCCGCAAGGTGCGCACAAAATTATCCTATATTTTACGTCCCATTTCTCCCGTCTGCCCGTTCGGCCCGTCCAACATACGGTCGTACGGTACAATCAGCATAATTTCCCTTTCTCGAAATTCCCTCGGTGAATCGGTTCCGTTCACGGGCTGGAAATGGGAGCCTTGGGAAAATGGACCCTAACAAAACTGCAGTCTTAAGGCGCGCTGGTTAAGCTTTCATTACGCGAAAGTGGTCGCCAACTTCTGAAGCGAAAAGCAAAACCCCCATCGGACATCATCGAGAGACTTTGCGCGTTTGATTAGAACCTGTCCAAACCAAGAGATGCTTTGGGTATCCAAAATGGAGTAGACCAATACAAAAAACGGCACGGATGAGACGCCCGCTCGCCAGCTGCCCCGAGGATGGCCCGGCAAGGATATCGGAAAAGCCAGGGAAAATCGCTACAGGGAGGAGTCTGGCCCCGAGTGGGCTCTAATAATTGGCGTTGCTTTTTGGAGGGTTTGGCCGATAAATTCATAATCACCATCCACAACAACTGTTCCCAAACCCGTGTGGAGTCGTTTTTTTCCTTCTATACATCGCTAGCCCCTTACAGGCCCAGAACATCCTTCGTTCTGAAGCAAAAACCAGGGACGATCGAGGAATACAAAATACCACAAAGAAACCACGCATGACGGCATACGAAAAGGTTTTATGCCATAAGGGGAATACTTTTCGCTATTAACAAATTGACGGGAGCCCAAAACGGTGGACTACAACACAAAAAGTAAAGGAAGCGGGAAGAAAAGACAAGGATAAGCGAACGATTAAAACGAAATCCTTCGATAGGTGCTCGTGAGCGTGAGCTGGCTTCTTCCAGTGTTTTCCCCAACGCCCGAGGATTAAGCGGGTGGGAAAAGGGAGAGGGGGGGTATTAAATTAAAAGCAGAAAAAACACCGTACGCCCGTACGATGCAACAACCTGCAGCGGCCCACAAACCGATGCAGAAGAGTCCGGTGGAGTGCGGCGACCCACAAGAAAAACGGATCCACGACCCTCGCCAGCCACTTTTCGACAATTATCCAGCGGAATCGCGTTCGTTCGAGGTGGATTGGGTTTGGCCAAAGGCTTCTTCGACTCGTCGGTTTTTTTTTTGTTTTGCCACCCGTCGATTCGACTCTTCCACGTGAGTCAGGTTGTGGCGAGCTATAATGAGTATGTGCTATTCTGGGGTTAGTGTATCTTATCTGTGGCCGTCTTGAGGGTTGGTTATTTTTTTAGTTCAGTTTCGTGCGTCTTCAACTCAAGCCTTCAGTCTTTCTCACCACTCACATCACCTATAATTATCCATCATTTTTTGTAACGCTTTTTTCATGCCTTCACTTGTGAGGCTCGCTACCCCCCCAGAACGTTTTTGTTTTTGTTCAGTTCGTAGTGTCAAACATGTTACAGCATTTTGTTTTCTCGTGCCATGGTTTAATGGTGGGTTTGGGTTATGATACGAACTCCTGGTGTACACACACACACACTGTTGGTCCTTATCCGCCTGGAAACCCGACGTGTCCTTACGGCCGTTTCTCCGAAACTGTCCATCAGGATCAAGAGCAAAGGAGGTAACAATTCCCAAACCACAAACAACCGCACGTACAATCGTTTCCCGTCAACGTTCCTTTGGTTCTGAAGTATTTAAATGCTCTCGTCCCAAGGTGGCCACCGTCTCAATCTTCCCCGTTTCCCCCCGGGGTGGTGTTGGTATTATTATAATGTTATTTCCAAAGTCGACTTACGCCTAAATAAGCTAGGGTAATGGGATCCCCGTTCGAAAGGCGTTTTCCATCGGGCGTTGTACACTTTTGTTTCTTCCTTCTACCTAACCACACGCCCAACAGACGATCAAAAACAAAAGTCGAATCCAACGCACATCAAACAAGCGGTATCCTTCATGTTCGATGCAAATAAATGAAACTGAAAAATAAAACTGAAAACAACATAAGTATTCCGATGATTGGTACTTTCTTCGGGTTCGTGGTTACGTTTCCGTTTTACCCGGAATCCCTGTTCGGTCGTTTGATCCTGGCGAGACGGGAAGGGACCCCTTCGCAGCGGGTAGGAGGATAGGATAATTTTTGGTTTTCGGTTGATTCTTTTATCCTTCAATTGGAGCCCATTTTCTGGAAACAAGCAAATTTTCGCTCCGCCTCGGTGTGGTTTGTGATGGAAAAACCTTGCGCACCATGCGAGCAGCGTGTCTTGCTTTTCCCAACCGAGGTTTTCTTTATGCCTGTTTTTGTTTTGTGGTATAGTTTTTGATTTCCCATTAATCATTCCTCGGCTCCGGCCGCAAATTTCCTGCAACCGCATCCTAGTCGCTAGTAGTTTTGTGAGCGCTCGGATCGAATGGGTTTTAATTCACATTCATGTGGTTGACGTGTGGAGTGGAAAATTGTCCAAACGTTTCCCCCAACGCGGGGTGGGGGCGTTCGTTCCGCCCACATGATTAGGAAAAGTGATCAACCGACCGATAATTTGACTCCTCCGCGCCGAGCGACTCTCGAGAATTTGTCTTTCCACACCGACGAAGCTCTAAATTTAATGAAGCTCCGGTTTTGGTTGGCATTTTCGGTCATTCTAAAAACCATCAAAATTGGTTGAAAAACAATTTGCTCGACTCTGAAAAAGTTCAGAAACTTGTGATGGATGCGAAAATGGTGAAAATCGGCGAGATGTCAAAAACCGCATGAATCCACACTCAACTTCCAACGAATCGGTTCTTTTCAGTTCCCCGCGCTCGCATCAAGCAACGATTCGCATAGTTCTCGTTTGATTAGTACAAACTAGGTCAAAAAGCACCAAGGATAGTACGATTATCATACCAGCATAAGTTTTCCTTTTCCATTAAAACCATAAAATTTGCTAGCATTGTTTCTTGAATGTTTAAAAATTTCTTGAAAAAAAAACTATGCATAAAATAGTAAAACAAAACATCTCAAATTGAAAAATTATCGACCAACAGAATACATGGTATTTATTTACAAATTTTCATTTTCAAATATCTTTATGGAAGATCAGCATATCTTTCGTAAACGTAACATTTATATTAATTTTAAATGTTTCAGATTATGTTGTTCTGTTTCTAGGTTTTAATGTTGAATACTTTATAACAATAACATAATTGTTGAAAACGTATAAAGTGCAAGTAGATGAATGACTGACTTCCATTTAAAATGTATGCCAACCATCAGCATGAATAAAATTATTTTTCACACGAGATTTTGCTTGGTTTATCCAATACTTATATTTGAATGATAGACGATTTATATTTGAATGATAACAACTTAATTTTATCAAGTTTCTTGGAATCTAAAAGTTGACTATTTTGCATTAAGCTGCAAATTTATTAAAAAAAACTGGCTACGTAAACAGTTCGAACGCTATCCCAAAAATTGTATAGTTGTTCAATTCCTTGAACATGGTACAAGAAAATATAAAACAATCATGTTACGTAAGGACCTTCAATTTAATCAGTTTATACGTTATTTTTTCGATAAAAAAGTCTAGTTTCCTTCTTTAAACCGAGGAGACCGGTAAACCTTCACAGTATCATCGGGGTTCTAAACACCGGGCACTTGTTAAATGAGTGAATTTATTATAATATTGATAGGTCAACCTGCAACACCCATTAAAATTTGATTCAGTTTGAAAACTTCGTATGCTATTAATTGTATAAATTTACACAAAAATTACTTTTGAAGACATAAAACAAAATTAATCGAAAACATAAATATGTTTCAGTTAATGCATGTTTGGATTTGAACATATCCAACACTTTCCGAATCAAAATATCGTCCCTTGATAAGTATACAATTCAAAACTATTATTCGATAAAAGTAATATCAAAACTCCACTTTCCACGAACCACTGTGGCCCTCTAGCAACATCCCACTCGAGGGTCCTTTCGCATTGTACGAGATTTGATGCGGATGGTGTATGTGCGTTTGGCTTTGTGGTGCAATCGAGTTGATTTGCATTTATTTTGACGTTTGAATTAAATTTTAATAGCGATTATCCGTTCCGCAACATACCAGCCGAAGGGACACGGACGAGAAGTGGGAAAAATGTTCGAAGTCGCAACCACATACACATGCGTACCGAGCAGCGGACCCCGCAGTACCGCGTGATTGCGATTCTAATCTCAACCATAATGTACAAAGTAGTTAAAATTCCCATCATCAACACCCCTGGGGCGGTCGGGAGTGTGTGAGTGTGTGTGTGTGTGGTGCAGGGGGTCGCAAAGGGGACAAGAAACCAGCCCGTCGCCCATATCCTGCCAACTCTCCCGGGACCACCGGGGAATTGACAAACTATGTTTTTCTTTCCCACTGGCCCTCGAGTTGCTACATTTATTGCACTCCGCACAAAAACGGCAGCTCAACGCGGTTTCCGGCATCCTTCATCCTTGTTTCCATCCAGCTTCGAGTTGAAGTTGTCCTTCATCTCCCTCTCACACACGCACACGCGTGGTGTTAATGCTCATCAACGCCAAACGCCAAAAGCCCAATCGAAAACGCTTGAAACCCCTTTTGTCTTCGGCGTAACCGTTTCTTCCAATTGTCGTTCCCCCTCGGTTTCCATCCGAAAAAGGGCCCTTAGCGCCTGCATTCGATCGCCGTTGCTCCCTGATGACCTGATCCGGCGAGCCCATCCGTCTTCTTCAACGTTAGGTCGGCCAGCAGCAGCAGCAGCAGCATCAGCACCAAGCAGGGGCGCGCCAGCACGTCGAGCGCTGAATTGACACATGCATGCACTAATCATAGAATTTAACTCCGGACCTAATCAGGCGAAGCTTTTTTCGGATGGAATTTCTGTTAGTTTCTCCATCCGCTCGTGTGAGAGCGGTTGTTTAGTTTGTTTGGTTTGGATTGGTTTTATTTTTTCAATTTAATTCTTCTTCCGAAGAGTCAAACCTACCCCTGTACGGTGAACTTTGAGGCAGTTTAAAATAGGGAACGCTCTACTGATGGGCTCTGTGTATGCTTTCTTACTTTCTGATTATGTTTAGCTTGTGTTTTTCCTGTTTTTTTTCGCTCTCTTACTTGGTGGCCTGTCCTGACGCAATAAAGCTGTTGCTGCTGGACCAACCTATCATTAAGCGGTTCCTTGTCCCGTTTGTCCCGAGAGATTCCGAGCGAGGAAAAATGTCCCGATCGGACCAGTTTTCCAGCGCTATCGAAGTCCCACTAGGCCGCCTAGTGAGAGAGAGTAGATAAAGGAAGCTATAATCAACGGCACAGTACCGACATTACACAGCCCTGGACGGAGGGGCTTAGAAATGGTAAGGTTCGTTTGTTTCAATTAGAAGATTAGCCGTTCCGTACGGTTTGACGTGACACAACTCGAGCACGTGACGGGCGCATTCGGGCGAAGGGGCTTTTCCGTAGGCAGATTTTCCAGGCCAGGTCCGATCGGATTCGGACACCGACACTGGCCGAGGGGTAACCTTTCACCGCACGTACCCGCACGTACCCGGACACCCGGAAGCGCAACGAGATGACTTGTGAATGAGTTATAATTTTCTTCGCCACCCCGAAAGTGGGTCGCGGTGGGAGCGGGGAGGCAAAAAAAAAAGGTCACCGCGGATCCTTTTTCCCCCTTTCGAGGCGCAATCAAGGTACCAGCTCGGCTGTCGATTGAAGGCGAATGGCATATATACGCGGCGCGAGCGTTTGGAAAACCACAAGGCGGCGCGGGCATGTTGTTTTAATTTGCACGATTGAAACTAATCCCGTTGCAGATTTATTGCCCGTTGCACAGGGCCCTGTGCCCGCTGCTGATGCGAAATATGAGGAAGAAACCGGCGGCTTCGTGCGGAAGAGATTAGACCCGGCTTTGGTGGGGAGAGGAAATGTCACACGAGTAAGCGGGACGGGGGCACACATGCATT
>KE525209.1:9042-26028 GCA_000441895.2 Anopheles sinensis | reverse complement strand
CAACGACCTCCGGATGGCGCCAGGCGAACCAGTGTCGTGCCAGTTGCTTTTTACGACGCTACCGCCGGTCGGGAAAGCTATTGTTTTCCTTTCCCAAGCCCGACGCTAACGATTGTGCACGATAAGAAAGCACGCATTAAGCTGGGTAATTCTCCGCCAAGCTTACCAGCTCCAAGTAAGTTGCAGGAGTTTGCAGTTCGTTTAAAGAAACCTTATCCATTGGCTTCCGCAGGAGGGCAGAAAGGGCAGCGAAAGCACTTCCTACATTCCGGCGAACCTTGACCTATGCCATTCACAAGCTTCTCGCTCCCCATTGGCCTAACGATGCACCAAGAGTGCAACGGATTCACTTAATGCAGACGGCGGGCATACGACGTGCAAGCACGGAAGTCAAAGGGTAGCTTATTGATCCGAACTGTTAATAGACACCGCTGGGACTATGGCGGTGGGATGTTTGGATTTAACGAGTTTTTAGTTGAGATTGATTGGGTGCAGCTCACGGTGGGCTTCACTGAAAGGAGGCGGTACATCGCGCGACAAAACTAATTCAAGGTTTCCTACCCTAACCCACATTAGACAGAATTGCTATCAGTCGGCAAGCGGAGGAAATAGGTTAGAACGTAGCTCAAAGGGGGTTCGACAATCAATGACGTCGAACAGTGAGGTCTTTGTTGTGACATGGAGTTTATTCAAGCACCGATGCAAGCGCGTTATCTCAGTGATACGTACAATCGGTCTATTACGCCATAGTGGTGCTAGTGGCACATTTTCGATCCAAGCCTTTCTTTGACCCAATGCGCAGCAAGTTGAAGGCAAATTCATAAGAGTTATTAAACGTGCCATTATAGGTTAACCGGGGTTAGAAAATTAATTGAAATTATGTAATTAAAATAACTTATGAGCTTGTTATTTGTTAAAGTTAATGCTCACTATCATCTCTGGGATTTGTTTTTTCCGTATTTTAAAAACCTATAAAGCACTTCAGGGTTTACTTTATCGAGGATATTATTCTGAAGCGGATTCAAGTGTTCCGTGTCCTATCTTTAACTGAAGTAGCTTTATTATTCGTTGCTGTTACAGTAACAACGAATTACAAAAAAAATAAAGTAGATGTTTTAAATTTCCTAGAAGTCTAAACAATGCTGACAATAACAAAGCAATTTCTTTTATTTGCTACCACATATTCTATTATTTGCTAACTACAATAATGGATGCGAGCCGAAATGAAACTTCCGGAAAAACTCATTCTATTCTATCCTCTTTGAACAACTCAACAAATTCGAATCTTTTCACTAAACTCGAATTTAAGCATTTTTTACAATGTAGGAACGCACTTGACAAACAATATTTTCTTGCTAATTTAAAAATATATTTAGGATTTCGGATTTAACAAGGAAAGAAGCAGCTTAAAAACTGATTTAAATAAATGACTTAGAACAAATTTCAATGAAAAGAAAAATATACTGACTTTTTGATAATCCTATGATTTCATCAATTGTAGAAAAGAAGGAAGTTATAATACAATTTTTAACAAGGTTCTTCCTTTGAATTGGATTTTACTATCCGGCTACACGTTTAGGTTTATGTCAGGTCCAATCAATTTCTTGCTTGTTTTAATTTTAACATACTCAAAAATAGTTTCAAATCGGTTGCATGCTTCAGTGTTTGTTTTTGTTGTAGTACCTGTGTTGAATTAAAATACACAACAATTAAATGATTTAAAGGTAACAAAATCGATATGGAATTCCATTCAAACCGATAAGTTAAAACGCAAAGAAACTAAAAATATTGGCAATGCAGTGGCATATCGATTCATGTGATCATGATTCTTATGCTTTCAAAACATGTTGGGTTTGTAATTTTGGGGGTTCGAGTTCCGGCAGTGCGGTTACAATGGGTAGAAGAAAAAACCACCCTGGTTTAAATTTCTAACGCAGGTTAAAAAAATACATGCCCTTTAGGGGTTTGAAATACCTTCCTCGAAAGGCTATTAAAAAATCATGCCCTTTTTTTCTTCATACAGTATTCACCATTTCCTTGATCTTCAAACGCCAAATCACCAACCCGAACCGGCGGAAACTGTTCCGGTGCGATGCGGCCTTCGAGAACGAAATAACGGCGTACACCAGCATCATTCCAATCCTTCGGCGGATATCACCGTACAAGCTGCCATACCCGGAGTGCTTTACCGCCGGTTCCGACGACCACGGTGACCGGATCGTCCTGGAGGATCTCACAACCAAGGGGTACGCGATGGTGGATCGGCGCATTGGACTCAGCTTCGCGCAATGCTGCGCCGTCATCAAGGTAACAACACACGATCGCCCGACGAGGACTAATTAGATTGGTGATCTGATGGCTTTCCGGGCTTTGTACGTTTGCATTTCGCAGGAGCTGGCCAAGCTGCACGCACTCTCGCTGATACTGAAGCACCTGCACCCGGCCCAGTACGGCGATGTCTGCGCGAAGGTGCGTGAGATCGTGTTCTGCGCCGAAGCGGCCGACTTCTACACACATTCCCTCGAGACGTCCCTGCGGGGCGCGCTGGACTCGCTGCGCTACAGCAACCAGGCGGGCGACCTGGATCTCGAAGGCCCGATAAAAGCCAATCGAGGGTCTGACCGGTCGGCTGTTCCGCATCATGTCGCGCATCGTGTGCGACGACGTGGACGAATCGTGGCGCGTCATCTGCCACGGCGACACCTGGGTCAATAATCTGATGTTCAGCGCCGACCGGCAGCAGGTGAAGCTACTCGACCTGCAGACCATGCGCTGCACCACGCCCGTCATCGACATCCTGCATCTGCTCTTCACCAGCACCGGGCATGAGGTGCGCCAGCGTCATACCGGGGACCTACTCCTCCACTACCAGCGGTCACTCTTCGACGCACTGGACGAGCACCTGTGCGTACTGGAGGACCAGAAGCTGGCCGGTAAGCTGCAGCGCGGCTTCGAGGAACTGTTCGCGTACGGTCGGCTACGCGCCGAATACGATCGCTGCCTACCGTACGGACTTGGCATCGCCATGTGGCTCCTGCCGGCCGTCACCTTCAATCCGAACCAGATCCTAGACCTGGACGAGGTCACCATCAACGACTTCAAGACGAACAACCACGAGAAAAAGATCGCCCAGATGGTCTCGGTCGACTACCACAAGCGGATGCGCGACATTGCCCTGGAGCTGTACGAGCAGGGGGTGCTGCAGCGGCTGCGAAATGGGTGCATCTAAACCCGCTAGGTGTTTCACTATCTAGGTGGCCACCTCGCAGCTCCCTCCCTCCCGGGCGACGCGGGCCTGAACCGTTGAGCGCGCGCGCGCGTGTGCCAGATTTGTCGGCGGTCGGCTAGAAAATGGGTTCAAGGGCGCAGAGCGGTTTGCTCTAGATCGCGCCGCACGGCATATACAACTTGTTTGGTGTTTGTTATGCTTTTGCTAATAGAAAGAACAACAAAACGTAGAAATAGTTCAGCTACACAGTCAGTCGGAGGAAGCACGGGCTCGCTTCACTAAGCTAGTTTAAACACACACACACACAACCATACCGCCAAGAGATAGTGTGCAAATAGTGTTGAGTGCGACTGCACCGCACCGCACGTTACCACCTTCATCCCCGTCTCCGTAAGCCATATAGCCGTTGAGTGTAGATTACGCAATGATTGCGAGCATCGACGGACGAGGGAACGTAAGGACGAACTAGGACGAAAACAGGGCGGCTTGACGACTCGTACGGCCACGTGCGACCGTCGTGTGGCCCGGTCAGCGGCGATTGTAGAAGAAAACAGAAAAGTTACCACTCAAAACCTGTTCTCCGCGATAAGGCCTCCCACCCTCTTGGGGAATGGAAGAGGATCTCTCTGTTATTTGTTGGATTCAATAAACAACCGTTACTACTGTTGACCGCTTGTTTGTACTTCCGCAATGCCACCGAAGCGCTGCATCGGTGGCAGGATCACGATCTTGACCTTGAGAAAACAGCTGGGGCAGTAGCACGACAACATCCATCCCCAGGAAGCGGGGGAAAACAACACCACATTGGGTTTGTAAAGAGCCAACTAGTTTTAGGAGGATTCAAAACCAAAGCATCTGGGCATCTTTGTTCACAACCCTGTTGAGAAGATATATTTTCAGTGCCTGTACAAATGTAGGAGAAAGTGTGGCAAGATGCCCCGGGTGGGTTAAAATGCACCGGCATGTTTTTAATTTCATGACTCTAAATTAAGATTCGACAGAGGAAACAGGATGAAGTCAAATATGCTAGAAATCCTGTGAGATATCCCCCGATTATTTTATTTAACAAATATTGAACACAATTAGATTCATAATCTTTACATTCTGATGGTGGAGACAGAAATTAAAACATCGTTATGAGGAGGCAATATGTATCTGCCTATGTGGGGTAGAATGCACTGCTGTAAATGTTGAGCAAAACACTCCAAATATCCAAATTTATTCAGTATGACACTGCTGGTACTAAATTAACGCATCCACGTATGCTGCATCCACAACGCACGTAGGATTATGTATCGATGTTTTATATTAAAATTAAAAATATTAAAATTAAAAACTAATTTCTACATGAAGTTGGAAGCACATTTGACTCAATTTCAGGACATAGTAATCCTTGTGTGGGAATTGTAAATACTTAAAAAATATGAAGTCTCGATTAACAGCATCTTTTAAATAATCATTAACGGCCTGTGTTTTACCCCACTATAGGAGCTTTTTTTCCCACATTTTTAAATTTTGCGTAGTGAAAGTAGCTCTTATAAATCTTTTTTTCAATAACGATCTGATAATTTTAAAGGAGTTTTATTATGTTTTGGTAGTTAAAGAGAGGGTAAGAAATCGAAATTTGGATTAGTTTTCTTGAATCTTGCATTGCGATAAGTTAAAGTTTTTCGCTTATGGTAAGTATTAGCAAAAAATAGCCAGGGATTAGGAAACGAAAGTATGTCAAAACAAGAGAGCAATCGGTCAGCCATCATAATGTTTATTCAGGACCGAAGCAAGTATAAAGGATTTTCTTCAATCGGCGAATGTGTTGAAAAGTATTGTGTACAGGGATTTTCTATGTATAGGGCAAGCTTAAACATTTCGAACGTACTCTTTAACTTCGTAAAAAGAATCTTTAAACCTGACTATTACACTATTTAATCCCTCTAGGCATAGTGATTCATGAAAGTAGCAAATTATCAGATTGGAGACCGGCTTGTTTTAGCTTTTATAGAACAGAAAACCCATCAAACCCCAATACAATCTGGGTTTCAGTCTTTACAATAATTTTGCTAGCTCTCGAATCACTTATTCTTAACTCTCAATACGAGTTTTACATGATGAAGAAAGGAAAGTATAGAAATTATATTATATTCACGTACAATGTTATGAATTTTTGATTTTTTTCCAGCAATTCCTAATCAGAAGCATCGGGAGAACAAATACAAATATTACCAAGCATTCATAAAAAAGATGGACATCGATGTTTTCAATAACAAAAAAAAAGTTTAATAGTTATGCAAAAAGTGAACAATAACATTTAAATTCTATGTCGGCCAGGACGTTCCTTCTGAAATAAATAATTCATTTAAATTCGGAATTATTCGATGAAAGCATGGATAACCATAACTCGTTAAGTAGAGTTAATTTAAATATGCTCAATAGAAACCTTGCGGTTCGTTTCGTCTTCCACATTTATTACATTCTTTATTAACTGTACGAAAGAGAAAAAAAGGTCACTACAAAACCAAACGTCGCGTGAAATTTAAAAACGAAAAAACGTCCTTCTATTCGTCACGTGTAAATGTATGTATAACGTCGATTCGAACACTCTTGTGTCCACAAAACATGATCATTGTATTCTGTATCCAAATAAAGCATGCTGCTGAAGCTGCTACATAAACAAAGTCTCCCAAAAAGTAACAGAAATTGTTGTACCACTCAACCGCGTTATTACGAGTGTACGAAAAATAAATGGCTCGCTGATTCGTTGATCCACTCCTGCCATACTGACGATTATTTAAAAAAGGTTACTACGAGAGAAAATCATCACCTGGAGTGTCTCATCCGGCACCACTTCGGGCTGGCGGCTGGGGATGATGACGATGACGATCCTGCTTAGGATTCCTCGTAGAAGAAGTACTGTCCGGCACGCTTTTGCTCCACATCCTGAAAGTGGGTATCGATAGGTTCGTTTTATTAGTATTTAGGGTTGCCTTTTCGTACGTAACGAATACCGAAGCTTACCTTCACCGAGTTCAACTTGTTGATTCTTGGTCGGAAATTGTTCGGATCGCGGCGGAATGTGATCTCCAGCAGCTCCAGGAACCGATTCATACCATTCAGCAGCGACTGTGGCGTGTGAGCGGTCGTATCGACGGACGGCTGACCCTCGAACACGATGACCCGATCGGCGAGGTACGTGGCCATGATGAAATCGTGCTCCACCACGAAGCCGGTCTTTTTAGCGTGCAGAATGTATCTAATAAAAAAAACCTGGTGAAAGTCTCGTCCAATGAAGCATCGGTATGCCATAGTTTTACCTCTTGATGACCTTGGCCGCAATAAGACGCTGCTCGGAGTCCAGATAGGCGGAGGGTTCGTCGATCAGATACACGTCGGCCGGCTTGCCGAGGCAGAGCACCAGGGCGACACGCTGCAACTCACCACCGGACAAGTTCTGCACCTCCTGGTCCATGATTTCTTCGATCTTGAGCGGCTTCATGACGTCCGCCACGAACTGGGGATGGATGTAGGCGTCGCGGATTTTCTCGTGCAACAGGTAGCGCACGGTCGATTGGCTCTTGGGGGAAATTTTCTGCGGTTTGTAGGAAATGTTCAGCACCGGCAGCTCCTCCGACTCCTCGTCCGGCTGCAGATTGCCCGCCAGCATGCGGATGAAGGTGGTCTTGCCCGTACCGTTCTCGCCCAGCAGCACGATGATCTCCGAGTCGCTGAACTGACCGTCGTTCACGGTGAGCGTGAACGATCCGAGCTTCTTCTTCATCGTCGGGTAGACGTAGTGGCAGGTGCGCTTGATTTCCTCCTCCGACGCCGACTCGGACACCTTGAACGTGAGCGACTCCGTCCGGAAGCGCATGTTTTCCGTGTGCACGTAACCGTCGAGGAAGATGTTGATGCCTTCGCGCACGGAGAAAGGCATCGTCACGACACCGTAGCAACCGGGCACACCGTACAGGCAGCAGATGAAGTCGGACAGGTAGTCCAGCACGGACAGATCGTGCTCCACGACGATGATGAACTTATCCGGATGGATAAGCGAACGGATCGTCATGGCGCAGTTCAGGCGCTGCTTCACGTCCAGGTAGGACGACGGTTCGTCGAACATGAAGATGTCTCCGTCCTGGATGCACACCATGGCGCAGGCGAAACGTTGCAGCTCCCCTCCGGAAAGGGCCTGGATCTCACGATCACGGATGTGCGTCAGATCGAGGAGATCGCAGATTTCCGTCTGGTTCTTGCGCTCGTCCTTCTTGTCGAGCAGCGCCGCCACCGTACCCTTGATGGCCTTCGGGATCTGATCGACGTACTGCGGCTTGATCAGGGCCCGCAAGCTGTCCTCCAGGATTTTGGTGAAGTAGTTCTGCAGCTCGTTGCCGCGGAAGTACGCCAAGATGTCGGTCCAGTCTGGCGGTTCCGAGTAGCGCCCGAGGTTGGGCTTCAGCTTGCCGGCCAGGATTTTCAGCGCCGTCGACTTGCCGATACCGTTCTGGCCGACCAGTCCGAGCACCTCACCGGGCCGGGGAATCGGCAAGCGATGCAGCTTGAACGAGTTCTTCGAGTAACGGTGCGTCGTGTGCTTGTCCAGGTTACTCGGCACGTTGATGATGGTGATGGCCTCGAACGGGCACTTCTTCACGCAAATACCGCAACCGATGCACAGCTCCTCGGACAGGGTGGCGATTTTCGAGTCCACCGCCACCTCGATACACAGCTTGCCCATCCGGACGACCGGGCAGGACTTTTTGCACTCCTGACGGCATCGTTTCGGTTTGCACTTGTCCGAACTCACGATCGCGATACGCGTCTGTTTGTCCGTCTCTTCGGCCGCACGGTTTCGAGACATTTTCTGGGGAAAATAGAATGGAAAGCCATTAGAAAACTGCAACACGTAACGCGTTCCGGGTGGGCGAATTGCATTCCAAAAGTGAAAGGTCAGTATCCGAGCATGTACGTGTGGCAAAACACGATCTGGAACCACGGAAGGGGGGAACAGCACTCGGATTTAACCTCAACAAACCAGCTGGTAGACCACGGGTACGTTTGTTTACAATGTGTTTTCTAGCAAAATTTCAATTACACTCTCGAACAGCACTGAAATTTTGAACAAAATACACTAAATTGGGACTATTTTGAACGTGCTTACCTGTCGAAATTTATGATTTCGGACAGAAACGAAAGGAAAGTTGTGCGTGTCAACCGAGTTTTCGCTGCGAAAGGAGACAACGTTGGTCCATAAGATCAGGTTGAGTAATTTGAAGAAATGTCATTCGTACCTGGTTGTCAAATGTTCACGCGTGTTGCCAAGGGTTTGTCGTGAGGCTGCATCATACAGATTTTCTAATTTCAGAAATGAAATTAATCTTACGTTGTATGATGCTCCTAAATTGAAAAATTCGCTTCAGTGGATTTACACTACGAATAATTCTGGTTACAACTTTTTACCAAACTTTTGACTTTCAGTAGCCAGGCGAAATACAAAATTCACAAATTGCTAGATATGATGACTGGACCTTGTGCTCTACATTGACCATGGAGAGCTCTCCGGCTGTCATGTTTTGTCAACACGACAACCAACTGTCACAGATGACCAGAAATTCTTGACTTCGTGTCGTACCGCAGAGCAAGTTTTCACCGAAAAGTTTACCACTGAAAAACCCCTGCTAATCGGTGAAAATCTTTGGAAATACCGTAAAACAGCATGGTCGAATCGATGGCAGAGAAGGCTGAGGTGGGCAAAGAAAATGTCGATCCAGCAAAAGAGGGCATGGAAGTGGACGAAACGAACGACATCCCTGTGAAGGTGTTTACGGTGGAAAGTAAGTGGAACGTCGAAAGAAACAAGAAGTGCGAGAGAAGAACAGACTGGACCATCGGTCGTGTTCCGATCGATAGAGAGGTGGTTTTAAAATAAATTCTTCGTTATGCTTTCCAGTTCTACGAGTTATTAAGGACATGCAGCTACAGCATGGTCTCCGGCATGGCGATTATCAACGTTACCGTGGGTACTGTTCGCGGCGTGTTAAGCGTCTGCGGAAGACGCTCAACCTGCCACAGGGAGACCGTCGACATTACAAGAAGCGCGACGTAACGCTGGCGAACCTGGAGAAGGCGGATGCTGACGAGCGGTTCATTCACATACCGCTTATGCTGGCCGAGCGTGCCTGGTCGTACGCGATGCAGCTGCGCCAGGAGTCCAACACGGAGCTCCGCAAACGGTTCCATCTGATCGAGAAGCTGCGCAAATCGTGCGTGTACGCGCTACAGCTGCAGGAACTGTGCGCGTCGGAACGCTGCGACGCCCGGACGAAGCTGGAGGCCGAAGCTTACTCGGCCTGGATTCACGGATCGTTGCACTTCGAGCTGAAGCTGTGGCAATCGGCCGCCGAAAACCTCAAGAAGGCGCAGGTAATCTACGAAAATCTGGCCCAAGCCATGCCGGAAGAGGAGCAAACGGTGTACCGTGCGAAGGTGGAGGAACTGAAGCCGAGTCTGCGCTACTGTGCGTACAATGTTGGCGAATCGTCCGTGAACGATCTGTTGGAGATGCGTGGCCAGGCGGGACTGCTCGGAAATCTGAGCCACCTGGTGGCGCAGACGAAGGCCGAAAGCATGGAAGCATTCCAGATGACCGAATGGCGTGGCCGCAGTGTGACGGTCCGCCCGGAGAAGGTTCGGCTGTTTTTGCTCAGCATTCAGGAGCTTGGCAAGAGCATCGAAAAGGCGAAAGATTTCCCGGCCAAGATAGAGCTGCTGGAGAACGTACTGCTCGACTGCAAGGACGCGATCGCGGCCATCAAGGACGAAATCAAGCAGGACCCAAAGTTGCGCCAAACGTCAACCGATGCTGGGTTGGTCGGAATTCAGTATCTACTGGCTTACTTGTCGTACACCAGGCTGAAGCTGACGCTGGACCGTAATCTGTTTCTCGTGGCGCAAGCCAAGCTAACACTAGACGACCCGAACGCGACGGAAAAGGTGCAGCCGAACAGTGCCGGCAAGAAATCGAAACCACAGGATCTGTCCCGCTTGTACGAGATCATTTTACAGAACGTGACCGAAATGCAGCAACTGAGCGGCATGGAAAACGATGCGTCGTACCAGGCCGAGATGGAATCGCTCGCGCTGTCGTTCCGTGCGTTCCGGTGCTACTACATCGCCATCACGCTGGTGGCGTTGAAGCGCTGGCGCGAAGCGGTCGCCATGTACGAGCGCTCGAAGAAGTACGCCACCGAAGCCGTCTCCGCCAAGACCACCTGCAGTGACTTTGATCTGCGCGCGGAACTGAAAACGCTGATCGCGACGATCGAGGGCTGCAAGTTTTCGGCCCACGCGTATAGCGTGCTGGAGGACGACAACGCGGACGATTCGGTTCTGTTCGGCAAGAGTCAGAAATCGACCAAACCGCTGTACGAACGGCTGTCCCACTACAAGGAGGACGCGTCGCTGAACTCGCGCAACCCGAATGTGTTCAAGCTCATCCCGGAAATGGAACCGATCCCCGCCAAGCCACTGTTCTTCGACCTGGCGCTCAACTTTGTCGAGTTCCCGTCGCTGGAGGACAAAATCGAACAGAAGGCCGCCGGAAAGGGCACGACAGCTGGTATGTCCGGGTTCGTCAAAGGTCTGTTCGGCTGGGGTGGTGGTGGTGCCAGCAAGTAAAACCCGACCCGAGGTTGGCATTTTCGTATCGCGAAGAATATTTCCTAGCAGGGGACATTTCGTATTTGTTGTTTTTGTTTACTTTTCTATTTCTTTTTTACATTTTTCACGTCCACCAAACGAATGGTGGCCCTAACTACCGTATCAATAAACTCTACAACCTATATGTATGAAGATTTCCACTCATTCACAATCGCTTTTTGTAGAAAAACCAAACCATCGGAAAGAAATAAACGAGAGTTTGGCCGTCTGCCCACCTACAGCTGTCACACGTCGATGGATCGTTCACCGAGCAGCCGGAAGTGGTCACATGCGCAGTTGCGAGAAGGATGTGTCAGTCCGCACCATTTCACCTCCAAACTCCAATGGTGGACATTGCACCCGCATGTTTTGAAGGGCATATGTGTGCGTGTTTATCAACAGAAAACTTTTTCCACCACGACGGGGGCCACGGTTGAGGAAACAGTGCTGTTGCAATTTCCACCACGATTTTCCCGCGGGAACCCTTTATCGTTGTTCCTCACTCGTTCCGCGCGGTACGCCACATGAATGGCGCGCACCGCATCCAACGGCGCTGCGACGGTGTTGGTGCCTCAGTGGTGACTTTTTTCCACCAGCCACCAACATTGGCAATCGCTCGCGGACGTTGCGCTGGTGCGGACCGATTTTTCATACCCGTGCCTGTCAGTGAAAAAAAGGTGCAAAGGTGGAAAACTTATCACACCGAACCCCATTCGCACCTGTAGCGCGAAAAAGGGCGAAAAATCATTCAACGGTTTTTTCTTCGTGGTCGAGTGAAAAGTAGGCTATTGTGGAGTTTATAGACGACCGAATAATCCGTTTATCGACAGGAAAAAAGAGTCGCGTGTGCTGGTACGTGGTGGTGGGGGAAGGAAAATTTCTTTCGCCTGCACATTCCGTCACATATGTTAGCGAAAAAGTGCCCATCCGAGTGGGCTGTGACGGTGGAAACCATCGACCCCGTGTTGTGGATGGTGCGTTATCCTTGAGCACACGGTGGATTTTTCTCAAAGAAAAGAGTGTGCACTAGTGGGCCTTTTCCGGATAGCATTAATTTTTGTTCGTGCGAACTGGAGCGGAAAATCTTCTGGAAGCGCACAAGCGTCCTTCCACAGACCCGTTACACACGCTCGGGCGCTTTAAGGAAGTAGTTGAAAGGAAGCATTGCTGCGATTAGCAGAAAGAAGGTGCCAAAGTGGTGCGCCGTCTGCTAAGGTCACTGGTGGCCGGTCGTAAGGGTGGGAGGACGGTGCAGTCGGCCACCATGGAGCTGATCCGGAAGAAGATGAAACCGTACCAGCCGTCGGAGCAGCTGGTGGTGCGCGAGAGCGTCAGCCTCAGCATGGACGAGGACCTGAGCGATGACGTGGAGGACGAGGTGTTCATACGGGACGGGCGCACCTGTCGCACGTACGAGGACCGGGGTGCCAAGCGGCCCCTTATGGCGCCGAGGCGCAAATATGGCAAAGCAACAAGTGGCAATGGGAGTGCGGGTGGCGGCGGTGGTGCCGTTGGCGTGCGCTCCTCCAGCCCCATCCTGAAGAAGTACCGCCGCCGGAAGTGCTGGCACTGCTGCGAACCGTTCTGCTACGGACTGGCTGCCGTGACGGTGCTTATCGGTAAGATGCTCAAGGACACAAACTCACACACACGACGGGATGCCCCAGCGCAAGGGTTTAACGGCAGTAAGACGCAATAAAAATATGTGTTCGGAAACCGCACCAAAAGGAACTTGGGGAGAAAAAAAAGGTGCGAACATGACGAGTCGCAAAAGATGCGAACACGCCGCCAACTGCGTGCGGGCGGTTCGGGTCGACACCGTCTGAGGTGGCCATATTTTCGCCCCGGTTGGTTGTTAATTTTAATGAGTTCATGCATTATTGACACAAACCATGGCAACGCAGGAGCATGCTGCTGCGAGATGGCTAGGACCTTTTCTTGGTTCTTCCTCCAGAAGTGGTTTTCGGGTAAATTCTGGGACTGGTCTTTATTTCCCCCGAGAGATCGAACACTTTCACTGGCTCCGATTAACGTGTGGATCCGTTGGTAGTTCATTTTCATTTTGGAGAAGCTACGCAGAAAGCGTTATTGGGTTTGGTTCGAATAATTAAATCAATCAATAACAATTGGATTCCTTTGATCGGCCATGAGATGATGATGATTCGTTTTTGTCCATCTGCAAAAAAATTATTGATAGTATGTATGAGGTTAATATGGACTAACACGGATTTAAGACGAATTCTTCAAGGTTTCTACCTAATTTTAAGGAATAATGTAAGTTCACAGAGCATTGGAAATTATGTTTGAATCAGTTTTTGTCTAAAAAATGTGAGCGTTGGTAGGTTCATCGACTGCCAAAGAGTGGTCTTTAAAAATTAGGTCATAGTATAAAGCTCTTCGAATGGTTCACGTAGTATTTCAATTTTATTTAATTCAAACACTTACGAGATTAGCAATTTAAGTGCTTTGAAATGCAATAAGATTTAATTTAGAATGTTTTTAATAATTTTTAAAGTTGAAGGTACTTTCCTTTGGAATACCCTTACCGATGAGGACTTACCCATTAAAAATCATTATGACTAAAGGAATTAACAAATTTGGATGCTTACAATATAATAAAATAAAGGTTCAAAGGTTGGATACAATAAACATATTTTTTGTTGATTTCCTATTCACACACACGTCCATTTAAGTTTAGTAATTTTATTTCCTGTTCACCGACAAAATTTAACAACTCACCATGTTATTTTTTTTTTGTAGGTTTGATAGTTTTAGCCGCACTGCTCCTGACGGCCTTCCCGCAGCCGCTGCAGAAAATCAAGGTGTGGTTCCACAAGGAGTCCGCCTTCAGCAGTGGGATCATCCGCGACAAGTTCGGCAGCCTGATGTACACGGCGGACGGTTTCGGCGACCGGAATGGCTCCCTCGAGATGGTACCGTGCACACGCATCACCGTGCAGAACGTGTGGACGCGGGTGGTGGCCCGGGTGAGCAGCGAAAGCCCGCTGCGCAAGCTGGACGTAAACGGGGATGGTGTGGAGGACGTCATCGTGGGGTACGGCATCGACGAGCTGATGGACGAAGGCATTCGGAGCTACATCCCGCAGTGTACCTCACGCAAGACGGGCATAACGGACCTGTGCGGTGGCGGATTGCTTGCTCTGAACGGAACGAACGGTGAGACGCTCTGGCAACGCTGGACTTCTTTCACGATCTTCTCACTCAAGTGCAACATCGACATCAACTCGGACGGAGGGAACGATTGTGTGGCGGCTGGCCGTGGAGGGCTTATCCTCGCACTGAACGGACGGAACGGGCGCATCCTGTGGGAGCTGAAGGACTTCTCCGACCTGGAGAGCTACGCAGAGATCAGCATCGATCTGTACACGATCAACGTGGTGCGCGATTTGAACAGTGACGGCATCGCGGACATCCTGGCCGTGCACGTGGAGGAAACTCAGCGGGCGCACGGTGGTCACATCAAGCTGATCTCGGGCGCGACCGGAGCCATCATGCACAGCATTCCTACGCCCTACCGGGAGGAAATGTTCGTCCCCATTCAGGTGCTACCGAGGGCGGACGGGACGGAGCTGTTTCTGGTGGTTACCGGTGGTCAAAACTCACCCGGTGGGGTTTACATCTTGCGGCAGGAGAACCTCATGAAGTACCCGGGTGAGAGTGCCTTCGAGCCGATCGTTCGAATGGACTCGTCCGGCTTTATGGTACCGGCGGTGCTGACCGACCTGAACGGGGACTCCGTCGAGGACATTGTGGTGAGCTCGTTCAACTCGACGGTGTACGCGTTCGACGGTGCCAACCGGACGCAGCTGTGGTCGTACACGCTGCCCGACTCGGAGAGCGTCAGTTCGATCGTGCCCGGCCACTTTGACCACGACAACGTCACGGACTTTATGGTGAAGTACAACACGGGGCCGGGTTTCCCGATCTACTACTACTCGCAAACGATGATCATCAACGGCACGAACGGGAAGCCATTCCTGGACAGCTCCATCAAGGATGCCGGAGGACCGAATGGGTTGCTCGGTGGGATAACGATTTCCCAGACGGGAGGTGGAGATTTCTTCCTTCACTGGCAAATGCAGTGTCGAAATCGAACGGCGGACACCACCGATGAGTATCAGTTTATTCCAGGTAAGTAGGCGTTTTCCCGTTGCTGTAGAAAACGTGGCACACTTCGATTGCTTGATCTGTTTCCGTTTCAGAAAGTGACGTCATTCAACAGTCACGTGCAGACACGTGTGCCCTTCGCTACAATCAATCGTCGGTGCTGAAGCTGTACGCCATCACGCGTCACGTGGAACCACCCGGGGCAGTAATTTTCTCTTCCGACGATCTCACCATTCGACTGAACGAAACGTCGAGCAGTTCGGATCAATCACCGCCAGGTTACGTGGCCCCGATCAAGCATCCCAAGATGAAGCTGAAAGGACGCAACGATGGTCAGAGTAGCGCCGCCAGGCAGAAGAGTGCCTCAGTCGAAGCACCCGCCGTTGGCCAAGCGGTCGTACAGACTGATGTGCATATGGACAAGAAGCTGGCACCGGGTGTTCAGCAGACCGCGCCACAAATACCCGTTGGCGTGGTAGTAGACAGCCCTGGTCAGGCGGCAGCCATTGCAGCACATGGTGGGGGAAGACGAAAATCAAACTCGCGTGGAGAACTGCAGCAGCAGCAAATGGCCGTGGCACATTCCATCGATGCGCTTGCCGAAGAGGAAGCCAAACGGCAGGAAAAGCTGGCCCTCAATAATGTCTACAAAAAGTTCATTTACAACGCAAATGACGAAGACGAAGGTGATTTGGTCGGAGCGCCTCGGGTTGCTGACGGCGTGAGAGATGCCGAGGGAAAGCCGTACATCTATCTCCCATACGATCAGGTTGAAGCAGATTCGGTAAGTGTCATTGGAACTTTTCAGAATTTACCAAATTAATAAAATTTCATATTTTAAGCGAAATCCTTTCCTAACGAATCAAATTCCTCCCGCACCGGGTGGACCGCTGGATTATGACTATGGAGCACCGCCGTTAGAGGACGATGGAAGGCCAATTCCTCCGTCCTACAATCGACCAAGGTACCGCTCGAACGGACGAGATGTTCGAAGCAAGTTTGGTGTTTTTGGTAAGTAGATAATTCCTGGTCCTGGTTTTTGCTGAAGGGATTAGACGTTCTGAATGGTTTCGTATATGCGTTGTATTTGCCCCTGTACCATATTTTATTTGCAAGGATAATTTTCGTCAGTTGCTTAATAAGTATTGAATTCTCATTCTACAAAGGACCCTTAGACTTATGCAGGACATTCTGCAGGACTTTTTTCATCTTCAAGACCCAGAACTGTCTCCAGAATTTTGGGTTTTAATCGTATGTAGCCTCAAATACACCGAAAGAATAGAAAATGGCTCTTCGGGAAGTTAGCAAAATTCTTGAAGATTTAACACCAAATACTCCATCTTGGTCTACTGCATTCTTTCTTTGATACTTTTAAGAAAGTTTTTGAAGTAAGAACTGAATTATATGAAAACATAGCCCATTCTTGAAAATTATGATCGTATAAAATCTAAGGAAAATAAGCTAATCGCCCTGAGGAATATCAACCGACTTTACCACAAGTCTCCCGTTTTGGGGTTAACCCGGAACCAATTTTGATCCTTTCGTCTCCTCGCAGACGATGTCGACTTTCACGACCGCTCGCTCGAGGAGCAGGTCTTCAACGAGTCCAACCCCAACTCGCAGATCGTGAAGAAGGTCCTGCTGAACGACGAAATTATCGACGATCTCAAGAACGCCGACCCTGGCAGTAAGGGCTCGAAGGAAACGCTCTGGGATCTGGAGATGGAAAAAGAGGCCAAGGAAGCGATGAATGGTAAGTGGATGGACGCCTCCAAGAGATGTTTGATAATTTTGTTATTGATCCCCGCTACCGTTTTCTAGATGTAAATGCAATGAACTACGAGTTCAACAAGGTCAAACGACAGACCACGGGAGGGGCTAGTGGGGGATCGACAACCGCAAGCAATAGCAAAGGCACCATCGGAACCACGATGGGCACG
>KE525206.1:66355-77348 GCA_000441895.2 Anopheles sinensis | reverse complement strand
GTAAAACATGATGTTTGAAAAACAGGCCAGCCTCGGTTTTCGTCTCCTTATGGGATTTTTGACAGCGAGAAAATCGAGGCTGGTGCCCAATAGTTTATGTCAAATTTCCATCTTCCTAGGTATATAAGGAGCTTCCTACTCAAGAATTCCGTTTATAAGTCCATATTCGAATAATATAATTGGAATAAAACGAATTGCATTAACTCGTATGAGTAAAGAACAAACGCTACTATAAACTAGCTTCGAACGGTTTGTCGAACGACAAAAACCTAGGTCGACGAAAACCGGGACCAGCCTGTAATAGTTTTTGCCACACCATTTTTGATTCGGTAATGCCTCTAGGTCATGTTATGACAAATTAAGCTCATCGGTTGCTCACGATTGAACGTTTCTCCACGGAAAGAAAGTTTTTTAATTTAATTTGGCAACGAAGGATGAAATTAGAAAGCCCTTCTCGATCACGGGATCCCGAAAGCGATTGGTGTAAAATTCGTCCCCCATTTAGGTTAGGATGAGTGTTTTTCTTTTCCTGTTTTAGCTTTCCAACACCCACCCTAGAACCGATGATGCTGGTCATGAACGAAAGCAGCTCATCTCGTTTTTTTCTCCAAAGCTTTTTTTTCACTTTCGCCAAAATAATTCCGCATAGATTAACCATTAATGTACGTGCCTCGCTTACCGAATGAAGCGTCTCTGTATGTGCTTATTGTAACGACGGTACGTACACCACTGCTTCGTGCAGTGCTGTTTTTAAGAGGGCTGTCCTATCTTTTATGACCAGTGCTAACGATTCGAGGGAAAACCAAATGAAATCCTCTAGCATTAAGTCGCGGAAACACATTGCTATCTTTCGCGAGTGGTTTTTGCATACCGTAAACCGTAAGTACAATGAATGTAAGAAATTCGGTTTTAGCATGCAACGCACGCAACCGATTCGATCGGTTATGCATGAGTGAAGTTTATGGCCGTTCTTTCTCGGTTTTCGAAATCCATTTCATCGATAGGAGGGGTTTTCAAATGAATAAATGACAATGTTTGAAAAGAGACATTTTGAAATAGACAATAGACAAAACACTAGAGCCTTTTATTAATGTAGATTAAACACAATTTGAGAGCGACGTAAGACCGAGGTCGGGTACAAAAATTTCCATGTTTCCTATGATCACTACACCTATTCAAGACCTCCGTTTATAAGTCCATGTAATCTTCTGTCATACAAATTGTATTGAATCGTATGAGTAAAGAACAAAGCAAGTTACTATAAACTAGCATTGGACGATTTGTCAGACGACGTAAAGTGAGGCCGACGTAAGGCGGGGCGAGCCTGTATAGAGATTGCTTTAACCGCGCTACGATCGTTGTGTCATTGAACAGTTCAGTTCAGTCCTTTAATGAAGAAACTTTGCAATTGTAATCACCCTTGCCTATCAATTCACAGCTGACAGAACAAGTATTCAACGCTCTCCAGATACTTCCTAACCTCTTTAGCGGCTACCTTTGGGCTGTCGACGATAAATGGCTCCAGCGGTACCTCATGCATATTGGTAAACAGAGCCAGCAGTGCGGTAAAGTCCAAGATTTCGATCAAATGACGAGCACCTGAAAATACGCAAAAAAATTGTTCAGTGAATTGATTCGTGAGAACTCATCCAAGATCCGATGTATCACCTTCGCCCAAGTTCGGATTCCAGCTGTAAAAGAATCGATCGGTACACTTGAGTCGCTTGAACTCCAGACACGTTGTTTGGGACACCAACTTGGGCATCGCTGCTCCCGGATATGCCCGCCGGTCCAAAAACGCTAGCAGAACATCGACATCCGAAGGGGACTCGTAGTGTTGCTCCAAAAACTTGCACAACTAAACGGCGAGAGAGTGGATGAGAACAGGAGCATGATAAAAATGTTAGTAAAACAAGATACCTCAATCAAATGGTTACCTACCTGTGGGTCAAACATGTCATTCAAATCTTTAAAAGAGCTGTAACACTTGCTGTCACCGGTTTCCCCGACGCGCTGCTCAATAAAGTGCTTGTAGGTAACCAGCGGACACAGGCCGGAGTCCCGGTTGCGTGCCAAATCGAGGCACGGGAGGCAGGTGCCTCGGGAACCGTCTAGCGTGTAAAATTTGTTCACACTCTGTTGGAAATGGAAACATAAAACAGACGATAAGAAAACCCAACCCAGGAGAAACCGAGATCTTACCGCGTCAACGAGACGATCAGTCTGTATCGGTGATTCCAGCGCGCCCGCAAGCGTCCCGGTGCAGTCAAACTTCTCGTGCTCTCGGAAGAACACATTGAACGGAAGCCACTCCGATTTTCCCTCCGGCTTGTACATCATCTGATCCGGTATCCAGACATGCGGGAACCGACCTGGACCGTTTTTGTACACCTGCGAAACGGTCGACTCGACGTACGGATTGTACTCGCAGCTAAGCCCGCAGCGATTGTAGAGCTCCTCGCCGAGCAGCAACGGCAGCAGCTGATCATACAAGATCTTCTGGTACACGCCGATCGTCAACGCACGGCAGCGTTCCTGCACCGGACCCTTGCTCTTCGGGCAGGATCGTACTCGATCGACGCAGTAGTTGTGCAGCTGGCCGAACAAACCGGAAATCGCGCGGAACTGCGCGGTTAATGGAGCCTTGCCAACTAACGAAGCCGTAGTACCACAGTGGAACAACTCCAGCTTGCCTTCACCATCGTAGTGCGGTTGCTTGCCGTACAAACTGGACAGATCCAGATAGCTGCTCTCCAAGTTCCGCTCGGCCACGTACTTCAATTCGCACCGATCGTTCGCCTTTTCCTGTGGGCTGAAGTTCAGGCAGCTTATGCCGTCGCTTCCGTAGTACAGATCGTCCGGGTTGACGCGCAGTGGGTGCGCAAGCGGCGACACGAACGCACTACGATCCATCCCATCCGCCCGGCAACCTCGGAAGCCTTCGGTGGGTCGTTGCGTTCGTTTGTGCACCCGACCGATCATGTCGGATGATACCATCTCAAAGAAGAACAGATGGAACATGTTCAGCGAGGACGACGTGTTTGGACCGTAGTCCTGTAGGAACTGCGACAGCTCCGAGATCAGTTTGCGATTTTGCGGAAGCGCGGAGCCGGACTTGCTTCGAGCGGGCTTCGATACCAAATCACTGTAGCACGGAGCTATGGGATACTTCAGAGCATTTCCACTTCTGCCCCAGGATGGATTTTTCAGATTATTACAGCTGCCATCATAGCTCCGATATCTAGCCGGAGAAATAAAATCTACGGTTATGTTTCACCAAATTATCGAAATACTGACTCCAACACTCACGGATAGTCGGGATCGCACGAAATCTGCTCCGATCCATTGCAGCAGGAAAGCGTCACGTTGGAGCGACACCTTCCCTCGAGCAGATTCCGCAGCTGGCACTTTCCATACTTTTGCGCCAGAGCCTTCAGAAACTTGTCCGTGGTTAGCGTGCGGCGCACGTTCAGATCTTCGCCAGCTTCGATAGGCTTCGTTTGAAAGAAACGATGATCAAACTCGGACGGCCCGATCAAGTAGCAGCTGCTTTGGGACTTGTCCTCGTTGCCCAGCAGCTCGGCGACTGCTTTGATGAAGGCTTCCTTTTCAAGCTCACTGAACTTCTCTTCATTTGGACAGCTAAGCATGCGGATGAAAATAGTGAATATCAGCATTGTTGAGCGTAAGTAGCGGAATATGGGGCAAGTGAGCCAATTGACATTTTTTCAGTCAAAATGTAATTAAATGACCAAATTTAGTATACCGATAAGTTAATCCTTTTTACTAAATATAGTATATCGAATTTCATGCAGATTAGACTCTTCACATTTTTGACATATATTTTATGCTCCGCATCAAAACTGAGTGCAATCTTATAATATTTCCGCCAAATTAAATAAGCTTTCAAAACCTATTGAACCAAAAAATCGGGAAAGTATGTGTCACTTAGCAAAGTTGAGTAAAAGAGAAGGTGATTCAAGGGGTCAGCCAAAAATATGAAAAATATTTCACGCGAAAATCTGATTTTTTCAAAAAAGGTAACTTTCGGAGCAAAAGTGCCATCGCTGTTTTGGACAAGAGTATCACCCCTGTATCTGGTATTATTTTTCAGAGTGAAGCTGTCAAAAATTCAAAAATTGTTGTTGAATGCACAGTGAAGCAAGTGGGCGCGAAAATACAAGCAGATTTCGTCCAAAAACTTTTCCAGCGGCTAAAATGAAAAATCGTGAAAATGCTCGCCAAATTACTGAAACACAAAGAGACAACGTTATGAGACTATAAAAGTGGGTCGTTATGAGACTGAAAAATGTATTTAAATGCTCTATTTAACTTTCCTCGACATATACAAGCGCTACATATGCTAAGATTTTCAGTTTTTCCATTATTCCCATAAATTAAGCTAGGTGGCCGTCTTGCCCCGGAACACAAAAAAGTACATGGTTTTCCTCACATTTTCAAAACAATTATAGAATAATTGTTTTTGCGTGTATGTTTCTGAACCTCAACGACAAGTAAAAAAAATGCATGTGAAATTGTACTAAACATAAAGTCAATGTTTAGCAAACAGATTTTACTAATTTAGAGAAAAAATCGCTTAAGGTGACACACTTGCCCCGAATTCCGCTACCATTTCCCTTAGCCAGTACCTTTCGTCCCCATAACATTTGCTCGTGTAGCCGCATTGCTGGTCATAACCTTCGTACTGTTGAGCTCTTTCCGGCAGATTGTATGAATCTGAAAACGTTTAAAAAGCAATGTGAATAAGCGTCAAAGCTCGAATCAAACTTGTACCGAATCAACCAACTGAAAAGCAAAAATGTTCCACGCAATGTTCTTTTCAACTGTTTGGAGCGTTTTTTATGTCTTTTAATCATGCCATGTGTCTGAGACTGTGATAGGCAATAAGTGCTCACATCGTTCTTGCTTTACATTATTTTCAGGGTTAATTTGCAGTGGCATCACTCTCTGGTCACGTACATGCCGCTTTAGTTTGAAGAAACTTGATATCTACAACCTGAGTTTGTTTGTAAATAATAATGAGTACGCAAACCCGCCAGACAAAGTCACGTTTCACTTCTATCATTGTAGCCATTGCACTGCGCTTCCAACCGTATCAGAACATGGTTTCAAAACCGAATGTTTTCGATAAGTTTGTTGATAACCAACAAGTTCTAAAAGCCTTCACAGTTGGAGATGACTTTAAAATGTTAACATTGCTTTTCCACTCATATCTCCGTCCGTCTGACATACCGTATTCGGCAGTTACTGGGTCGATTGTTGTTATGACTAGACCGTACGCAACAGCGGTCCACCAGAACGCCGGAAAATCGCGCATGCGCCAAAACGTCATGGTCACACTCTACTCAGTGTCACTCCTAAGTGGTTGACTTCACCACACAACCAACGTTACAAATGTTGCACAGGGTCAGTCAAGTTCTTCACACAGTTCTTCACGGTACTTGCACCTGCTAGCGCCAATTAGTTCACTCTGTGAAACCACGGCTTTGCGGCGGCCTTTTATAATCTTTCCGCTCTTAGCTGCTTTTTGTCGGCTTTTTTCGCCTCCGTTTCAGTTGTTGATCGTTCTGTTTTCCGTAGTAACGTCTTGGCAGCGTGTATGCGCTAAGCTATGTTTGTTTGTCTTACCCATCCATGCACATGCATCGGGTGTGGCTTTTTTCAAGGCTTTGTACAAGCTACAAGAAAGTAACCTAAGTTTGGGTCACTTTTATTTCATTCACATATCGTTCTGTCGTGCGTGGGCTATTGGTAGCGGAAACAATTAAAGCACTTAGACTTATGGTATCTGTTTAACATCTATTTACACAAGCTTTATAACAGTTTATAGAATTATATCTCGCTGGGTTCTTTCTCTTGAGGTCAATAATGACTACATTCTTGCGATAATTGCATAGACCTTCTTGTTTTAACTTGGCTTCCAGATTAAAGATGACAGAAAAGATAGTCCAGGGATTTCACGTAGCTCCGTACGTCACTCGTAGCAACTCTCGGTCCGTCGACAATGAATGGCTCCAGTGGGACGTCCGGCATGTCCGTGAACAGGGCGAACAGTGCAGTAAAGTCGAGGGCTTTTATGAGATGGCGAGCACCTGAAAAAATTGGCCACAGAAAGGAAGCGAATAAAATGGAATACATTCCCGATTGTTATACCCGACCTACCTTCGCCTAAGTACGGGTTCCAGGTGTAGAAGAGCCGATCGGTACATTTCAGCCGCTTGAACTCCAGACAGGTAACCTGAGACACGAGCTTGGGCAGTTTTGCGCCCGGATATCGGCGGTTTTCCAATATCGAAAGCAGAACGTCCACATCCGATGGCGATTCATAGTATTGTTTCAGTAAATCGGTGAACTAGAAGGCAATCATGTGCACGTCATCAGTTGACAAGAAAATGTTTTTTTTTTGACGTTATTAACCTACCTCCGGCGAGAACATGTCACGTAAGTCTTCAAAGGTGTTGTAGCACTTGCTTTCCTCCCCAATCAGCTGCTCGATGTAGTGCTTCAATGTGACCAGCGGGCATAGGCCGGCTTCACGATTCCGCCCCAAATCGATGCACGGAAGGCAAGTTCCATGGACACCGTCTTCAGTGTAGAATATGTTCACATACTGAAACAAACCACCAAAGGGATGAGTTTGAAGTTTGAAAATGTAACACTCATAAGTAGACCTACCGCGTCAGAAAGTCGACCAACTTGGATCGGTGACTCCACGAGTCCGGCAAGCGCTGCTGTACATTCGAATTGCTCGTGATCGTGGAAGAACACGTTAAACGGAAGCCATTGGGATTGTCCTCCCGGCTTGTACATCATCTGGTCCGGTATCCAGATGTGCTGGAAACGGCCCGGTCCCGACTTGTACACCTGCGAAACGGCCGATTCTACGTGTGGGTTGTACTCGCAGTTCAGTCCACAGCGCTCGTACAGTTCCTTGCCAAAGAGAAACGGTAGCAGCTGCTCGTAGATAATCTTCTGGTAGACACCGATCACCAGCGCACGACACCGCTCACGCACCGAATGACGATCCGAGCTCTTCGGACATGATCCAACTCGATCGACGCAATAGTTATGCAGTTTACCGAACAACCCGGATATAGCAATTTTGTGCACGCTTATCGGCTCCGATTCTGCGATCGCCTCAGACGCACCACATTGGAACAGCTTAAGCTTGCCCTGGTCGTCGTACTGCGGCTCGTCGGTGTACAGAATGGACAGGTCCAGGTAGCTACTCTCCAGGTTCCGGTCGGCCGCATACTTCAGCTCGCACCGATCGTTTGCCTTTTCCTGCGGATTGAAGTTCAGACAGCGCACTCCCAACGGTCCGAAGTAGCGATCGTCGGGCTGCACCCGCAGTGGGTTGGTCAGGGGAGAAACGTTGGAACTGCGATCGGATCCACCCGCCACACAGCCTCGGTAGCCATTCGATGGTTTTCGGGTGCGCTTCGTCGCCCTACCAATCATATCCCCGTTAACCATCTCACTGAAGAACACCGTGCTCATGCTCATTTTTGAAGTTAAACCAGAGCGGGTGTCATCCAGAACTTTGGCGACATCCGAAATCAGCACGCGGTTCCGTGGCAGTGGCTTTCCGGATTTGCTGCGCGCTGGTTTCGACACCGAATCGCTGTAGCACGGTGCGATCGGATACTTCAGGGGATTACCCCGTCTGCCCCAGGTTGGGTGCTTCAGATTGTTGCAGCTACCATCGTAACTTCGGAAGCTGTCGAAGCAAAGCGTGGTTAGAGAAAAAAAAACTCACCCCGGGGGCGGTTCCGTACACATCGCATACTCACGGATAGGAACGATCGCACTTGATCTGCTCGGTCCCTTTGCAGCACGGCAGCGTTGCATTCGAGTAGCATCTTCCCTCGAGCAAGTTTTTAGTCTCACACACTCCGTACTTTTGTGCCAACGACTGCAGGAACTTTTGTGTGGTCAGCGTACGCCGCACGCCCAACTCTTCGAAACCCTTGATCGCTTTGGTTTGGAAAAATCCATCATCAAACTCACCCGCACGCATCAAATTGTCTGGGTTCATCGCGAACACTTCGTTGTTCTCCATCTCCGCGACAGCTCGCTCCAGGGCTTCTTGTTCCATTTGGCAGAAGTCTTGAAGGTTGGGACAGCTAATCCAATGGTTGCAAATAAGTGTTAGAACCGTATATTTGTGTAGACACAGTCACATGACTGAATGCGTCCAGGCTGATCATTTGTACCTGTTTACATTAGAGCACTTGATCTGGTATCCGCACTGTCGTTCGTACTTCTCATACGATTTCGGAGCATTTCCCAAATCGTAATTTGCTTTATATTCAAAATATCCATAATCGGATCAGTGAGAAACAGAAATCGAATTAAAACACGACCGGACGCAATGTTTCCTCTTGTTGCACGAAGCTTAGTTTTTCTTCCTTACCAAATTTAACCTGAACGGAACCTTGAATCTCATTCAGCACTACGAAAACAGCGACCAACGCTCTTAACAAACCCTGCTGTTTGTAAAAAGAATGACACATTTTGTCTGCCATTGTGAGCGCCGTCAGGGACACTAGTCTTCCCCACGGTCGAGTCTTGCATTCTTATAGGGTGCATGCAATTCTTATAGGGCTGTTTTTTACCTAAGACAACGCTACACGCCTACACACCAGCTCTGCGATAAACGGTTCACGGCTTATAATCAATCTCAACAAAAACCACACACCTGGTCGTCGGCCATGCAGTTCTACGCCACGCGTTAAGCCATATCATGCTGCCATAGGCACCTTCACACGTCCTAAAGTGATTGTACGCCTTCGGTAGGAATTCGTTTGAATTTGTACCGAAGTTATTTATGTGTGTTTCTTGCTTTGACTCACCATTCAGCAGACTTACCTGTCAGCAGAACTGATAAAAAAGCTTTCCACTAGGCTAGCGTTAACGCCGTTACGGCCGGAAGCTAAGTCAAAAACTTTTAAACGTGGGCAGAAACAAACAAACAAACATGTTGCTCACCGACAAAACAATTCAGCCAAATGGTAGACGTTGCATTACGTGGTTTAAAGCGCATTAAATTTGTGAAATTTTAGCATGAACAAAAAACTGAACCCTAACTGTCACTGGCAAATATATATTAAGACGTACAGAGATATCTTTTTGATGTGAGTTATGTTAATAGCTCGCAATTGAATAAGCTTCCCAAAACCTGTTATTTCAAATGGCTGGATAGGAATTGCATGAAATGCATTTTTAAGCTCATTTTAATATTATTGGATAATTTACTGTGCGTGATGTTGTTGTCTTAACGTTTCCTTGATACCGCAACGTAACCAAGGCTTTAAAGTTATTTTTTTAATGAATCCGGAAGTAAACAGAATGGCAAAACCAAAAGAACACATCGTTCTTACTTGAACACGTGGAACAATTTACTCCCGCAACAACGACAAACCACATGCAACTGTCATACCCTGAGTGATGCTATTTTTCTCATCTACCTCACAGATTTTATGCTAAATTTTAATTGTTTCAAAAGAGTTTCCGTCACGATAAGCTCCCTAACGTGCAAGATGGTGTATTGTAAGACATGAAGGAGGAAAACTTTCTCCATAAATAACTACTTCGCCCCGCCGGCAATACTTATAGCGAAACTTGCGATGCATTCCACATGTTTTTGTTCATTTCTTTTTATTTTAAGCTGTATCAACTTGCTGTATAGTTTATTGGAGAACAAGAATGCACAAATCTTGGAGGGGAAAAGAGTTAATGTTTTTTTCCCCGATTTCTTATTTCTTTCAAAAGTATTACGATATAAATTCGTGCATGCAAATATTTTTGCAAGTGAAAGTAGACGCATTCTGGAAATGAATGTTTCGGTGTTTCGTGTTTTCATGTAGGGTAGCAAATGTTATCGTTGTTACAGCATTGTTCGCATAATTACTTCGTTGCCCATTATCGTGGGATCCACTAAACCTTTTCGGCCAATATATTGCAACAAATTGAGTGTTATTTATGATGAAAAACCAAAACTATAGAATACGCGATAAATCCTATCGAATCCAGCTAAACCTACGCATCCATTCATCATCCACAATCAAACATCACCGGCGCATGGATGCGCACCCATCCCGAAGCAATTCCCCCTGGGATGTCGAGCAAATTAAGTGTGTGCATCTAGATCCAAGCCCATCCCCGTGCATCGAGCACGAGTTGATGAATTTTCGATCGTACTGGTAGGCCTCGAATCCCATCGGAACTTGTATTCGTAGCCGAATGCACACATTGTTTGGCGGATGAAAATTTATCACACAAACCAACGCCACATCCAAGCTTTTTGGAAGGATCCCTCCAGTTGCTCATGCTGAGGGGCGTTTCAGGTTTGAATCCACGAGGGTAATCATATATCAGGAGGGAAATTATGACATGTTGTTAAATCCTACTGACGTGTTAAATCCGTGAAAAGGTAAATTTTGTAATGCATGGAAAGAGAAAAATTCTAAATCTTTCGTAGCCAAGAAAATATAGTTGGCTCACTCATACCAATCTTAAAAATATCTGTCATTGTCCTTCTTTCTTTCGCACAAAATGTTTAATAACTTGATGCCATCATATCTAATCCGACGAAATATGTCCAGCTATTCCGTGTATGCGTTTACCCTCCGAAGACTCACGTCAGCGTACAAAATATCGCGTACTGACTGACAGGAATAGCCATTTGAAATTCGATCCTGTAAAGACGGACGCTTGATTGTCAGCTAACGGCTGCTGTTGGACTTCCGTCGCGTGAATCCGATTGTTATGTTCCGTGCCCTTGCCCAGCAGTCCGCTATTAAACCTCGGCGCACGAAACTTCAACCGAGCCGATGGTAAAGATTTGCTGTAATTACACAATTCTCGGCATGATTATGTTACTCCGTGCGCATTGTTTGATCGTGCGTGCGGAACCCAAGCCGGCTACATTTACACCAACCCGGCGCTGTAATGACAAAAGGCAATCCAG
>KE525206.1:11324-32180 GCA_000441895.2 Anopheles sinensis | reverse complement strand
CACGAAGCTAATTAGACCCCCTTAGACACACACGCACACGCAAACACACAGGCTTCATGCATGTAAAAGTGTGCGAAGGTAATGGAATGTTCCTCGTCGGAGGAACAACCCAAATGAACTCGCTCGAGGGAAAGATTTAATAAGCTCGGTGTGTTCGGAGGTGGGCAGAAAATCCGGGTGCCAGAATCTGGACCAAATTAATAACATAACCTTAGTTTCAGCTTGTGCCCGATCCCGTGGGGATTTGATCCAGCGTCCCTCCCCACCGCGTGCAGCGATAATTAACTCGATGACGGCAGCCCACGTGGCGCGGAGGCAGAGACAAACGGTAGCCAACAACAAGCGGTCCCTCCGAAGATGATGAAACTGTGGGATCAGGGGTTAAGGGGCGGCAGTGTTGGGCACGGAAATCTCGGCACAAATCCATGCCGGACGGACGGAAAGCTTACACGCATGATTCGGCACCACGTGGGCGCGTAAAGTTTGCGGGTTTCGGGTTAAGGCGCACAACATCGGACCATTTGGTGTTATTCAACCACCAGGCATGTTTGGTTCAGTCTACCCCTTTTCCGCGGCGAAACAGCACAACCTTCAGCCTGCAGACGTTTAAGATGAATCGCTTTCACTTTCACCCCAGCTCACTTGCGGCAGCGTGCTCCTGAAGGGTTGGATGGCAGGTAAAGGACGCTGTACGTCGGTCGATTAACCGACGAGCTATAAGAAATTACCAGCACAACCAGTTGAGGCCATGTATGCCTTTGGTTTTGGGCTCTCGCTAACTTCCGCTCCAGACCTCAGCCCCGGAACGGTAACCAAACACAGACAGACACGAGCCGCAGGGCAACGGTAAGCGGTTCAATTCTTACACGGAAATGACCACACAAAGGCATCGAGCCAAGCCGGCTTCGCTTTTCATCAACCATCGCCTTCGTCAAACGTGGCTGACATGCGGCCAACCTCGGAACGTCTTGGTGTTGAATGAGCGTGGGTGGGGAGAGGGAAGGAGAGGGTCAAAGGAAACGGAAATCATCGGCCGTAATGGGATCCGTATGATTTCTTTCCTGTCGAGCCGTGAGGGTGTACCCGAAGGCACCCTGTTTGAGGATGGGGCAAGTTTATGCGTTCGTCCATGCAACCGACGGAAACGGAAACCGCCTCGGAAAATCGTTGTCGTTGGCACACGCTCGCTGGGAGGAGGGTTCACCCTCGGGGAGGGTAAAGGAGACGCGGAACAGTCGCCAGAAGGAAGGATGGAGATCTATCCTTTTCTTACAAGAAAACTTTCCCGCGGTACGAGGCTGCAGGGTTGAGAAATATAAACACCCGTTAGGGAACATTCTACCAAGCATGATCGTACTGCGACTGATTTTTCTCAGGATAAGCCGTTGTAATTTGAATTTATGTTGCAGTTATTTATTTATGTTTTATTTATTTTTTTTTTTTTGTGTAGTAAATAACATAATTTGTTCTATTCTAAAACGCATGCAATCGAATTTTAAAATTCCATTATTTAACTTGACAACATTATTGAGGAATTTTTATTTCACAGTTTTTGTGCAGAAATATATGAGCAAACAATGTAAAATATTAGGGTACGTGCTCCTATAGTGGTGCTTGCAACAATAGTGGAAGTAGTGGGATAAAATCCTAGCTCTATGAGGAAATAAATACAATAGCGTTATTTGTCCTTGTATGAAATGTTCTTTTTTCTTTTGCGGAGTGTTCAAAGGATAAACCTTGCCGCTCCGTGATATATTAAGGTTTCAAAATTCTTGTTTTTCAAACAGGTTTTACTAGTATGGTGTATTCCTTAAGAAGAACTCCTTATGAGTGCCATGATTTCCTTAAGGCTATAAATCACTGCAAACGCATGAGTCTATGAGTAAATTGGCCATTCTGTTTGAAATAAGCTTCAAAAATAAATAACAGTCGAAATAATTCAGTTTTCCGAGATTTCCAAGTACTAGAAAGAAATAAACGCATTTTTTCGTGTATTTTACATGATAGTATACAGTTTGTAAAAATAGATGTTTTTCTCAATAATAATGGTAGTTCGATCATAATGGGTATAAATATGTAAAATATTCTGATATAGACACTTTTAAATTTCATCAAATTGTTAGTTACATAACTAAGTGCGCCACTATTGGTACAGTTACCGTAATATTTAACAATTTTCAAAAAAAATCAAATTACAGAGTAACTCATATATTTATCTTTTGAACGTATTTGGTCTCCTTGATTTTCGCATTTTAAGCACGACATTTGTGCAAGCAGTAGAACACTCCCTGAAACCCTTAAGTAGAGAGGAATTTTCTTTGAAGAGCCATTCACCCAACGCTTTACGAACCCTTGGAAAACCCGCCCCGAAGGCATGCGGCCACGGGAGAAGGGTCTCGTACATCGTAATTTCTGTAACACCTCAACCAAACAGTATCGCCTCTCCGAACACCTTGATCCTCGCATTTATCGTGTTCCGTTGTACCGAAACCAGACCAACCGGAGGCCAGAGAAACTCGGGGGTAAAAAACACCAACCACTTTTCCCTTAAACCCTTTCATCCAACCCCCACCTTACAGTGACGTTTGATTTCAGGTCAGCTGAAGCGAATAAGTAGCAGCGATGATGACCAAGCCAGAGATTCTCCCACCACTCGACCGGGATGCAGCGTGACCGTGAAGTGGATCTCTTTCCTTTCGGTCACTTATCCCCGCGCTGTGTATATTTCCTTTCCATTTGGTGAAAGGAAGATTCTGGCGCCAAAGATAAAAGCTACATTCTTTTACCCCGGCCTAAACCCTCCCAGCCGTACTGATTTTCCAACTTCTTACCTGCCGAGCTGGAATGAGTTTTCAAAGGGGTTTGAATTGGAAACAATCTTCCCCGCAAAGGCCCACATCTGCTCAGCAACCTCCGAAGCAAAAGGGGTTTTGAAGGGCGATAGCATGCTGGAAGTCTGCCACACCAACCTCGATCTTTCCAAGCGTGAAAACAAACGCTCAAACGATTGTATCTCACTGTCGGTGCGCACTATCGTTCTCACGGATCTTTTGAAGAGTTCTTGTAACGCCGAGCCTCTTTTCTTGCATCCGAACATCCCTTTGAACATCCACGATGGTGCATCTTATCGTTCCTCTTTTTTTCTCGATGATTTTCCGCTCCAATTTCACGGCGCCGGCAATTGACAATTGATGGGAAGCCAAAGATACCGGTGCAATGTTTTCGCCTGACGTGGCACACGACACGCAATGGTGCGATCTACTGACTTCATCTTGGCTTAACTCGATTTAATTAAATTTTGTCCTCAAAACCAAACCCGATCTAAACTAACAACAAAAGTTTGAGCATTACCTCTTTTGGCATATTTTCCCAAGGAACGCACCAGTGTTAGATCTGTAGTTTAAAACTTAAACTGATCCTATTCACCTAGCATCGACCTTCGACCGTTGAGTGTTATTAAAATATTGTAAACATCCCCCTCACGCCAAAAACAACTCTCTTCAACTCAACGAACGATTACTTTACGCCAATCTTTTTGGACAGTGGCCCAACGAGGACGTGACATCGAAAGCCAATTAGCTACCGATTGACGAATTAATTAGGTCTGACACGAGGAAAGCGAAACATTCCACCCTGCCTTGGAGACCAGATACGGCTGGCAAGCGGGAAGTGTTGGACTAGATGGTAGTTTACGTAAAACGGGGAAATTTTGCCTCAAAGTCTAACTATCTGTGCTGGATTTAGAGCCCCTCACAAGTGGCTGGTCTGGGAAGGTGGTGGGTGTGGAGTGACAGGGGACCATTTTTCCCAACGATCCGAACCGTGACTTGACAGATCCCTCCCAGATTGGTCTGCTGGCTTGTCACGAAACGCGTTGAAGCCGGTGTAAATTTAACGGTAATTTAATAAAGCTCTTGTAATTCAGTTTACGGTACACTTTATTTGACACCATTCGAACGGAAAACATGGTGAAAGGGTACGCCGGAACGGGTTAATAACAAATGAAAACAAAGCCAACTCGACAGGTTTGCTCCAACTTCGTTTCAACTCCATTCAGTTTACCGCTTCAAGGCCAGGAAAATCGACCAGTTATTTATATTAATTTATTTCGCCCTAATAAACACTTCAATACTGATTCAGTGGTGTATCGTTCTGTCTGTAGTTCATTAAAGGTGCTTTAAACGAAGCACCTGAATGCAGTTGTTTGATCTTTGGAAGATGAGACGAGTGAAAGAATATCTCTCACTACTAATCTGTAGAGATTCCTTAGACATGCTTGATTCTTTTCCGTCCAGCTCCTAATTAACTGACGCTGCTGATGAATGCACATTCTTCTCGGCGAATAAAACATAATCATTTTGCCAGAGCCCTATGCTAAGCTTCCCATAATCGCTTTAACAAACAGAGTCAGCTGCATCGGTTCCAGCCGGCCAGATAGCGCATTATCATCGGTACACATGGCAGTTTTCCCAGTGCTTGATTGTGTTTATTCTTCCCATTTCGCCAATGTTTGCCGGACCAATTTACGCTGGACAAACAGCACGCAGTAATACAGGCGCTTCCGGAGCCGGCTTAGGAGCCTCTTTTTTTTGCCTACGACTACATTTTTCGCCCTCTTATTCGCACACCTCGCCTCAGCACGTCGTGTATTTGCTTGCCGGCCGAACTGCCCGGTTTCAGCAATCAGCAGTGCAGCAATTAATTATGCAACGCTACACATTTCACACGTCTAATCATGGCCATCGTTATCGTCCGCCCCGGCTCGTCAGCTGCAGGACCACGGGTGGTGTCTGCCTTACATTGTTTGCACTAATCAAAGGTTGCCCGATTTCGGGTGGTACCACCGCCGCCACCAGTTTTCCGCTCGCTTTCCCGGTGATGTAACCGATTCGGTGTTTCAAACAATCAAACAGAACCGACAAGCGAAATGGTCTTGTTCGTTTTTTTTTCGCCACCCCAAGCCCAATCTGGGATTTCACCCGCTTCGAAGGAAAATTCCAACACACCAACACCAACCTAACGTCCCACAATTAGTACTCAAACTGCTGCTGGTGGGAGAATTCAATTAGAATATACCCGCAGCCGTTTGCCGGAGGGCAGCGTTCGGAAAGCGAGAAGTGTGAAAAATATTCGCCAGAGGGTTTATTCCCTTTATTAACAAGGAGTTTTCCTGAGAGGGTGTAAAAAAAGCTTTTTGTTGAGTTATTTTCTAGGCGAGATTCATTCGTGTGAGCTTTTCATCCAAGATTCACTTGAGGAATTGATGCGTTAAAACTTGAAGATTCAAAACTTTGTAGAATCAAATTTTGATTTTTAATTATGAATCTTTCATTCAACAATTCAGACTCGTTTTGTTCGAAGAGTCATTTAAATGCACAATTCTGAATCTGAATAACCCATCTCTAGGTCTGTGAAGTTTGTTTTTTTGAGGTTACGTGTTACGAAAATGCTCTGTGATATTTATTTCATAAAGCTGTAGAAGTGGTTTATGTTTTGATTTTTAAAACGTTATTGATTTGTTTATCTCTTTTTGTCATGTTTCCCATCGTTATGGAACCGTAAATCGATTTTTAACGACTCAGAAAAACTAAAGTACTGATTAACGTAACCATCGACATCGCTCGACAGTGATGCTGATGCAGGAGAGTGATTGAATTATGCACGGAGAGAAATCGAACCATCAAACAGAAACAGCAGCATCCCAACACCCACGGCGACGGAACAGCAAATGCGCCACCAAAATGTCAATCAGTACTAAGGCAAATATCGATAACTTGGCCCGCGTGGAGGACGAAGGGATGTGGGATTTTTCAGCTCGACAGCAGCAGCAGCAAGTACGAGCACGAGCCGGGACCCGGAAATTGATTACATTTGCATATTAGCAGCCGGCTGAAAGAGGGTGGAATGGGCGTGAAAACGAGCCGTCCAGGCGTGCAGTATGAATTTGGTTGCCAATAACTGACGCCAGGGCGCCATTGATTTTGGCGCGAAGGCACGCATGGGCTCACTTCTATATTAATACCAGCTACCAGCGCTAACGGGCTGACGAAGGCGCTGAAGCGTGCCCAAGCCGAAACTCCCAGCGCCAGTCGGTCGGGAAAAGCAGGCCAGTTCCGAGGCCGTCGATACCTTCCGAGTATCGATTTCATTTCCGGTACGGGATGAGCATCTGGCCGCTTCCGGCTTGCGTGCATGCGTGCATGATTCTTGTGCGTTTGATGAATCGCTTTTAGTCGGCTTTTTTCATTTTTCTTCTTTTGACTTTTCCCCTTCAGCTCATCATTCGTTTCTCCATCAGACAGGGATGTGGATCGCCTCATTCGACGTCGCTTTGTCTCTCTTACACACTCACACACACATGCCTAGGTGTAGTAGTGGAGAGCGACACCGGAAATACCTGGTGGCCAGACCGGAGATGATTGGCAGGCCATCCTAATCGAATCGATGCAATCGTTGGCAGGACAACGTCGGGAGCAAAAAACAGACTTCCCTCACTCCGTTCCCTTTTAGCCCGCTTAGCGGTATTGTAGCATCAGTGGAAGGTAGTTTAATAAACGCCAATCAATCATCGCACATTCAACACGATGCGAACATGGAGATTGATTTTCGGGAAAAGTGAGCAATTTTAACCAAGCAGCATCTACCCCTTTATGTTGGGCAACTCAATGGAACAAAAAGGTGCTTCAACATGGAATATAAGGTAACGATGGGGCATACTGAAAATTTTTACACGTACCATAAATATAATTACTCCGTTAAGATATTTTATCGCAAAAATATAGTTTCTAGAAAAAGAGCACTTGAATTTTTCAACAACGATAGCAAGGGAAAAACAAAGACACTCACTTTCGCGCATACAACTCCGGAAACGGATCGATCAATCTTGCGACGCAATGGCATACCACTACAACCGGAAGCGAACCGGAACCTTCTTCGCGGATGACTTCATTTCTTCCCCGCAAGACGCGGCGGCCGGTGGAAAAGGCAACCGACAAAAATTCGTGTCGACGCCCAATGATTGATTAAGCGGCATCGCGGTTTGGCAGCCGCGCAGGAATGGAAGTGGATTGGATAACTTTGTGGTGGTTCTATTTTGCTTTCGTGATTCCTACCTCCACTCCTTCTCGCGACGATCGGGCCGAAAACGCTCCGCTACCGGAGAAACAAAGAAGGAGTAGCAGTTCGCACTAGAAACCGTGGAAATAGCTAAATTGCTCGTTCCCTAAAATCGAAAGCCCATTAAAGATGTATGGCGGAGCGGAGAAAATCGATACCAATTTTAAACCAGGTAGGAAACGATAAAATTCCGAGAGAAACGTTGCAGTGGTGAGGTTGGTTGAACATATAATGTATGCATGCGGCTCAGATTATTTTTTAACCAAACCACGTTGTTACGCTGGGATGGAACGAGTAGGTTCAATAACTTTGCCCACGTGCTCCGATGAGAGATGATCCATCATCTAGCATAAAATCAATCTCGTTACCTCAAATTTGCACTTGACATATTCAGATCAAGCGTGGCACGCAGGGCAGGAACTAAATCAAAGGTGGGCTCGCTACAAAAATGACTCACTTCAATGGAGGCGCCCAATCTTTTATGACGTTGCTAATGGAGACGCATGGTTGACGTTTCACGAATTGATATCCAACGTTCATATATTTTCATTCACCATTACATCTCATATAAAAGTACCATCAGTTATACTTTGAGAGCCACGGTGATTGACGTAACACAACGTACACAGGAATTTAGCTGGCAAAGAACAAAAACAAATGGAATTTGCTCCGTGCGCAAACCTCACGCTTCCTTTTCATATAACCGAATAAAGGCAGCCATTGTTCCGAATATTATATTGCATTCCCGTTGACCACGGGAATCCCAAACAAAACAGATTCCCCTAAACCGAACACCATCGTGACCGATGATGGATAACGATGACAACGGCACAAACGGTGCTGATGAGCCGCAGCTAGTGAAGAAATTGGCGTTCGAAATAGCGTCACAAAATGTCAACCTCGGCGACCACCGCTGCGAAGAGAAGTTTGATTCCATGCAAATTAATACAGATATCTTATTTCGCTGGCGAACGTCTAAATCCACTTTCGGCCAGAAGCAGGGACAGAGAAGTTTCGTCCGCACCGTTCGGAATCGAGGAATGCCATCCGAATGGGAAATAAATTCACGTTGACGGTCGCTCTTGACCGTAGCCTGGAACACCCGGAAGAAAGACAATCTGCCTTCCGTTTCGGAAAAGGCGTTCATAAAAATCACTCAGCCGGCTAATGTGAAATGGGTCCACCTTTACGAGCGTCCGGCGATGGAATGTGACGAAGAACCAGGGAGGATGGACGCGCGCTAGGACATGGAATACAATCAGCATAAGTAGACAATCTTGTTCGGCGATGGCGGAGGATGTTGGGATGTTGGCTAGACCATTGGACCAAATTTCGCCCCAAAGCTACCCAGTTCCTCCGGGCTGGCAAAGGAGAGGGAGATCGCCCCGGAGGATATAAGCGAATAAACGTCCATTACATTCGGCACCGGAGAACCACCGGAGAAGCGACCACGCGATTTATGGCCAGCGGATTAGGGGAAGTAGGCTTTTCATTTGCCCATCCACGAGGGATGGGAAAATCCTTACCATCCGCTGCACCCTCCCGTGCCAGCGTGCGTTCCCGCCGGACCGAAACGTAATAACACGATCCATAATCACCGCAGCGAGCGATCCATTCCGAACGGACACACACCCCCGGATGACCCCTGGTGCTTCCCCACCCGGATTACCGCAGCAACAGCAGCGGTAAAGAAAGCCAAACTCATCGAAAGGAAGGGAAACATCCCCGACCATCCGCTAGAGCGTGAAGCTCATAATGTATTCAATCACTAATTTTCCAATCCACTGACCCGGCTGGCCGTTTCAGTGAGCCCGGCAGGGAAGACGAGCCGTAGCATCTCGGACGGAATCTTAAGAAAGCGCACCAGAAGAAGGAAAAGCAAAACAAGCAATACAAGAAAGAAAGCAAACCAAACTGCGAGGGGTGAAAAAGAAGCGATCGAAATTGAACTTACTGCCGTTTCGCTACACAATGTTCACTCCATTCCGTTCTGCAACGTTTGGAAGGTGCAGAAGAAAAGATTCAACTGAAACGAATGGAAATCAAACACACCGAATCGGAACGGCTCCATATTCCAATGTCGTAACATTTTTTTCGTGTGAAAATATCGTACGTAAAACACGCCGCGCACTGAAAAATAAAACACTCGCACACTGGACAGGGAGAAGAAACTTTAACATCTACTGAGAAACTAAGTCCCGTCAACGCCAACTTTGCTTCATTTGCAGGTTTTATCGATTTCGCTGAATTTTGAATCTAGTCCGAAGCAGGAGCAGTTCAACGCCTGCATGGGCTTCGAGCTTCTGAATAAAACTTTTCCCAACTGACCTTTCACATTATGAAACAATACACTTACACACACACATACGCAACAGAAGTATAAAAACAAACTGACGCCACGAAGCGACGAATAAAATAAACTGTACTGTGGAGGCGAAAATTTTGCGAGTAGATTTATGTCCAACGTAGGTTTTACTTTTTCGAATCGAAAGCAGGTCCATCTTTATTTTTCTTTTGCGGGATACAGCTTCCTACAGCTAGGGGTCTAGCTGTATCTCTTTCACTAACCAACCATCACTTCCCTCTTCCCAAAGTCCAACCGAGCGCCACGCTTCGTTGCGTTTCGGATTTGTTTATGTTTCTGAAGCGGCAGAGGTTCGGTTAAAGTTTTCCCGCACTCCAGCGCTAGCTGCGAACGTTTACGCAGGTGTGCGTTATGTGATCGATCGTGGGGAAGGAAGAGAGGAGTTGCTTGACCGGGCAGGATCGACCAAGCGTTACTAACGGTTCTGAAAACGGGACAAGAAGGAAGACGAAAGGGAAACCGGCGAGCCAAAAGAAAAACAGAAACTTTAGCGATAATCCTTCAAGCTATTTCCAGCCTTCGGTTTCGGGCTTACTTTGGGTTGGACTTCGGATCGGTTTAATGTAGTGACCAGTATCGCTGAGGCGTATTTTTAAAGTTGCGTTGAAATTTTCGAATTACTCAAATTTTACTTTAACACCCTCAAAAAAGACAGGCAAAAATCTATTTGAGTGCGTTTTCCCAACGAAAGCTCTTGGTACATTTTCTCCAATCCGGATCACTACCATTGTTCTTCATTTTAAACGAAATCAAGAACGAAATTTTAAAGCTCCCAACAACGTCCCCGAGCTAGTTCGCCGACAGCATCAATCAACACCCGCTTTTCCCAGTCAAGCTGGGCTGTCGTCCGTATTTTTCCGACCCCACCAAAAACCGGTGACAATGCTTTCCGTCCGAACCGAAGAGGAACCGACCGCCCCATCCGCCACGGTTCCCATTCCCGGGGGCGACCCACGGCGTCGGTCAATGTCGGATCATTTATTCAAATAGTGAGCAACATCTTCCTTACTCATTCGTTTGATTTATTATTCATGGCATCTAATGGTACCCATTCAGCGTCGATTGAATCGGCTTTCATCGGGCCCCCGAAATGGGTGCGCAACCCAAGCGACGTCGTTGGCACACCGGTGTGATAGTTGGTGGTGGTTTGCGTATGTATGTCATGTTCAAATCGATGTCACTTTCATCCGTCCCTCCCCGGCGTGGTCCTCCTGTGCCTCAGTTGACGGACAACAGGTCCAATTCGTGTATCGGGGGCCCTGTTTTTGAACCCTTTGTCGACCCGTCTTGAGCTGTTGTGTTAATCGCATTTATTTATTGTAATGATGTCAATGCTTTCGTGAAACGTGCGCTTTTTGGGAGGATCGTCAGCCGTAAGCATGAATAAACAATCATGTGTGGATGGTGCCACAACTATGAAAACAGTGGCTGTCGTGAAAATTACCTACCATGGGGATTGGAACATGCATTCAAAGACATTTTTTGTCATATTAATTCCCTTACAACGAAAATTTTACATTGAAAAGCCTATTTATTTGAGGAAAGTTTTAAGCAGTGATATGACTTTGCAAAAAATGTTGTAAATGTTGTAAAGAGAATTTACTGTAAGCAAATAATATCCTTCACTGAATGATCCTCACCTCCTGCGTAGATATTTCAAAAAGCCTTAGAACATTTCCACTCTTCAAGCTTTCTTCCTGCTTCCCTAGCATTCTTTTTATAGTTTTATCATCGACACTGTTTCGCCCGCGCCTCTTCGTCCATCGTCCAACGGTATCATCATAATTTGCCCGTTTCCCCGTTTGCTCCTCTCGAGTGCCCAGAGAGCGAGAAATAAATGGCTTTAATAAATTACACATCATAATTCCATAGCACATCGGAGCTTAAAGCCTACGCAGTGAGGCTTCCGAATTTGCGGACGGAAAAATGGGACCACGTTGCGTGGCGTGACAGAAGGTGAAACAAGAAACAAATGGAAATGGAGAAAATAAAACGAAAAATTGTTAAGAGAGCATCCACCGGAGCAGACGAACTTTCCCTTGACCTAGGAAACGAAATGAAGCATACCGTTATCGTGGGTGACTTGGGTCGAGTTCTACACGTTTCATACTATTTGTTTTCGGTTTTATCTGAAATGATTTTGAAAGAGTTTCAGCGAACGTAACAAAACATTTATTTTTGATAGTCTATAAAACAAAGTATAGTCTTAAAGGTATTGGTGGCATAGAAAAGTTTGCCTTTATTCAAGGTGAATACTTTTAAACGTAATTTATCCAAAAGATACTTAGTTTTTCCTATGTTTAATTCCTCCCGTGTCGAAAACACTCTTTCCCCGACATTTTTCATTCATCACATCGTGCCTTGAATTTTCTCCTTTTCCGTGACGCGAGGCACTCCCGAACACAAGCCGAAAGGACGAATCAAGTATACGGAGTAGAAATGTTTACTCCAAGTCAAAATTTCTCACTTCTCTCAGTACTTTGTTGGCCAGTGTTTTATCCACATCATCTGTTCATCAGCCACCATTTCCCCAGTTTTAACATTTAAGAGTTTCTCTCTTTTGCCAACCGGAGAAAGGATATGCGCAAACTCGTCCTGAAGAGGGGTTAGGAATCGTGTCCTTTCGTTCGCTATTGCAGCTGTCGAGGCACGACGACGTTTACAGTGCACTGAATGCACTTTTTAAGAATCAATGAATGGTCGTCCAGGAGAGAGAAATGTACGTCATCCGGAGCCACGTGCAGCGTTTATTGAAAAAATGGTCATCACTAGCCTTAAAGAAATTATTTCTCAGACGAAAAACAAAAGCAGAGGAACGACATTCACGCTTTTTGGATGAGTTTGACAGCCTATAGCAGAAAAAGGAAGGAGGGTTTGAATAAAACGAAACATATTTTAATAGACAGTAAATCATATTAATTCTCTGTGAAATATTTCCGTTGATTTCAGCATAAACAATCAATAAAATTAATGATAAAATATGCGTTTAGAAAACTCTCACAGTATGTTACCGTCCAGTTACTCTCATCGAACCTCAAAATACAGGCCATAGACCTAATGAAAACGTAACGAATCTTCGTATTTGCTTCCTACGGCACGGAATCAACAGTTTACAAAATCCTGTTCGGAACCTATCATGTCTTTACCACATCTCCTTCCCCTTCCAAGAGCGGAAGAGCTCATATTCGCAAAACGGCCGGAAGCACCGCGTTGTGCCACATTCCACCACCGTTTATTACACATCATCCTCAAGCACCCACGCCCGGCCTATCACCGTCGCCGAGGCACCCCTCTTACCACCCACAATCTGACACAAATCAGGGCCACAAATAGCTCGGAAAAACACGCTCGCGCTGAACCCCCAGTGGGATGAAACCGGGCGGCACATCGGAGGCGGATTATCTGAGTATAAGAAGCATTACCCGAAACCGGAGAACTAATGCCGCAAGCAACAGCTCGCGTCACTCACGCCTTGGCGGACGACGGCGGATGATGCTTACAACCGATTTGCCTCGAGATAAGCCGCTTTCCGTAACTGGCGTGGAATTGCAAATGAATTACGTGACGCCCCAATCCGGGGAACATTATCTAACAACGTACCTCCGCTCCGGTGCGAATATTGTCGCGAGAAGCGAGCCCAAGGAGCAGATCCAGGATTTTCGGTAGGGATGTTCCAGAATTTAGAACGATCGAAGATTAAAATTTTCCTGCCAGCTCTGCTGGATTTGGTAAAAACTTCGGAAGCAAAAGTCACACACACTCACATCCCGTATGTCGGAGGATGTCACATATGCCGAAAACGACAAGCAACATAGAAGAACAGACAAAAACGGAGAGTTCTTAAATACATCGTCTCGACAAGGGGAAAACCTGCGGTGACGTTAAGATGTGTCTTAATGTTTCACCGCTCATTGCATTCGTTGCCACTACGGGAAGAATGGGACCCTAAGGCTTTCGGGTGGCTTAAGCATACTCCCCGGATTAGGAAGATGGCAGAGACTTACCGAGCATGTGCATATGGAAATTGTTTTTCAAAGCTAATACAAAACGTGGAACACATTCGAACGTTCTTCCCGATGCTTTTCCTTTCCTGTCGTTTGACAACTCTCAAATGTCACAGAGTGCACAACAACGGCAACAAGGATACACTCGGCGTACTAAAAAAGAAAAAAAAGAAAACCTTTCTAAAGCCCACCCGCTTCCGGTTTTCCCGGGGCTGAAATAAAAATAAAAAAAGGCCGTTTCACTCGCTTGTTGGAATATTTCAAAACTTTTGCCTAAGACATTCCCGCACCCGGCCTCGCGCCCACCGACCGAACGAAAACATGGCCACTTTTGCTACACACACGCACCCGAGGGCCGCGCCCGAAAAGCGAACCATACCCCATACACTAAGTGCTACTTTCGCGGTGGCACGTGATGAAATTGGGAAACATGGGAAACTTTTGCGGCACGAAACGCGGGAATTTGTGTGTTTGTACGTTTTCCGGGACGAAACCGGCGTGCCTTCCCTGATCCCTTTGGCCGGGGTTGTTTTTCCTCATCTTGTCCTCTGGTTGTTTCCAATCTCCTGCTTTTGTTTTGTGTTCGCAACGGATCCTTTTTATTCCGTAAAGGCCTTGCGCAACAATTTGCAACCCAAGAAAGGGGACGAAAAAGGTTGTCTTATTTCAAGGAAATGGAACAAAACACCTACCAAAACCGGAAGTAAATCCTTCAAATCTCCGGCCAACCTCCCCGCAAGGGATGCTGCATAATGATCGAGGTGGTAGGAATGAAAAAAGAGGAAAAACTTACAAGCAGTAAGGAACAAGTGAACACGCAGAGCTTTTCTCGCGAGACAACAAATTGAAAGTTTCGAGCGCTCGGTCGTGTATTAGCAGCTGTTCGGCAGTAAATTTCCATCCGTTACTTTATGGATTATTGGGCGTACGGGTGTGAGCCTTTTTTATTTTCCCTACCGCTGAGCTCTGTTTATCGAACGCTTGTCCTGCCAAACCAGCTCGTACCCATTTTTTTTTTTCTTTCTTCAACATGCTGCGACCAATGCGGCCCTTTTCGGAAACTTTTTCCTGCAGGGGGAACTTCCGACCGGACTGACCGGTTTGGTAGAAAATTAAATTCATTCCACCGTTCCGATCGATCGTTCACTCGCCCATACCACTCGGTCGAAGGTGAGCCGATGGGGGAGTATGGGGGGGGGGGGGGGAGAATTTGTTCTTCAGCCGAAAGTGAAATAGAAAGTTTTCCTCGAACTTCTCGGTCCATAAGAAGCGCCCCGACCGAAGGGTTTACCTTTTTTTCCCCGGTACTTTTCTTCTAAACTCTCTCGCTCGCTCTTAATCGATCCGGTCCCGGCTTAAAAAACTTCCTGAAGGGTTTGTCAAAACGTGCCAACGTGTTGGACGGCGCATCAGGTGCGCTGCTGGGTTTCGAAATAAATCGTAAAAAAAGTTTATCGTTCGTTCGGATCATTGAAACCGTTTATCACTGTTTGCTGATGATTTATTATGCATCGCAACTGCGCAGGAGAGCGGGGCAATGGTTGAGTTTTCGATTTAGGTAGAAGCAATTGTCAAGTAAAATTACAGTTAATCGTTAGTGTTTTTTTAACAAACATTGTTAAAATAAACAAAAATCTTATTGAAGAAAATTTAAAATGTATTTATTATCATTACGCCTTTGCGCTTCTTATATTGATTGTATTTTCTTGTCGTCCTGTTTGAAAACACACCCACCAACAAATCCCAAAAAGAAAACAACACTCCCGAATATGCTTACCCGGTCACATTTGTTTGCCATCCTTTATCCTTCGACCGTTCGATTCCGTTTGCTTGTCCGTCGGCGAAACTTCCCATCGGTCATCCGGTGCGGGTCAACATCAATTACATTCCGATTCCGTTCCGACCGGAACCCTCAACGGCCGTACCGAATCGAAGGGTCGGCAAGAGTGTGCTCAATGATTGAAAAACCCCTACAACGCTTTAGCCATCGCACCCGATCGACAAGCGAACCCGATGCCTCCCATATGTGACCGAGTGGCTTCCGCAACCGAAAGTCGTTGGCCAAAAGTTTCAATTTATGATTTCCAAATCGATTTCCGTCCGGCAGATGGTTCGATGATGGCTCAAATCGGAAAGTAAATTGTGTGGAAAATTATGTTGTTTCATCCAGCTTTCGAGCGGCCACCAAAGGCGTGTGTAGTTCTCGGGCGTTTCCTTATAGCGGTCAACACGAGAAAAGGTATGCGGTAGTAGCACACAATAAAATGATTAAATTAACGGTGCCAGGTTTTTCGTCGGTTCTATCTTATTCGAAAGATTAAAGAACTTTAAAAAGCGAGAAAAACGGATAAAGCCCAGAAACAATGCATCCCAAACTCCTATCTGCATATTCCTATTGCTCGAAGACCCTCTTGGTGGCGCTCTTTGCCTTTGAATGCTCATTTAGAGTTCCTCGGAACATCAACCACAAAAGATGAAATCTTCCATCCCATGGAATAAAAATACAAGAACCACCCAACCATGCGTGAGAAATTAAAATTAAATAAACTTCAAACCATTGCCGACCATTTCCGGTCTTGGGTTTTTACTCCTTACTACCGAGCAACAAAGAAGGAAATAAAAATGCAGCTGTTCGTTTGCTTGCAACTGAGCAAACATGCAAATTTTAATCACTCTACACTCTTTCGATCGTTGGTTTATACCTTCTCGGTCACTCCACGCTCGGTTTTTCCTTCTATTCCATTTGATATCTTTTGCCCGTTCTTCCGGCGGTTGCGTTTCGGTCTGTTTTTAATTGTGTTTTCCCGTCTGCTCCTGCTACTATGGAACTACCAATGCAGTTTTATATCCTGCATGCATTTTAAAACCGTTTACTAGCTTTTTTTACAACGTTTTGCCAGACGAAAGTATATATTCACTGCCTCAATGCCGACTATACTTCCCAGTTGAATTTTCACCAGCCTATAACTAGTTTTGAAAGATGTAAAACAAAAGCAGCACAGACCCATTCTTTTCACGTCGTTGCACCGAAGAAATTTCAAATAAAATAAAAACTAGCTAGATGCGATGGAAAAATCTCTATCCCCAACGGGCGAACGCAATAGTTGCTTGCTTTCGACAGAAACATGAGATACAGCAAAGCAAATTGCAACTATACAACATTGCCTGCATGGAACAACAAGAGCAAAGGAAAAGCAATAACAGTCGACGACGACGTTACGCCGTTCCAACCGTTTCACGGGAACACCCAGCGAAAAGGAAACGATTGAGAAAAAATAGTGAAACTTTAGTTCAAAACACTACACAAAAAAATGAGATGGAAACAATTCAAAACATGCAACACTGCAAGGCGTTGAAAACGAACGCCTAAAAATGCCTACGCTTCCAGCGTCCAATGCGATAATTCATGGTTTATTCTTTTCCTCGCCTATCCATGAGTTTTACAATGGGAGAGAATTTTATTACGTACCTTCCTTCTACAATACCAGGACCATAATCTGTTGCACCCGTTGAATGCATCGTCTCATGTTGCAGTGATTTCATGAGTATGCAATTAATAGCAAAATTTACTACTTACTGACATGGAAAGTTATTTAGAGAACAGGTTGACTTAACGAGCCAGAACTGTATATCAAACAACATAACGTTTATTCTCGCAAATTTGTTCATTGCGAATGAACAATTAAAAAATCTTAACAGTTTTGTACAACATTTTACACGAAAAACTCCCTCATTTAAATGCTTGTTCTCTCGCCTTTACAACAATTTGTCCGAGTGCTTAGTGTGTTTGTTAGTTTGGCAATGTTTAGGGTGGTTTTTCCAAACCACCTTCAAAACGGGCTCAGTAAGGCTCCAGGAGGTCATGAAAATAATAAAAGCACCAAGGTGGCAGTAAACGCCGGTCGCTTAAACCCTCCGAGTCAGAAGCGGGTCAGAACCGGGTCGAGTCGGGTCGGGAGGTCAAAATTGTTTCTGAACCCAAACACGAAGGAAAGAGATAAAGAAAGAGAGAGAGAGAGAGAGAGAGAGAGAGAAAGAAAGGAAATAGAAAAAAGAAAGATACTGATGGGGATAGAAGGAATGCTGCACAGTGCGCCACCACCATCACCGTTCGCCAGTGCAGTAAGTAAAACTTTTTAAATTAACGTTACGATGCTGTTAAAAATGGGCCCGCTTTGATGAACGGCGAGACAAACCAAAGCATGAAATAGGGTGGAAGGTTGGACGAAAGTGAAATAAATGAAATCCGGGGCACGGAATGTACGGCGAAAGCGGCGTAGAAAGGCAGTGCTGGCTGAACGACTGATAAGGAGTTTAGCGAAGAAAGGAAAGAATTGCGATTACGAGATACTTTCCACGGCGGCCTACCCGTCGGCGGGTCCAACTCCTGGTCCGGTTGCTGGTGGCTTAAGAAAATGGCGAGTGGAGTGGTGTAGCACAAAAAAAAAATACACACAAAACCGTAAAAGTTGTGCTGTCGTTCGCTGCAGTGCGTTGAGAATCCGGCCGAGGCCGGATGAATGCAAAGACCGGGCTTAAGAACATGGCGCCCAGTGCCTAGCGAAAAAGGACAAGAAAGGAGCGATTTACTCAACGAAGTGTAAAGTCTGCAGCTATATGCAAGGGATCTTTTACTCTGTCCTGCTTCTTACTTCAGTTCACTTGGGATCTTTTCTACTCTACCGTCGCGTCGCGGCTCCAAGTGAAGTGTGTTATTCAAGTGATTAAAAGATTTCGATTCGGTATAACGTTTCCCGTCGTGTTGTTTTATGTTTATTTTCCCTTTTCATTCATCTCTACCGACCAGCGTTCGGGTGGGCGAATTTATTCTGTTTCGGATTAGAGATATTCTTACACTTACCGTGTTTATTTGCCCCATTTCTGTTGACGGTACAACCATCGAAAATAAACTGGCTTGCAATACCTAGATTTTTGTTTTTTGTCATGACCCTATTCTAACATTTGCATTAAAAAAATATGGACAACGATTTTTCGACAACGACGAATAGAAAAACGAAACACGCTAGAAACTTTCTGTTGAAAGTAACATAAAGAGTAGCATGTCTTTTCAATTCAGAACAAGTTTAACAAGTTTATCATAAAAATTGAATCCACGGTGGCCAAAACAGGAAACCCACTACGCTTGATTAGGTGTAAAAACTTCCAGCATTATCGTGGAACGTACTAGTTTAATGTACTGAGACATTTCTTGTCCACCGAACTCAGCTAGTATGGATTTTTGAGTACTTTGTCTCTTATGGAGAAAGGTTTGAAAATCATTTGAAATCCTTGGTCCGGCCACGCACTGTGCCGCGGGACCTCTAATTGCAAAATATGCCGTAACGACAGACAGAAAGAAAAATGGCTTAATCATTCCTATTTTTGGACCAGAATGTCGTTTCAACTGGCTAAATAGGTAAGAAAAACTTAGAAAAGCCAGCCACTAAAAAAACTTCTCGAAGCTCCTGTAAGACATGATTTCGGAAAATCGCAAATTTGGTCAAATATCATCATCAATACCAGCACTGAAAACCCTATCTATGTCCCTCAACCAATTCCAACTAATAAAACCTTCACAACTCTTAAACGAAGGATCTATTCGAACTCAAGCCCCAGCGGGGCAGTCTTACTGGCCGTCAGAATATTTTTTAAAGTACTTAAGTGATGTAGCTCTACAACAAAACTTACTTCATTCAATTAGCTTAATTTTTTTCTTGTCGTCGATGAAAATTTGTCTTTTTTTAATGCATACGTATAATTTTGTAAAATAAATATTTTGTTTGGTGAATCACAAAACGCATTCCTGTAATCAATCGAACGTACTTGTGCGCGCCCTTATGTCTATTTCCATACGCTCGGAAAAAGAATTCGCTTTGATGGATATATGAAAATAACTCATCAGCATGAGTGAATAAAAATATTGCGGACATAAAAACGTCACATCAATGATATTTCTTTTTACTTTTACCATTTCATTCCACTCTCTATGCCGTAGGCGAAGAAAAACAACCAACACCGCCGGATGGAAGGGCAGATTTGAGCATATTCAGTCAATTCCATGTGTGCAACAGACACGGCTCATCCCCGAGCGCTTTTTTCGTGACACTCACATCAGTCACTAAATCACTGGAAAATTATGTCTCACCACCACCACCACCACCACCACCATGAGTCTGCACCCAGCGCCAGTAGTCACACTCAATCGCATGAACAAATAACAGCAAGGCCACCCCAAACCGATATCAAGGAATTCAGGAAAACGAGTTGAGGTGGAAAAAAGAATGTAGTGGGGGAAAGAAAATCCGATTTCCATTTGCGCTCCAGTGGGTGGTAGAGGGGGATAGGGAAGGGGACGGGTAAGTTGAAAAGTTTTCCAGATAAGAACTTTGTCATGTGTTTATGTTTGTCTTGGGCTTTGCGCTAGAGGCTTGGGATGTTGTGTTGGTGCAAGTGCATCCCCCCTCCCTCGGTGGCCCTGGCATGTGGGGGGAAACGAGGAATTGGGAATGTGTAGCGCAGGGCGAATGTAAATAGCTTCAGATGTGCATATTTTATTAGCTTTTCATTCAGTTCGGTCGAAGCTGTCTCGTCTAATGCTTTAGTTATGAAGTGCGCCTTGCATGGGAACAAGCGGTAGAGGGCAAGGAAAGCCTCGAACGGTCTCGAGTTTAGTGGCGTCGTGGAAAGAAAAAATGAAGAGAGCAAAGGAGGGAGGGAAAAAATAAACGTGTCTGGAAAAATATTTTCCCACCCGTACATCTCAACCCATCACGATACCACGTGAAGTTCCGTACTCGTAAGGTGCTGAGAAAATAAAGACTTATATCCAGACACCAAAAGGAAACCCTAGCGAACCCGGGGAAAAGTGGTTTCAGCTTCGTATGCGGTACCATATGTGGGGAAGTGCTTTTTTCCCCTTCCAATAAAATAAAGGAGAGAACGCAAGAGAAAAGCCATCTTTCCAGGACTTTCGAGCGTCGGTTGGGGAGGGGAGAAGGTGGCAAACAAAATATCATAACTCAAATGGAACCATCGTTTCGGGAGCGGTTGCCGAGCGGTTGGTGCCGTTGTCCAGCCGAGCGGCTCCCGTTCGGTTGAGGTTACGGTCCTGCCGTGTCTGCAGCCCGGCAGGTCATTTAATGGACAAAGTTCCGAGCGAGTCCTGGGAACTCCGATGCACTGGCAGAAGTAGACTGCCGGTGCTGGGAACGATAAAGTTTATGATAAATTAAGCTGGCAGCAAAATGCCGCTGTCGGTTGTTTGTTTGGCTGGGGTCTAGCGTGTTACTGTTATTTAACTATTCAATTAGTGTTGAAATAGTGTTTGCTAAACATAACAAATGCATGCACTGCGCCAACTGCAGCAGTAGA
>KE525205.1:6955-17360 GCA_000441895.2 Anopheles sinensis | reverse complement strand
CTCAACTAAACGTTGCTTGCCTCTATTTTTTATTGAATGAATGAAGTTTTTAATAAAAAAATGTTTCTAAATCTATTACTTTTATACCAACCCTCTTCAGCAGTAGGCATACCGAAACGATACGGATGAACAATGTGCGTGTTGAGTGATAAGGACTCGCGTGAAGATTCTCTTCCCTTACACCTGGGGTGGTTTCTAATACGCTACGACCGACAGACAGTGTTTGTGAGACAAGTTTTTCAAAGCATCTCAAACCGGCGTCTTATCCCTTGCTCTTCTCGATGCTCTGTAGATATTTACTCTTCCTTCGGGGATAGGACGTGTGTATCTACATGCGTTGAGCAGAAAAGAGAAGCAGCAGTCGTTTGGAATAGACAGGCCTTTACCAGTACTTTCAGTGCGAACCACAGCAACACGTTTCATGATCATGCCAAGGTCAAGAGGTGTGTGTGTAGACGCATGACCGCATGCAAAAAACAGCTGGCCGGCTGCTCATGCTGTAGTCTAACCTTCCGTGGCATACGAGAAACGAGAAGTTTCGTTTTTCATTCACCTTTTTAATACAACGACGTAGGTGTGCATATAACACGAACCTGATATCCTCAGTGAATAATAATGAAGGACATTTGGTTACATTAGAAAATAGATTGACCAATTTTGCAACATCTTTTGGGTTCACATATCAACCACGCAAAGCACACTTTGATCGCGTTTCAATAATGAACTATGCAAGGAAAACTATTACACATATATTATTCAATCAGGCAGTGCATTGTTGCAAAGGCATAAAGTTTATCGTTAAATATATACTATGATCGATACCATGTGGTTTTCTTTGACCTTTCTATATTTTGGAAATATTGTGTACGTTTCGAATATGTGTAACTTAAAATGAAGTTAATTTCAATAAAAAAAAATCAATTTTTGATTTAAAACGATCAAATATCAAACCATATTATTTTATGTAAAAAAATACGTCAAACTACATACCATGCCTTATCGATCACATCAAGCGAACACCATCTTTGGCAGATAAGTTTTATTGATTTTACTGACCACCTAACCTTCCTCCCGAAGAAGAAACTCCCGCGTTATACTCATACATGATTTATAACCAGCAAAATAAAATAAAAACTAAAAAACTTTCTTCGACTTACCTGATTCACGGTTAGCCCCATTTCTCCAATTTGGCTGCTTTCTATATCACTTCCGAGAGCAGCACCGGTGCCAAGATCCGAATCGAGATAGTTACAATCTGGAAAATAAATCGAGCGTTACAAAATGCACCTAAAAACCGGTTTTAACAGACAACAGGCATTGGCCGGATGGCAATAGGTAACGAAGGGCAGCAGAACACGATTCTTGACGTGATATCCAGGGTTTTTTGTATGAAAACGAGAATATTGGAACAACTTGCAGCTCCGGGAATTCGTGGGAGCATTTAATAATCTTATGTAATCGAGCAAGATGCTAAAACGTACCGTGTCCTGCTGCTGCTGCTGGCCGGGAATGGTAATACTACAATGCAATTGCCAAACAAGTGCGAGAGACGCGAATACACGTTGAAGGCATGTGACGCGACTTTCTATTTTTAATAAAATACTGTACCAAGCTCCTCCGTGCGTCAGCAGATTTAAAACGTTCCGTGCAACAACGGAAGCAGCATTTCATCGGTTGTTTGCATTCTTTTACCGGCTTTCCAACATAGCCATAGTGGATGTACTCACAATAATAATGGCACTTTACTGGCAACTTCTACAAATCTCCCTACGTATTACTAGCCTAATTAATGACGATTAATGTTACGTACCGATGGCAAACCACTAAAACAACTTCACCATTCAAAACTCCATCAGACAAGTCCGGAGAAAACTATTGATTTGGAGCACCACAAGCTTACTTGCCCGAGAAGCACGAACAGTTGATGCAAACAGTTGATTCTGTTGATTTTTCAGGTACAGTCAAAACTGACAGGTGTTAGCTACAACCGGTTTGTAATCGGTTGAACCGTTTCGCGGCATTTTCATCTTGAAAACGTTTCGCAAATCGGATTTTTAGTTTGAAAAACATAGCTGAAATTATTTTTTTAACTTAAACTCAACATCGATTTTTCCTCGGATTAGCCAAGGTTAATGGAAGTTTATAAACAAGGTTTTTTCGTACGCTGTGAGCGTTTGAAAAACACATTTCTTTCCATAAATTAAGTAATAAGCGTTTTTTTTCAATTTGGCAAAACAGCTGACTAGCGAGGATGGTAAATTTTATTGAAATACAATATTTAAACAATTAACAGGCAACTTTATTATTATCTTCATTCTGTTCCTTTTCATCGCTATCCACAACTTCCTCAACCTCACGTCGTTTTGGCGCAAATATTTGGTGTAAGGTGATAGCAATAAACACTATCGCCATCGAATAGTTAAGACGGTATACATGCACTTGGCAATACAGGACAGATACGAAGGCCACAATGACCAGCAGTGCGGCCAGAACTTCGTAACCGTACAAATTTCTCGGTGTGTTCAGCTGCCATAGGACAGCCAGGCAGGCCAGGACGGCCAGCGCTGGAACAAGCGACGGATCAGGTTGTAGCGTATTCGAGTAGTGATAATTCTTGGCCCACGTTATAACACTTGGCACATTCAGAAGGGCTAGGAGAATCACAAGGAAAAACAATGGTAGATGAAAGTTGATCACCATCAGCTCGTCTCCTGTTTCATTTGCTGGTCGGCGTCGACGTCGACGGCGTGCCGGACTGCCACTATCAGCACCATCCCGTTCCCGCGCACCGAAGAGCCGTGCCGCAATACGGCGCGCGGTGTGGAATACAAAGTTTTCCAAGTAGTCTTCATACGCCTTCGACAGGAGCACGAAGTATACGGCGGCCGCACAAAGCAAACTGACTCCACCGCAGGCGGTCAGTGCAATGGCTACCAGCAGCACCGCAATGGCTAGGGGAAACTTGTGGATGCAGGACAGGAACGTGGACGACATCACCGGTATTGGGAGTGCGATCAATCGGAGGATAATTTTATGGGCAAAGTTGGCACAAAAGGCGATCGCACCCCAGAGGGCCAGGGTAGCGATCAGCAGCACTCCGAGCGAGGCCAGATGAATAAGGATCGATACAGGTAAAGGTGTTGAGAAGGATTCGATGCGAGGGATCGCCTTAAAGAGCGACAAGAATTTTCCCAACAGCGAGGTACCTGCTAACAGCACCAGCAGTGGCCCCGGTTTCGTAAGCGAACTGCGAAGTTTTCCTACCACAAAAGCCGGTTCATCAGGTGTGGTCTGGGAAAGTTGATCCTTGAAGGCTAGCAGTAACAGTGCAAGACAGTGCGCCGGAATGAGCATAAAGTACTGCTGCACGACGCGTGCGATACTGACCCGAAGAGATTGCCCATAGCGAATATGATAGCGACATCCGGGCGTGAAATATACATCAACATAAATTGGCAACTGTTTCTCCTCGAACACGGTACTGTCCGACGGTTCCTTTTCTTGGGGTTTTTCAATCGGTGGGTAGATGTATACGGTGGTTTGATTTAAATCCTCTTGGAACGCGTAACGATCGTAGCCTTCGGACCAAGGCACGTGTACCTTCACGACCGATGTTCCCTTTACGCCGTCGCATGAAATTGCTTTCAGGTCGAGAGCGATCGTCTGATGCGTTTGTGTCATTGCGTCGATAGTTATCCGATAAAAGGAATCGTCCGGCGAGGCATCCTGCAGAATCGTCCGCTTTCTATAGTCGAACCAGTACGGCATGGTTATGTTTATCTCACGCTGCGCAGGATTAAATACGTCCACGCTAAACTGCACCGGTTTGAAGGTGCGCGGAATTTTTATTAATACGTGGGTCCAGCGGGGATTGCGTTGCTTTAACTCGTGCAGATCCAGCAGCGCCCCGAATCTATCAAACTTAGATGAGGGTACTTGTAACGTGTAATTTGCTAGGGAGTACGATTTTTGACACATACGAGAGTTGCCGTACACCTCAATTGCGGCACATCCTGACAACCAGTTTGCTGTCTGTTCGGCATTAAGAACCTCAACACGCAAAAATCGATGCGCAGGTTTGTCCGGCACGATGCGAATCATTTGTACCCGGGTACGTTCCAGTCCTGCTCGATAGCGCTCGGTGAACGAGCGTCTGATGTCTTCGATCCAGTCCTCCTGCTCTGGATGGTGAATGATGATTCTTTCCATATCTTCCTTACGATTAGAAACTGCATCATCATCGTCGTCGTCGGCGTTTTGGACAAGAAAACGCTGGGCTTGTTCAAACTGTTTTACTTTTTCTTCCACAAATCCATAACTATTGCGTCCATTCGGTATGATCATGCTATAGAAAAAACGGTTCATTACCAGCACAAACTGTAGGCACCACATAGCGCAGAGATGATCCACCGACAGCCAAACTTTGGGAATGTTGTGCGTCATCGCGTGAAGGTCCGCAAACTGGGACGAGGTTAGCCCATCGTGCACGATGATATCACGGATTCCTCCTCCGATTGTGATGAACAAAATTCCATCCAGTGGTTTGTCCGTGGAAGCTTTCAGTCCTGTTGAAATCGATCGATTCACTTTCCACGCCTGCTCAATGCGATTGTAGAAACTTTGATGGTAATGATCAAGCAGTACGACCGGCTTATCGACCGGGGCGGAAATTGTAACAATACCGGCCACATGCCGTACGATATTTTCACGCCCATCCGCCACGATTGCTTGAGCAAGCTTTCCACCCACAGAATGGCCGACGACAAACATCCGCGTCGATCGTCCACGTGCGCCGTATAGCCGGACGATCTCTTGAACGCACAGCTCAATGAACGCAGTTTGATCGTGTAAATATCCGCCAAAGACTCCTGAAAATTCCTCATTCAAGTCCACGCTGAAGTAGTCCAGATGGGCCTGCCAGTTATTATCGATTCCCTTGCGCAAGGCCACCGAAGCGAGGGATCGTACCTGTTTGTACGAGCCACCGCTGCCAGGAATAAACAGCACAGGTGCTCCATTGAAGGAACGTTGCTGTACGCGCTGAGTTATGAACCCCTCCGAGTAGGCGTACAAACCATACTTTGTGAATCGTTCGTTGCCTTGTACCGGAATGCGGGTGTACTGCGGATGCTCGAACATATACGTCATGCGGCAGCGATTCTCTTCGATGTAGCCTATATTGACGATTGCACCATACAGGAATAGCACGACCGTGAGCACCGGTAAAAGAATAAACAAACGAAAAACATTTTGATTTTGGGATCGGTGATCGTCGGTAGCGCACCGATCCGTCGTCAGCTTGAGCTTTGTTTTTCAACCAGTCTGGTTGAACAGCTCGCACACTTTTTGGCAAAAAAAGAAACAAGAATAAAGCAATGTATGTCAGTTCAGGATGCCCGGGCGATTATTGATAAACAAATCATTAGCAAGGTTGCCAAAAAATCACATTCTCTAGTTGACAGAATACGATAATGTTTTTATTTCAATTAATTACCTGTACACAACTTCATGATACTTAAGTACAGTATTCCAACACTATTTTCTTAGTCCACAATTTTTGCTTTGTTTGTAAAATGTATTGTAATGAAAAATTAAAAATTCGCTCCTATTAAAAATAAATCAGCATCAGCTCACTAGGCATACAGTTTTTGACAGATGTCATGCTCACTAGGCATGCTGCATAGATTTCCGGGGCTTTGCATGCGTTCAGTCTTTCCTCTTGTAATCGTCGACAAGTACAGTCGCAAGTGTTTCAAAGATGACGTGAGTTTCCAATAGTTTTAGTGGTTTAATACCCAATTGTGACTCCAAATTTATTTCTTTGAATGTAATCAAGTGCAATCAGTATAATATTCGCTTGGAAAAGTGGATTTTATGCAGCTTCATGTATTAATAGCCTGAAACTATATCGTGCCGTGTTTGAGGTTATGTTGGCTAACACGATTCTTTTGTATTTGTTCTTTTCCAGTTCCAAAGTCTCCCGTGACATTCTCTATGAATGCGTTACTGAAGTCCTGAAGGGCGCTAAGAAGAACCACCGTCGCTTCCATGAGACGGTGGAGCTGCAGATTGGTCTGAAGAACTACGATCCCCAGAAGGACAAGCGTTTCTCCGGCACCGTCAAGTACGTTCCTACCTGATAATCGAAACATGAGTACTGCTATATGCTGCAGCTACTCTTCGACTAATCAGGAAGCTTTCATGTCAAACGTGAAGGCGGACCTGCACTCAGGGTCTTAAAATTAATTGAGGAGGTAGTCGGTATCCTTACCAACCTTTCTTTGAGAGGGGGAAGTTAGGAGACGCCGCTACCGAACAGATAGGGTTAATTTCTGTCATAACCGCTAGGCCTTTCGCTGGTGGTGAGTTATAAAATCACAACACTAATCAACGAACGGATTCTATTACCTCAACATTATTATATTTGACCTATTATAATGAAAATTTACTATTTTTTCTAGGCTGAAGTACATTCCGCGCCCGAAGATGCAGGTGTGCGTGCTCGGTGATCAGCAGCACTGCGATGAAGCTAAAGCCAATGATATCCCGTACATGGATGCCGAGGCACTGAAGAAGCTGAACAAGAACAAGAAGCTGGTGAAGAAGCTTGCCAAGAAGTACGATGCTTTCCTGGCCTCCGAGTCCCTCATCAAGCAGATCCCGCGTCTGCTCGGTCCTGGTCTGAACAAGGCTGGCAAGTTCCCTGGTCTGCTCGGTCACGGTGAATCGATGGTTGGTAAGATCGATGAGGTCAAGGCCACCATCAAGTTCCAGATGAAGAAGGTCCTGTGTCTGTCGGTGGCGGTTGGTCACGTCAAGATGTCGACCGATGAACTTGCCCAGAACATCCATTTGTCGGTCAACTTCCTGGTTTCGCTACTGAAGAAGCACTGGCAGAACGTGCGCTCGTTGCACATCAAGTCTTCGATGGGTGCTGCCCAGCGACTGTACTAAGAAGGAAAAGTTGTAATTGTTTTTTTAATGCAGAATAGATCATCTGTATAAGGGTAGCCGTTTTTCGCACTATCCTGGAAAACAATAATTAATAAAACTTCCTTCTTCGTGGATAAACAAAAATACTAAGAGGCGTTATTATTCCCATGGGCCGAAATTTTAATTTGAGGAAGACTATCACTCAGCAGAAAGGCAATTTAAGGGTTGAAAGATGATGCGTTTCTTAAAATGTACCTGACAATCATTCGAAAGGCATTGTTTTAGTTTCGGGAATGAATTACTCGTTTTGCATTCTAACCAATGTGAGTCAGTTACAAAATACATGTTTTATTGTCATTGATACAGATAATTCATAAATAAATGAAAAACAAAATTTAGCAATAGCAAATACCTTTTATAACAACTAATTCAAACTGACGTTTCCCTGCTGTCAAATCGTTGAATGTCAATGCGACGTATCGGAAAAACATTGCAATATCGCGCTATCTCACTTGTTCCCATGCGGTTCGGGCGCAGATAAAGCAAGCGCGCATGAACAACTTCCTTGATTGCAAAGAAAAAGAAATCGCAAAACACTACGATTTCTCCTCTTTCGAACCAAACCTTTTTCTACACACATTTGTGATTGACGTTCTCTGGACAGCAGCAGCAGCTTGCAGAGGGAGCGTAGAGGAAAATCGATTGTATTGAAACGAAGGCTCTTTCCAGTGGATCGGGGGAAAATCGGGAAAACGCATCAGCAACCGTACGGTTTTAGCACTGTGATCCCGCATAATGCAATAAATTCCCCTGGAATACGCGAAACTGTGCAATACTGTGATTGTGATACACAGGCAGGCGCAGAGTTACGGGCACACGCCAAAAGTGAAAATTCTGTTATTCGTTTTTGTTTTCTGACGAAACAAGTGCACCAATAGTTTTGTCTTCTCGCGTCCGTGTGTGTACATCTTGTATGGAAAGTGTGGAAAAGAGGCAGTGTGCTTTTCGATAACTACACAATAGTGAATAATTGGCGTTATAGAAATTACGCCATAAGTGCCCGATTCCGTGCGTACCTCGGATACGGAAGGGAAACGAGGTATAAAAAAGAGCAAGGTAACCGTGAAACAAAGTGCTCAGAAGATTCCAAGTCGGAAAGGAAGGGGCAAAACAACATAAGCAGCAGCAACAACAACAACAACAACGACAACAGCAACAGAAAATTAAACAAGAAAAAATCGTACGAATGTGTGCAAAAGTGCGCGAGTGAGAAGGCAAGTAAAAAGAACATCCTCCAAGTGCACGGAAGGAGTAGTAGCGCGGCCGTTGTTTCTATCGATTTCACGACGTGAATTTGGAGCAGAAATGTCAATCTGAAAAATCTGCTTCGAAGCATTGAAAAAATACTGATTCTGCGGCCTCTTTAAAGCAATACATAAGTTCGTAACTATTGCTACTAATACTTCCACGAAAGAAACACAGCAAGCTAAGAATATTGGGTAGTGGAAAAAATATCCAGTCCCAATTTTAGAAAAGCGCTCCTTATCGGTTCGTCGATCGCAAATACGCGTGTGAATAAATTCGGTGGGTGTTTGAGCCGTACATGAAATAGCTTTTTCTAGCGGATTTGCCTACGGTTTTTGCTTGAAGTGGCCAACCGCACCGGTAAACAATACCGTACACAGTATCGATTAATCATCCAATGAGTTCCGGTTCGGAGAGCGAAGAAAGGCCGTAGAAAATATAAAGTTTGTGTGTATTGAGTAAAAACCAAGTAAATTGTGGAAATACTAGCAAAACATTAGGGAACCAGAAACCGGGAAACCTCCTTCGTTTTGTAGGCTGTCTACTTGTCCATCTTTCCCGGAATCGTGGAGTATCATTGCCGGAACGCAACGACAACGAAAACGTTGGCTTTCAGCACATCCGCCAACCACCCAACATCATGGAGATTGTTGGGAGTTTCGAGTACAACAGCAAAGAACTGATTGGCCATGGTGCCTTCGCGGTTGTCTTCAAGGGACGCCATCGTGAGGTAAGGAAATGTAGTACACGCAAGAACATACATCTGCCTTTTTTTGTTATCCTTTTTTAGCCATGGAACCAACATCACGCACCAGCGTTCTCTCGATTTTTGCTCACCTCTCTCGAAGTTTTGCCAATCTGCGAAGCAGGAAGTTGCGAGAAATTGCGTAGTATAATGTGAAGGAAACCCGTTGTTTCGTCGTGGACGAAGCTTTTTCAAGACCAAAACCTAGGTTGGCTAGCCTATGTGAAAAACCCGGCCAAAGAACGTAACGCCGAGGAATGGGGACACATTTTGTGTTTTTAGTATGAGATAGTTTTTAGGACAGCTGAGTGGTCACTGTAACGTGTTAAGAATACATCACACACAGATTAGCGGCCCATTCCGTTCGAGGAAAGCAGCATTTTATCAAGGCCAGCAAGGTGAGAAGGGGTAATGTACTGACCTTCCACAGCAAGTGGTATCACTGGTGGCTTTCGAAGTGCGGAAGCTAAGGAGTCCTATTTCCTACGTATAACACGCTCCTACTAATGAACTGCTTTCCAATATATTTCTAGTGAGGTTTTTAAGAGATCCTTTATCAATCATGTTGAACGATGTATTGTGTTTGTGGAATCGAAATCATATTGGTAACCTTAAGTACTTCTATTTCTTCCATTGTGAGCCGATCACAGTGAAATTGCCTATGATTGTATGCTTGAAGAGGAAACAGACTTTTTTTTTCTAATCCACTAATCATGAAAGATTATCATAATAGGTCATTTGTAAATTAGACAGTTAGCTCGCTGAAAGAATAAGGTAATACGCACTCCCGAAGGCAACAACTTGGTCTACGTATTTCATGGCATTTACTATGATTAAATACTTCACAAAACCGTTGGAACTGTGACGAGAGATGTTACAACACTTGAAGATTGTTTATTGAAAATCTACCAATCGACCACATTTTTATTATACATAGTTTGCATCGGTTGCTAGTTTGTTTTTGCTTTCCAGATAAGAGAAGTTGTTCAATACAGAAAGTGAGTCAAATACGTGAGTTTTTCTTCCCATAAAATCTTTCTTTCTACCTTTCTAAAATTATGAAAATTAGTTAAACAAAGATAAAATTTATTTTTTAATTTTGGGATATCTATTTTGTTTTTTTGATATTTATTTTGTGAACAGTTTGTTTCTCTAAAATTGCCAATTTTCTTAGCCAATTGTAAATTTTTAAACAATATATAACACAAGCATGCACTTCGAAATAACAGTTCCTATATTGCAGAACGTCTGCTAATTTTATTCGCATATCTTGTTCCGGCCGATGCCAGGCACTGATAGTATAATCCATTTGTCAACTAGTAGTCTATTTTTATGACATGATCAGACTCTATCTTCACCATGTCTAGCAGACTCGTCCTACTCCAGCCATGTCGCGCTAAACTACTACACAAAGACAATCCT
>KE525203.1:64360-74763 GCA_000441895.2 Anopheles sinensis | reverse complement strand
CTGCATGCATAATGCTAGTAATTATCAATTATTGAGTGTAGAGTTGAACGAATCGAATATGAATATGTATGTATGAATTACGTTCGGTCAAACATGATTTATCCTTTCGACGACCTTTCGAGCTGGGAATCGCCTCCCCCACAAAGCCAGCAGGTTAAAAAGTGTGTGTATTGAATTGTTCTGTTCTTGTTTTTATTGACGATTTTTCACAGCTTTTTCCCAACGACAAATTGCCTGTTTAAATGTCACCCAAAGATGGAACAGGAAGCATAAATGTAAGGGACAAGGGATTGTTATCCTTCCTCCGGGGAGGCCGAGATCGATAATTGCATAATGTGCATTGTACTGCACCGTCGGTGAAAGAGTTGCCAGAGGAGAATATTTATGGACGTGCTTTTTAAATAATGCAAAATTATGCTCGAGGTTTTTTTTTCTGTTGCCATGCCCATGTTTGTGTCTGCGTGTTCGTGGGCCCCAATGCTGTCTTGTGTAATATGATTGTCAAATTAATAAACGATGATAAGGCCTTAATAATAAAATAACAACAAAGGCAGCAAACGATGGCTTGGAAACGATGCAAGGCGTGCATGCAATGGGCCATACCGAATCGACTTATGTTCACCCCGGTCAGACACTCGCGGGAATCATGGGATCATGAGTGTGTTGAAAATGTTACCAAAATATTTCATCCTCCCTAGAGCTCACATGGCGGAACCGAAGGACCTCCAGAATCCGAGCGACGATTTTGGGAATTAAAATTAATAATCTCTGGATAGGGTTTTTTTACAGTGCGTCCGGAAAAACGGTGACCCTTCGGTCCCCATTTCTCTCGAATTTTATTGGCAGAAATGTGGGTTTATTGATTTTTATTCCATGGTGAAGGAGAAGGCTGTGTTCAAAGGTGAGGAGACACACACGCGAGACGTCCACTTCCGGCGTTGAGGAAAATTAATCGCTCGATGGCGTTTTCCCTCCTTCCATTACATGCGATCGAAACGTTTCGAATATGTTGTGTGTGCTGCATTGTGTATGTGTGTCTACACGCGACTCGTCGCTTTTTGGACACAGTTTACGAGCGATGGGAGGACGGGCAACCCAGAGTCAAGGCACTTCATCTCGGAACCAACGAAGCGTACCGAGGGGATGTCAATTCGCCGTCGGTCGGCTCGATTATGTCCGCTTGACCCCATCGATGCGTTGGGTATCGGTGCAAAAATCAAAATGAAATGGGAAAGAAAATGCGGCCTCCATCACCGCAGCTACGCTGACAGTTTACACTCATCGATTATTTTGCCATCAAACTTCCACCAGGCGCCTCCATCATCGGTCGTTCGCAAAGTGTGGGCCGTCCGCTTTCGTAACGTATATTTTACGCTCGCAACCATCCGAGGCGTGCGAAGCCCACGGATCAGCCAAAGTAGCTGTCGGAGCAACGGCTAAATCCGTACAATAAACATCGGGACCGCTGCATTCTGTTTGCATCAGAATTTCATGCATCCTTACCGGAGCTGGCATTTGCTGGCAAGTAGATAAATAGAGAACAAACGTGGGTCTTGAGCATAAACCAGGAGTCCATTCGTTGGGGAAAACCACACAATGCAATGCACGGGGAAAAGCGATGAAAATGGGAAACGAAATGGAAATAATTACTATTGACGTAGAAAATAATTCCACTCGACCATGAAACTATCCTTTTATTTTGTTGTGAGTGGATAGAACTTGATAGGAACTTGACAATTTTAACTGCATTAAACTTTCCGAGTACACTAATAATTTTTTCCATTCCATTAGTGATTCTCCCGTTACAAAATGAATTATTTTATTTTATTTATAATAATTGTTGCTATTCCATTAGTGATGCTCCCGTTACAAAATGAATTATTTTATTTTATAATTTTGAGAAATGCTGAAAATGTTGAATTATTGTAGACTCCGGCAAGTTTTTCAAATTTTTTTTACACACTTGGGATTCTGCAACCGCTTATTTTCCTCAGAAATCACTCCAGTGCATCAAACTTTAAAAAGAATCTTTTGGAGGTTGCATAGTTCATTGCGTAACAAAGAATGGAGCATATTGACTATTTCTAGGACAGCAAAACACTTTTATTGCCGTCATTTAAAAAATCTTAAGAATAACGTATAATTTATGTAGCCGGCACTTACTTTATTCATTCTGCATTACGGTGTTTTTTTTAAAGTGAGTTATTGATTTGGAATAAATTTTCTAACAGATGTAGGCTTTATAATAGTGATAATCACACAAGACATTGGTAACATCAAACATATTAAATGTGTTAGTATAAACCATATTGATAAAGGCACCGTGAAACGTAAAGGATTTTTGTACAGTTGAAAATAAATATTTATTCATCGAAATTAACCCTTTCATGAAAACGAGAAAAATGTTCAACAATCCTACAGACGTTTGGTGTATGATTTTGACAAGACTATCAGCCATGCATAGGACTTTACTGTTCACTTTAAAAGTGGGTGAACAACGTGCAGATCCGTTGTCGTTCAACACATCGTTGGAATGTTTCGAGTACCCTCTCCCTCCCCCACAACACCTTGCTAGAGAATCCCCATACATCATCCTCGTGCTTCTGTTTCTCGAAGGATCGCAAAGAAAGACCCGATGGACAAAAACGAAAACTACACGCACCCCGGCTTTGATGATTTACGGCCGCTTAGACGAAGAGAAGTGACGTAGCAGCAAGCACCTAATAAATCCCCCGTGGTCATATCTATCTTTCATCACGGTGCGCGCATCGTGTGTCCTGGCGTCAACGACGTCGCAATGGCGCTCCGAGTCTATCAAAATGCAAACCCAAGGATCGAAATGCGTGGATTGTTATTACTAGTGGTGGTGGTGGTGGTGGAAAGAAGGTGGAGGAAAGCGAGGCTCGCCAGTCTGGCCATTTTCTGGTGTAACAAAAAGACCATCCGAATCGGCGCTTCTGTCGAGAGACTTACAGACACCGAACCGGAGAAGGATAGGAAAATGAAAAGCTCTCCTCCCGGTTGCTCCGATGTTGTTGCTTCTGTTTTGCATATCTTGCCCTGGATCTCCCTCGATACACCCACACACATCCACGCTTCGTACGATTTCTTGGCAGGACTGTAGGGAATAATAGTGTGCTGCTGATGGAGAAATAACTGATGGGTGCGCAAATCCTATTACCACCATCGCAACTACCTTTTCGCGACAGAACAAACAAACAGCGTAAAGGAAAACCGATTCCACCCTAGAGAAAGATGCGAGGAAAGGGACCAAAAGGAAAAATATAACCGGTTTTTTTCTCGGTGAAACTCCATGCGATACGAGTAGACGGAAAACCCGGCTCCAGAAAGTGTCGGCTTGTTCCAAGGGACAGTGCCGTTTGGGCACGGATGGAAAGCTTTTCGAATTTACAAAAATTTCCAACACTTGCCGGCGTGTCTGAGGGATGCTCAAATGAACGAAAACGAAACTGGAAAGACTTTTTTTACTTTTTCTAATTCGTTCGCACCGTCACCCTTGAGATTGCCATCGTTTCGCTTTGGCTCCATTGCCTCATTCCGCCTTTTCTTGTCACCCGTTGTGAAGCTGACTCGTGTAAACAAATGAAAAACTGGCAGAAATGCAGACAACCTAGAAGGAAAAGCCGTCTACTGCTGGTTCCCGCACACCACCTTCCACCGGGGGGCCCAAAGCAAACGGGTCCTTCTTGTGTGTTGTCTATGAAGCAATTTGGAGAGAAGAATTTTCCACCACACAAAAGACGCGCCGGAACGGAATGGGCAGAAGAACGGTGTTGGGCACGCAAGGGAAAGCAGGCGTACATCATCTCAATTTTCGGTCAACGGTCATTTCCACACGGAATGAATACCCGCCGCCGGAGGGCAAAGGCGAAAAGCGGTGACCTTACGACGGAACCATTACCGACCTGTGGGTTTTCCTCGAGAGGAAACGAAGAAGGATTGGGCATCGCCTTCGAAAAAACGACACGGTTCGAATCGACTTCGAGCCCATGTGTTGCTGAGGGAATGTAAAAAAATGGGAGGAAATTAAGCCCTTGCGGAGGTTGATGAGGTGGGGAGGGGCAGATGAAAAGGTCCACAGTCTGTTTCCTTTCTGGTGGAGGTTTTTGTTTGTTGTTTCCAGCCATCATTGGTGGAAAGGCAAAGACTAAAGGCATTGCATTGATTTCGGTTGGTGTAGGAGTTTTCTCCCATGTTTTGTTTTTTATTTTGTTGTTTTTCCTCCCTTGGCCACCGCCACAGTCCCATTTGCAAGCTGCTGTGGCTTTTTCCGAAGTTGAGCTGTTGTTTGCGTATACGTGGCTAACGTTGGCCATCGTTTGTTTTGATTTTCCACCTCCCGGGATGAGAAAAACGGCCCAGGATTAGACGTGCCGGATGCAGAAGCTTTCCGTGTTTCGATGCACAAACTTACACCACCGACGAGACATTGCCGATAGGTTGGGTTCTGCTCTTTCGCAGGAAGAATTTTCCTCGAGGCGCTTTTCCGCTGGATAGCCATCTAGAAAAGGACCGGGGAATGCACCCGGAAAAGTTCATCCCCGACGTTACCCTAGGTGTCATTGGCATTGTTGTGTCATGAACCATCAACGGGATGATCTGTGAGGCCGTCTGGAAAAACGTCGATGCGTTTTGGGAGTGTGAACATCCTGCCTTATCCATCGTTGGAATTTTCCCACCGTCGTAAACGTCTGCAACATAGCGTTGGTTTACCGTTGCTCGAGTCCCTCCACCCCATGTTCCGGTCGCGATTAAACCGCCTGCAACGCTATTCTGTTCGGGTTTGTTAAGCCACTGCAGATTTTGTTTACATGTGGTTAAAGGTTACCCACTTTTGGGCACTTCTCCCATACTCGAGTGCGAAAATTCGTTCAATGAGAGAGCGACTCATTGATGGATCAAATCGTATTTACCACCAAAAGGGAAGAAAACAAAGTGTGCCTAAGGACCGACCATGAAAATCCTTTCCCATCACTTTTTTCCTTCCCTGTGACTCAAGTGTGCAGCATTCATCGTCGCAGTCGGACGTCCTTCGAGTGGCGAAAGGCATGTGTCACACTCGAAAATCCAATTCTTTTGCCTTCGTGTTCGTCCTCTCGAGCCGGAAGGGAATATAGAAGCGGGAGCATTTTCGCCAGCGAGAAAGAGTTTCCCAAACATTCGAGGCGAGTTAAAAGTGCTCGTGACGCGATGGCCAACAAATACGTCCATGCAACACTCAATGTTCCGGTTGGTTCTGTACCACCGTAGAGGAAACGTATCAGGTCACCATTGGACGAAATGTTTTTCCCGTTTTCCCCGTCCTTGGTGGGCGATTGGATTGATAGTAATGGACTGACAATATCCATCAATCGCGAATGTTTAACGCGCTGAACGTTGGGTGGAATTGGATGCTGGTTTCGCTGCATTTCGTTCGTTTGTTTTTGAGTTCGTCTTTCGTTTTCATGTGTGGTACTTGTATTTCCCCTTTTTTTAAAAGTCCTTTTCCTTTGCTTCATACCAACAGTAGACCGAAAACCCGTCCCTACCAGCTTCATGCATCCTTCCCGCACATTTATCGATGGAACATAACAGGTCGATCGGATCTTTTGAACTTCGCACCATCGTCGATGTTGGTTCCTTGTTCTGTCGTGCTTTGTGTTGGCGCGTTTGGGTGGCCGCCTAGTCCTGGTTGCCTGTGGTTGCGGTTGCAAGCTATACATTTTCCGTCGATCAACGACCGGGTGGGAAGGGATTCGGAACGAGACGGTCGCGAGCGTGTCGCGGAATAAAATTTTGATTGATTTTCCCGTCCCGAACGGGTGAGCGTTTTTCGTTTCGTCGCCTCTTTGCATCCTTCACCAACAGCGGCCGGTGGCTATCGAGACTGGTCCGTTCGTTTGCAACGGCTTCGAGGAAAGTAATAAAAACGTGACCCCATCGTGGCGGACAGACAATAGCGGGATCATGTTTCGCATCGCATACCGGGACACTTGTGCTGATTTCATGTTGAATATTTATCATCCATCGGTTTGGGACCCATCGGACGATTTTCACAGATTTGTTGATGTTGACGTGTGGTCGGAGAACACATTTGACAGAGGAAATTGCAATAAAACAAAAGCGAACGGAAGACCAGGGTTCAAATAAAGACGACAGACAGCAGCATGGTCATGTTTCCGTTTGAAGTGCACATCATTTGTGTGTTAGTTTTACGAGACACTGACACGCGCCGAATGTGAATCGTGCTGTAATTGGACCGCGTTTAAATTAGTTTATGCTACACTTTTACTGCCTCGTCAGCCGAAGGATTGCGGAGTCGCCAATTAACCCTTGGACGGTACAAAGTTGTTTCGAAAACGAATCAACAAAGCTCCGTTTATTCGACGTGTATTTTTACTATTTTGTCAATAAGAAAATTTTGCTTCACAAGTAAATAATTAGTCTCTAAACAAAAAGTCGTTGAATAATGCTGCAAGGATGCCGTTCGAAGATGTTCTGTAATTGTTATAGGGAACAATGTGTAAGTCATACGAGTCAATCAAATGAAAATAAAATTGGATGTTAAATATTGAAACTTCCCTTATGCCAAAATTAGCCTTCACGTTTTATAACACTAATTGATGAACTTTGAATATTCTCTTTGCTCAAATTGTATGAGAACAACATCTATTCAGGTATTTTAGTATATTTTTTGTATGAGTATTTGAAGGAGTCTAGCTTTATTGGTAATGTAAATGAAAGAATTCTCTTACAAAGGAGACGATTTAGTTTTATTCATTATTGATAGGCACTTACACTAAATTTCATTTCATTTTTCATTCTTTAAAAACCTTCAAGAAGTCTTTCTCATTTTAAAGTGCAATATTTAGATAGAACCGACCATTTCAATTTTTCAATATAATATTATATATTAAACAAACCAGGAAGATTTTTCTTATTTATTATTTGGTTTATACACAAACTAATTGTCCATTTCAAAATTAATTGTATTCACTAAATCACGTTCCCCTGCATCGATTTAGGAAACCTTGTGTTTACACATTCGTAAAATAAGCATGGGAATGCGTAGCTGCCGTTAATTAAAATACGTTAATTTCCCATTATCTCTAGCCCTCGTGTATTGTTCTGAGGATCAGCCAATTTATAGTTCAAAACTTTATTACATTTGTCAAACACGATGTTTGATGTGATCTGCCTTTCGACCGCAAGATTCTGGTTGCCACTCCCATGCCCATCGAGGCGGAAAGTAACAACATTGTCAATATCAAGTACAAGGTAATTACGCTGATGGGTGTTTTCCGCAACGCTGTCCCTCTACTGCCCGCGTTGCACCACACTTTCGGCCTTGAACTTTGCACGGGTCTAATTTGAATTTTGATTTATCTTTTCGCCTTTGCACGATGGAACCAATCTGGCGGCGCTAATAAGGGTACGGTGCTGCTCCCGAGGGGCGGGCGTGTATTTGCGACCAGCAGACAGACCAGCAGTCTCGGATTCTCGGTTTGTCGTAAATCCGTGAATCATCAATTGGAAAGAGCAAGGGGAAAGGCACGCCAGTTACGGCCATTAAACGGTAATTAGAGGCCAGTCGGTGCGATATGGGAACGAATTACCGAAACTGAAATAAAAATCACTGCCACCAAGCGGTTCGAGAAGTTGTGTGTGCATACTATTTGTGGGCCGATTGTATGGGCGTGTGTTTGTGTCCCGTTTCGGTGGTGGCGCATAAATTCACATCATCGCGCCGCAACAACGACGGTGGCGACAAGGGTCTCAGCTATTTCGCGGATGGAGCGGCGTCAGTGGAGTCCGTAAGCCAACCGGGCATGTCCATGTTACAGCGCTGGAGTTAACCTCATCATCATCATTAAAATCAAGCGCCGCTGGACGCTCGGTGGTTGTTTGCTCGGTCGGTCGGCTGGTTTCGCTCCGGTTGTTGCCGTCGAGCGATATTTATGATTGTTTGCGTTACAATTATATGGCACGATCGTAAACTGCGCTCAAATCTTTATCCCCCTAGTGCAGCTGGGGTCGTGTGGGAGAAGAAAAGCGTTTTATTTTGTGAAAAAACGTTAACAATTTTACAACTCGTGGCACCGACATGAAATACAGTTGTTATGTTAGTGAGTAGATGTTTTATTAAATTATTCAAAAATCTCCAAACTATGTGATCAGAAAGAAAAAAATTATCGCAAATCTAACATAACGATAAAAAACTTATGTGATGGAAAACTTTTCCTTATTTTAAAACATTTTTTGTTGCGTACACTCTTTTAAAATTTTTTTTTTTATTACTGTGGAATATAACCAAACATTGTTCAAAAGCTAAAGTTGTTTAATTTTTATTTTTCACGAATTTTTTGGCTTCACCGAATACAATCTGTTGCGAAACAGGACGTAATCACATTCTGAACTTCAAATAGAACAATGAGTAGGAAAATTTTTAAAATATTCACAAAGTAACAGTACCAACCAGTTTTTCCCTTTTCACTGATTTTTCGACAATTTATCCGCAACCGCATTTCAAGGTGATTTTTGCGTTGAACTGGGGGCATATTTAAAAATAATTTCAATATTGTTACTGAGTGATATGTATCTTCCACTACTTTATACTTTATCACAATTAAACAAAGTGGGTGAACATATAAAACGAACTAGCGTTTCTGGAATAAAAAAAATTATAGTTTCACAATTAAAAAATGATATGAACTGCATAATATCAACTGTTTTTCTTTCCATTGGTTATACAAGTTTTTAAGGTATTCTTAAATTTCAATAGTTTATAATTCATTGTGTTTGAGTTTTTATATCGAGTTAAAACCTAATATCAAGTACAGAATGATAAGGAAAATTCACTTCCAACAGTACATCCCTGTGCGTAAAACAGCTCAAGAACATGTATTTGACACGTAATGACACAAAAAGGGAAATCACGAACAATGCTGATATGAGGCTGAAGCTGCATGATAATTACCTAGCTAGTGTCAGCGTTGGCCTTGCCGTCTTGTCCCTGTTGGACATGTCAGCAACAATGTGTGACCCCGAGCTCGGGCTGCATTTGCCTTGCGGTTAGTCTCATCTAGGTACTGATTGTTTCACTCACTTTGTTTAACACGATAAATTTTGCAATACTTTTTCTCCACATAACATTCAGGAGTGGGCAAAGCAGCACATTTGTTTCGGCTGGTTGTACCAGGTCCTGCGAAAATGTGGACACGCCAGTCACCAGGCGACGGGTCTATCAATCCAACCAACCGAGTTTGGTGGAGAGTTCAAACCTCACATACACAAGCACAGCATCAACGCTGCGTGAAGAGAAACCGAGAGTGAATTGATTGCTGTTGCAGCGATTAAAATAACAATTACTCTTGCTGGGCACCGAAACGGTGGGAAATTCGGGTGGAAATTACACAATCCACCCTCCCACACACACTCACGAATATACCGCGTGACTGGTGATGTACGCGGATTTGTCCGTGTCCTTTTGTGCCGGACCAGACTGGCTGAATTGTTTATGGACAGTTAATTTCGTTTACTTTCGCCCTCTCGGCAGCTTGTTCCGCAGGTGTTAGGCACGTTGGCGTTCACGTTCTACCGATCGCAGCGTGAAGCGCATAATTGATTGGTCAAATGTAGCAAAACAACGCATCGCCCCGGAACCGTCGAGTCCTTGGCGTGACGCGAAGTGCGTTGCGTCCTTCCGCCCTCACGGCCTTGCACCGCTTCCCCACTCAAGTGTTTATCCTTTGATAAGCGCGAAACACCTCCCACCGCTGGCCGAGGCTATTGTATTTGCAGCGATTTAATCGTGTTTTCTTACGCAACCTGCAGACTCCCTCGAGTCGTTTTCGCATGTCGGAACAATCGGGCCTCATCATCGCCGGCGGCCGCCATTATCGTGCTTTGAGGTGGGAAATTCTTGGGGAAAGTTATATTTAATCATGAGGTGAGTGTCTTTCGATGCCACTGGATTATGAGTAATGCAACCGCGATCTTCGGAAGGATCTATCGGTTTGCGTACGTTTGATTATTTCATTTTCGAGGGAAACACCAAACGTTAGCCGCCCGGTCACGTGTTACTTCCGGATGAATCAACCGATTGTGGTGGGTGAATTCCCTCGGGTGGGAAAGCATTCGCGAGCAGGTCAAAGATCCTGGGAAAGTTGGCTTCCGTCTTGTGTGCATCTTCGTTTGAGCACGTACGCAATTATCAATTTAATTCCCTTTCTTCATGCATTCGCGTTCAGCGATTTGGTATTTATCTTTTTCTTGTGTTTACAGACTCGAAATGGATCCGGTAGGAGCTTACGATTACTATCAGAACTCTCATCTGTATTTGTATTGTAATATTTGTTGAACAAAATTATTTAACATGAGCTGAAAACTTTCCTACTCTTTTT
>KE525203.1:40805-57625 GCA_000441895.2 Anopheles sinensis | reverse complement strand
CCGAATCTTTTTGGATCTGAACATGACAATAGATGAAAGAAGAAGTTTGTCTGAGACGTTACAGAGCATGTATAAAAGTGACATCGATGAGTTGAATTTGCATGATGAAATAGAACAGTTCATTATGTTTATAAAAGAAAATAATGACGATGAGAGAACCAATACTAATATAAGCACATTATATAAAATTGCTAAGGAAATGTCGTGCACATTCCCTAGCGTAGGGGGCAAAAAGGATACCCATCGTTGTGTTGTTGTTGTGATGTAAAAACAACGCGAGAAACCCGAGGACAAAGTTCACAAGAGAGCGAGAGAGCGTCGAAGTGTTGTGAGAATCAACCTTAAAATTCGCTGGCGTTTCCTTCCTGGCCCGACGAACAACAAACCATATCCGTGGTGGTGCGCGTGGAAATGTTTTGCTTCAGCCTTTTTTTCCTTCCCCGCAGAGTCGCGTCATCTGCCCGCTCAGCGTTAACCATCTTTGTTACGACGCCGGGGCACGTGGTCTGAGAGGGCGTTCGCATGGGGTGGGGAATTTTCCGTCCCCCGGTCCCCGGAAGTGGGAAGAGCGGGGTTTTTGGGAACGATGGGATGCCTTCTGGCAAACGAAAGATGAGCGCGTGGTCGATCCAAAAGAGAAAGCACTGCACAAGCAATTATCCCCAGTAACGGGTTCGATTCTGCCGTCCGGAGGCATCTGTTGGCAGTTCCGCTCGCAACGGCCATCGTCATCACCATCATCGCCATCATCGTGTAAAGGAAGGACTCGTCTCTCGGAGGATATCGCTCGCGGTATCGTAGTGTATCGAGGGTTTGGATCCACATCCGGACAATCAATTGCCTCGGCACGGCAGGTAATCGAAGTGTGCGCAAACATTAGTAGGGATTGTGAGTTCGTTCTCGACGCACGAACATCGAGCAGGCATCGCGTTACCTCGGAATGCTTTCTGCCTGGTCGAAAAGGAGGAGAGCGTCAATTTTCCTTCCTTTCCGCCGCTGGTGACCCGTTTTTTCCGCGTCACAATTCTTCCTCCCGGTGGGTTTTTCGGTTTCGGGAAATTGTTCGCCGTAAGAATGGTTTCGGTGTGAACCCGTGATGGGTGTGAAGTGTAAAAAAAAAGAAAAATAGGGAAAATGAAAAGTGTCTGATACCAAACGGGGGGCAACGTGGCCACTTTCTTCTAAAAATAAGCCACATATCACCAAAAACCACCTTTCTCGATCATCGCGCGAAGGCGATCGTTGCGTTCTTCGTCTGATAAGTGAACCCAGAAGTGCGCTTAGAGTGGGTGCAGCAGTTCTCGGCGATGCCGACGAAAAGCCAGCTGTCTGTCGTGTGGATTTTGTGCTATAATTGCAAATTCAGATCATTGCCTCGAACGCAATCACCACCACGAGTGCCACGCTAGATATAGAAGGGAGACAGAACGTCTTCTCGTTTCGGCAAAGTTCAAGTGAGAGAAAACAAGTCGCCTACTTTGCCATTCTTGCTCGAGTGAAGCAGCGGCCACCCAAAAAGAAGTACACGCCAGCAAATAAAGTTGCCGCTGCTCTCAATTCTTTCTTTTTTCCGATGTGTGTGTCAGCCTATCCACCGCTCCGTGATAAATTATCTCGCGAAAAAGTAGTGTTGCTATTTCCACCGGGACGCACGGGTTTTCGTCTGCCGATACATAACGATGGAAAGGAAGGAAAGGAAATGCGATCACGACGACGATGGTCAGAATGGGAAGATGACGATGATGATATGATGGTGATGAACAATCATTGGTGATATTACAATATACTGTGTTGCTATTAGTACATCCGTTCGCACGGCTCGTGCTTTTCACCACGCTCGATGCGCTCTTCGTCCGCGTGACAAACAAAGGAATTTTTCCAATTCCCGGAAAACTCCTCCGCCATCCCGCAGTCCGCCCTTTCTTTCCCCCACACACACACACAGCGTGTCGCTCTCACGAGCTCGCGAACTCCGGACTTCGGAGGAAAAACGCGAACCATCGGTGGTGACTCTCTCGGCGCCCACGATGACTTTGTGTCGGGAAACACGGCGCGCCGCGGAAAACGGCTCGCAATAACAAGCGCCCAGGGAGGGAGCACAACAAGGGAAAAGGATAACTCGGCACGCTCGAAAAAAGGGATACACATCGCATTACACACAGTGTACAAGCGTGTTATCAGTTGTTGTGCTCTTGTTTGTTCGGCTGCCGTTTGCATGAGAATGAGAGCATCCGGATGAAGTGTCAGCGCGCGACGTTCGGTGGCGTACATCTCCGCAGATTATGTGTAATGCATGGTGGGATTCCTCTAGCACGGGCCTGGCTCTCCGGCGCTTTCTTCGGAGGCATTAGGCAATACACGGGCCAACGAATGCAGCACGGAATAAAATCGCGCACACCCGTCAAGTGATTGTAAAAGTTTTGTCCCACGAAAAGGGTGCCTCCGAAGGGTTTGTTTTCTCGACGCAAATAAAGTTATCCTATCCTTTCGGCGCTAAAGAGCGTGTGCATTGGCCTTTTAATATTTGAGTTTCACGTTTGTTGTTTGCCTGTAATGGCCGAAAGATCGAAAGCAAAAAGTCAGCCACCGTTAATCGATTTTTTACGAGTTCACACACCTCCGATGGCGCATAAAATTATGTGCAACACTCATAGTGAAATTGTATTCTATTTTTTAGGTGGTAATGTAATTATTCAGTGCTAGCCAGTGAGTGAGAGATATCATCGTGTGTAAAGTGTTTATCAAGCCAATCTCGACGTATCTAGCCTAATGTTAGTGTTTTTAAGTGAAAATAATGAAAATTCAATGCAATATTCGCTAGTGTAAAGTTAATGTCCCTTGAAGTGTAATTTTGCGAATGTTTGTGAGATTAATCAGATGTTACCGGATAAAAAAAAGTAATGTAAATGTGTGAATATACCTGTGCAATAAATCCTAAACACCTGTAACACGGTGTACCGTTGTGTAGTGGTGCGTATTTCCGGTGGAATTTCTTCAGGAAACCGTAATGCGATAGCGATGAGAAGATGATATTCGGTAAAACGTGATGTGACGCTAAGTTTGGTTTTGTTGTTATGAAAACCACCTGTCCTGAAATTGTTCCACCTCCCTCCCTTATATTTTGCTTCCTACATTTTTGAAAAAAAGCAAACGCCTGCTTTTGTCTAAGCATTAAATAACGGACCGTTTTCGTGCTCCAATGTAGGTATTTTGTCTCCTCCGGGTCCATTTCTAACACCGAGCCCATCGCCGTCGATACCAGCGAGTCCTCGGCTGCAACCATCACCATCACAGTCACCATTTTCGCAACAGCAGGACATTCTACTGGTGACAAACAGCACCATAAATAATGTGACTCAGGAGCAAGTAAGTTTTCGCCGTCCGTCGCAGTAGGCTTTGTTAGAGGTAGTTTCTTATCAAATGCTTTTTTATTTTGTGTGTTTTGCAGGACCGGAAGACGGGTATTGTTGGTCGTCGTCAGTCATTCAGTCAGCAACAGCAGCAGCAGCAGCAGTCCGGTATCATCCAGCAACAGCACCATCAAGGACTGAGCAACAGCACCAGCCCCAATGCCGGCACAGTGGTTTACCGTCCTAGTCCAACGCAGTCACCTGCTGGCGCTACGACGTACACAACGCCCGGCAATGAGTTCAACACGACACTAGTTGGGTCCAATAACATTTCACTCAATAAGGTACGTGTGCAAATAAACTCAAATATGTATTGGAGAATATTTATTGACAATTGTTTATTTTATATTTTCACAGAAGGGACGCAAATCGTCCTCGGTCAGTGGAATCCAACAGCAGCAGCAGCAGCCACAACAACACCTCCACCATCAGTCACATGCAGGCCATGGACATGGAACATTGCCCCCCGCCAGTAGCCCGAAAGCGGCGAAAAAAGCAATGCAACACCATCAGCAGCCGGCGTACTCCCAGCAGCAACACCACGGATCCGTCTCGTTCGTCGGTAGTCCGATCGCAAGCCCCAGTCCGATTTCCAGCCCGAACGGCTCAATACTGGTCACGACCACCGGCGGCGCGAATGGTGGTGGTGGAGCGGCGGGGAGTATCATTGTGGGCAGCGCGACGACCAGTGGCAATCCGGGTGGGCCGCCACAACTGAGGCCCCCGACGCCCCAGCCCATCATCCAGCAGGTAAGAGATCGGGATCTTCATTTGGAGGAATTAAATGTGCTAACTGTGTATTTGTTTTCCTTTCTTTCTTCGCAGTATCCTGTAATGGGCACCGGAAATCAAATAGTGCAAATATTTCAAGGTTCTCAGTTCATAGCGCAATCGCAACCGGGCACGACGGCCACCGTGCAGCATCTCGCGAATCAACAGCAGCAACAGCAGCAGCAACTTCAGCAGAGCGGTCGCCATACAACGACGTTAGTGTCCCAGCCTAGCCCTCAGCAGCAACAGCACCAGCAGCAATTAAACCAAACCAACGCTCAGCAACAGCAGCAGCATATACCGCTGCAAACGCTGCACGCGATCCAGCAGTCCCCATCGCATCAGCAGCAATTTGTCCAGCAGCAGCTCATTGCGGCATCTTCGGTCGCGCCCAGTGTGATACCCTCGTCTGCTTCCACCACCGTCGTGACTTCCGCGGGCGGCCTCGTGATCAGTGGGAATGCCCTTCAGTCGCCTCCTCCTCCTCCTCCTTCTGCGCCCGGCGGAGGCATGGTGAAGCACCACAGCAAAGGACCCCAGCAGATACTGCCGAAACCGGCATCCGGTTCCACCACACCGTCGGGATCTCCGTCGTCGTCGTCAGTGCACCAGCAGCAGCAGCAGCAACAACAAAGTCCCCAGCAGGTGACGACGTACGTCTCCAGCTACGGTACCACGCCAATGGTGCACGGCACGACGAAGACGATCGTGTCGCAGCCCAAAACCGTCACGTCCCTTTCCCTTCCGACCATGGTGTCGCAGCTGCCGGCACAGATACAGGTGTCCCAGTCGAGCGCAGGCGGTACCAGTCAAGTTCACTTCACCACGACCGCTCCCCAGCCGACCGTGGCGGCCGTCACCGGTCAAACGGGGCCCGGTCAGCAGATGGTTACCACGGCAACGCCACAGTCCGCCGGAGGGCAGCAGCCGGGAGGAGCGGGCCAGCCGACCACGGCAACAGCGACCGCGCAAAACGGTTCCATCATCCTACCGACTGGTAATATCAACGCACAGCCCCTTCTCCTGAACCAGATGCCGGTACTGGTGCAACAGAATACACCGCAAGGTGTGCAGCTAATACTGCGTCCCCCGACACCGCAGATCGCAACACCAAGCCTGGTGATACACAACACGCGACCCCAGCAACTGCAGCAATCGCACCAGCCTCAGCAGGTGCTGCGGATACTGAACGCCAACGGGACGATGCAGCTGGCACCGACGTTTATCGTGTCTTCGCAGGGCAACCTGGTGCAGCAGAACATTCCCGGGCTGAAGACGAATCAGGGTGTCCCGCTGACGCAGCTCCAGGGACTGCAGGGTCAGCGTCAGCCGCAGCAGCTGACCGCCGCCATCAACCAGCATCTGCTGAGCCAGGGCGTGGCGCAGATACAGAACCTGCAGCTGAACGGCAACCTCGCCCAGATTCAGATGCCCAACGGGTTAAACGGCCAGCTGCTGGCCACCTCGCTACCGGCCCAATTCCAGCAGGCGAGCGTCGGTGGATTCGGTATACAGAACCAAAACATTAACCTCAATCAGCTGGGCAGTGTGAATCTGCAGCTCGCGGCAACACCCGGCGGTGCAACATTCGTATCCCCGTCATCCACACCGGGAGCAACAACGGGCACGGGGCAACCCGGCGAGATAGTGGTTAGCGCCCAAAACATTCAGTTTGCAACGGCACCCGGAGCGGCAGGTAATGCCACCATCACAGTGAATGCTCAAGGCCAACAGCAGCAGCAGCAGCAGCATCATCAACAACAGCAACAACCACCGCAGCACCATCAGCAGCAAGGAGGTCAACAGATTTTGACCACCTCCTCGATCGATGGACAAATACAGACCACTCAAATAATTCCCACTGTGTCGGCGGAGGCGTTGCGCAACCACTCCGGGACGCCGATCATTACGACCGCGTCCGGCCAGCAGGTGATCGTGACGGACGGCGGAAAAGCGCAGCTGCACACACAAACCCTCTCGGGGCAACAACAGCAAGCGCTGCTGTACAACCATGCGGCCATCCAGCAGCAACCCAACGCCACTCCTACCGTATCCTTGCAGCAGCCGATGCAGCAACAAACGTCACTTCCACCGACGGCAGCAGCAGCACCACAACCACCGACCCTAGTCGCGGCAACACGCATCGAGGTGGACAAACCGAAGAAGGAGCGTCGTAGCAAGAAGAAGGTGAAACCGGTGCAACCACCGGTGGCGACGGCGGCACCAATCATCGTACAATCGAGCGTCCCCATCACGAGTCAAGCTCCGGTCGCTCCGGTGACGACGATGGCAACGACAACGACTACGTCCAACACCACGGAGCGGCTTGCCTCACCACCGTCGCCGTACACAAACACGCACACCTCGACGGGGAAACTCGATCTGGCGAACCTGATGAAGATCTCCGGTATCGGCATCGAGGACGACGACTTTATGGACACCGACGAACCGCCGCCTTTGTTGGCGCCCGCCTCACACGCTCACGGTGGGGGCTCGTCGGCCGTCGATTATCCTGCCAACATTGTGATACAACAGAACGAACATACGACGACGACAACAACGAGCAATATTGTCAGTGGAGCTGCCCCAACGCATCAGCAGCAGATTGGAACGATAAAGGGAATGATGTCGCCTCCTCCTCCACCACAACCGGCCTTGCTGCTGTCAGCACCTCCTTTGGCCGCGCAGGTCCAAATACAATCGCAACAGCAGCAGCAGAGTCAAACGAATCCATCAAAAGGTGGTGGTAATGGTAGTGACATTATGATAACGATCCCAAGTGGGGCCAGTGGTTCGGGAAATGCTGAAATTCCCTACACCATTTCGATACCCACATCCGGGCTGGAAGCGTCCCGCACGGGTAAAGGCTTCCACCGGGGCTAGCAATAATCAACTGGGCCAAACACCCAGCACTCCCGGAGCAACGACGACGGTGCAAGATGGACAACCGTCGTTCATGATCACCATCGACCCGTCGAACGATCCCAGCTCGGGCCAGGCATCGTACACGGTCTCATTGCCACGCTTCGGTGGTGAGGAGTCGTCGAAAATCGTCAATGTGGCCACCGTCGCTCCGACGACGACCGTCCAGGTACCGTGCAGCAGTAGTACGAGCACGTCACCGATGGCCTCCAGCACCACCACGACCACCATGCACCAGAGCAATACGATTTGCGTCAACAGCCTGATGAATAATGTGCTGAACAACACGCAGGTCACGCCGACTCTGCAGAGTCAGATCAACGAGATCCAGAATCAGCTGATGGCCGAAGCTCAACCTCATCTCGTACCCTCCTCGTCGACGGTTGCCACGACAACGCAGCAGCAGCAGCAGCACACTGCCCGTCTAGTAAGCTCAGTTGCGTCGATCACCTCAACACCATCCGTTACGCCATCTTCGCTGGCATCGTCGTCTACTTCGATTGTGATATCACCAAGCAATAAGATTTCGCCGGTTGCTTCGTCCGCGTCCAAGAAGAAAGCTGCCGGTGGTGCTGGGACGGGTTGTGGTAGCGGTGGACCCGTCGGGACTGGCGCCAACGTCGGCGGTGGAAGCAAGAAAAATGGGAAAAAGTTGGAGAAAACGTTCGACTTCATCGGCACGGCCAGCGCGGTACCGACGCAGATTGGCAATATTCAGATTTCGCAGATCGACGGTACGGCGGTAAACAACAACAAGGTGGCCAAGAACAGTACCATAAACAACCAAATACAAATTACACCGATCATCGACAACAAGGTGATGGTTTCGCAGGCACCAGCGATCCTTGGTGCGACCGGAAGCGGTGGACAGTATCAGCAGGTGGTCACTAGCCAATCGCAGCCTACGATCACGATACAGAGTCAACTTCAGCTAGCAACCCAGCAGCAACCGAACCAAACGGTCCTCACTTCGATGGCCAGTAGTGGGGTCGTTCACCAACAACAAAGTGTGCAAGCCATTCCAACGTCGGTGCAATCGAACATTATCGGTGGGTAGTAGTAGTGGTGGTGGTGGAGTCGTTTTTACCACCCATCAACAGCAACCATCGGTTGTTGTAACACCGGCAATGCAATCAAATCAAACGTCGATCATCGCAACCTCGGGGGCAACAATGCAGACCCAGCAGCAACAGCAACAGCAGCAGCATCAACAGCAGATACAACACCAGCAACAACAACAGCAGCAGCAAATTCAGTTGCAACAACAATTGCAACAGCAGCAACAGCAGCAACAGTTACAGCAGCAGCAGCAGCTGCAACAACAACAGCTTCAACAACAACAGCATCAGCAGCAGCAGCAACAACAACAACAACAACAACAACAACAACAGTTACAACAGCAGCAGCAACAACAGCAGCAACAACAATTACCACCCCCTCCACCACCGGTGACTTCAGCACAAAGCATTCTTTCGCAGCTGACAGGAAGTCTAAGCTTATCGCTGGTTGAGAATGGACAGTTGATACTGAAGCATGACGTGAATCAACCCCAAACGCCGGAATCGCAGACTATCCTGCAAGCCATCCTTTCCGGTGCACTGGGCAACATTACGTTGGTAAATGAACCATCGAAACTACCATTACCGACGAATGCGGCCGCTATCGGTACGGTTCAATCGCAACAGCAGCAGCAGCAGCAGCAGCAAGTGCAAGTGACGGCAACACCTCATGGTATTCAACAGAGTTCGCAAGGTCATCAAATTGTAGTGACAGCACAACCGCCGCAGCAGCAGCAGCATAACAAATCCGTCGCTACTGTTAGCGGACAGATACAGCATCAAAAAAGTCAAGGAGGTGCTACGGTGACAATACAGACTGGTCAGCATCACCTACATCAGCAGCAGCAGCAGCAACAACTACAGCAACAACAACAACAGCAGCAGCAAGTTCAACAGCAACAACAACTTATGCAGCAACAGCAATTTAACAGTATGACACCTGTGTTTAGCTCGCAAGCAGCTGGTGCTACGACAACGGCCCAGCAGCAATCGATGGGTGGAAACATTCAAAGTAACGTGGTTCAATCGCAGCAACCGATGATGCAACAGCAAGGATCTGCGCTGAAGGATGGCCGAAAGTCGGAAACGGTAATTGAACCGGTTATGGGTCAACAACAACAACAGCTCCTTCAATCGCAGCAAGCGCAACCAACGCAAATACAAACACAACAGCATCTACAGCAGCAACAACAACAACAACAGGTGATGCAGCAGCATCAACAACATCATACCGTCGTGGTGAATCCAAATACTCCGAAGCTGGTAGAGCTGCCAAAGGTTGGACCTAACCAGCAGTTGTTTTCGCTCAACACGCTGACCAATCAAATCACGCAACTCAACCCAGGCCAAACGACGGCCGCCCTCGGTCCGATGGAGCGTGTGCTGATCGTCCCAACCGGTATCAACGCGCAGCAGCTGGCGCAATGTTTGATGCAGGGACAGATCCACTTCAACAATGTCGGACAGGTGACACAGTCCAGCGAAACGAGACCCACGCCTACACTCTCGCAATCGCAATCGCAACCACCGGCACTTTCGTCGACGACGACAGGAACCCCATCCACCAAGGGTACGACTCCTCAGATGATGACCCAACAGCAGCAGCATCAACAGCAGATGGCGAAAAGTCAAGCAGCAAAGTCTCAGCAGATTATCACCAACCCCGGTGGTAACGTTATCGGTACGAAGGTGCTGAACAATGCGGTGAACGTAACGAACAACACGGCGGCGGTGGTCACAAAGGAAAAGCCCAAACGAAATCGCTCGAAAAAGCAGGACAAACCGGTTCAGCCCGCCGTGCCGCAGAAGGCAGCTATCGTAAAGGTAAACTCGGTCTCCAGTGGGTTGCCGCCGAGTGTCGTCCTTCAACCCGGGCAACATGCACAGCCAATTCTGGCCGAGGATGGTACCAAGATTGGGACAAAAATTGTAGGGACGGTAAATCCAAACAATTTTGTTTCCAACAGTCAGCCACCAACACAACAACATCAGCAGCAGCAGCAGAATCTGGTACAACAAAGCCAAAGCCAACCGTTGGTCGCGCAAGTCCACCCACAGCAGCATCAGACCACAAAAACGCCATCAACAACGGTATCGACAATGGTAACAAACAAGGGTCAAACGATCGGTACAACGACGGTGTCGGCGATCGGAAGTAATACGACGAGCAGCATAACGGTAACGGCTGCGGTCAAAAAGAATCGTGTCAACGTTTCTCAACAGCAGCAGAATACGATTCAGGTTCAGCCTCAAAAACAGCAGATGCCTCCACTGGTTAGCGTTAATTCCGTCGTACCAAGTCCGGCTTCCATTACCAGCAGCAGCAGCACAACAACGGGTGCCACCGGGACACCGGCCGTTGTGCCGCGAGTGCAAACGATTCAGCTGACGCCACAGAAACAGCAGCACCTGAAAAACGTGCAGCAGCAGATCCAGCAGCTGTCGACAAAGTTGCAGAACAAAAATTTGCTCTCCTCGCTGATGATTCCGACCGAGTTCGATCCGGCCAACCCGATCCACGGGAAACCGTTGCCCACGGTCAAGAACCTGAACGCCATGTCCGACAAAGACATCTGCCAGGTGCTGCAGCGGTTGTTTATGGAACAGCAGAAAATTCTCTCAACGGGCAAAATAATTCCCACCATTCCCGCTGGGCACACTTTTGGTGGGGGTTCCGGGGCAGGCAATGCGAGCACCTCGCAACAGCCCGTTCCACCTCCACCGACACCGATCGTCATCCAAGGTACGAGTAGCTCAACGGATTCACCGAAACCACCGCCACATGCCATCATATCGCCCATCACGGTGACGCCCGCCGGTAATGGTGGAAGCGGTACGGCCTTCCAAACCGGTGCTTCGAGTGGGCAGAATCAACAGATGGCCGTCGGAAAGCACGAGCTATTGCTGCCAATTTCCTCGACCGCTGGTGGCTCTACCATGAGCGTCCTCTCGTCGTCCGGGCCAATGATCTCGACTGTTGCCCCAACGGTTGCGCACTCCTCGATGTCGATTACGATTACCAGCAGCACCGTACCGATTCAGAGTGGCAGTGGAGTTAACGCACAGAAACCCTTTGGAGCGGCGTCCGCGATCGGTGGAAGTGGTAAGCAAACGACGACAATCATCCCGATCACCTCGACGCTCCAACCACTTCCACCATCACCAGCCTCGGCACAGCAAGGCCTGGTAAAGCCAGGGCCGGGTCAACCGTCCTCGACGTCGGTAGCGAACAGTGGAACCACAACGACCACGATCATGAATAACGTCGTGGGGTTGAAAAGTCAACCAACGACGGTGGGTGGAGCAAGCATCGTTCCACAGCATCAGATTGTGGTGAACAGTAAAAATGTCGCTTCCCTATCGGTCGCTGGTCAAACGCAAGCCGGTGCCGGATCCGTTATGCCACCCTTGCATACACTTGTGCCGACGCAGCAGAACTCTGGCAACAGCAGTGCACTGTCGAATAAGGTGGATGGAAATGGAACCTCGGCAACGATGCTCAACCATCAACATAATCATCAACAGCTGATGGCAACACCACCATTGGCCGCCCATCGTTCCAATACCCCCGTACCACCACCACTAGTTCCTACGGCGATGTCAACTGCCGGTGGACAGCTGAAAACAGTAACGAGTGGCGGTAGTGGAGGGACGACAAACTCTTCGATCGTGATTGTTGGAGGCTCACATGCTATCCTGAGCGGCTCATCGCAGTTGATAGCCCAAACGGCAGCCAGAATTCAGCAGCAGCAACAGCAACAACAACAGCAACAGCAACAGCAACAACACAGCAACAGCAGCAACAGCAACAGCAACAGCAGCAGCAACAGCAGCAGCAGCAGCAGCAACAGCAGCAACAACAGCCGCTTCATGGGCAAGGAAGTACTATCCTCATTACCAGCAATGGTGCGATTGTATCCTCTTCGATGACCGGAACAATCGCAACACCGAACGCATCGTCAACCCCGACAGCGACATCCTTATCTTCCCCTTCGATTATGATATCTCCTCCCCCTTTGGTAGCGACCAATAGTAGCGTCAACAGTACATCCTTCACAGGCGCTGCAAACAACAGCACCAGTTTTCATCCTCTCCCCATTTCCGGTGCGAGCGGCAATCTCGTTTCCTCGACGTCGTCGACAACAACGTCCACCACGACGACGGTCGCAGTGCCACAGATTGCGACCCTAACGACGACGACGACTAACGCGAATGCACTTTCGTCGGCCGTCGTGGCCGCTTCCGCGATGACCAGCAACACTGGCACGCCGGCAGTAATCATCGCTGCCCCGGCCGGTACCTTACCAACGACCCCGATGACCTACATCACGACCAACGTGCCGAACAGCCCCGCTGTCAAGGTGCCCCGTGCAAGTTTGTGAGTGTGATATTACTTTTTTATACCTATTTTCATTAAAGAAGGCAACCAAAAAATAACACATCGCCGACACAAAGTCGTGGAATGCGAGAGACTTCCATTGGATATGAATCTAAATAGAAAACTTACTTTTGGTATTTTTGTTCGTTTTCCTTTCCCCGAATGGTACAGGTTTGAGATCCAGATACAGAAGGATCAGGACGCCTGTACAAAACCGGACACCAACACGCCCTTCGGAAGCAAGCAGGATGCCATCAAGCGGCTCATCCGCTATCACTGCATGTACGAGGAGCGCTGCGAGGAGAACGAGGAAGAGGAACTGCAGTTCGAAACCACGGCCGAGTGGTTTCCGGAGGCTTTTCGCACCATGCTCAGTCGCTACAAGCGCCTAATGATCAACGAGTCGATGGTAGGTGTATAAGAATTTTAAAGAGGCATAAGTTCGTATATCTGAAGTGTCATGATATACATGATTTTTTATCTCAAGTCCAAACTCCTCCCTGCCCATTTCAGTATTTTTGTCAGCAAAGCGTTATTATAATAATACTGTGCGGGAAAATCCCAAAACACGTATTACCCAGCATTTCTTTGAATTCTAAACTTACTGGTCATGAAAGATATTTTATATTATTTTTTCAAATGTTACTTGTTGATTGACCTCATTCATTTGAGATTATTAGTAGTTTTGATGCAGTGATCATTATTACTTTTTCGGATTGGCTAGTAAGAAGCCCTAGTCTGAATTCCATGACGAATCTGTAGGAAATCCTGGCCAGATGTTCTTGCTCCAGAGATGCAGAATATGTTTTTAAAACACTTGTGAAAAATATCAATTCAAGTGATCATCACTTTTCATTGAAATAAAATTATGTTAAAACAAATAGTCATACTCTAAAAATCATCCTGCATAAACACTAACTATAGAATTCAAATAAATTGTGATTTACTTATAGTAATTTTGGATTTTATATGCCCACCTACCCGAAACGAGCCAATATTTCTTTTAAATAGTTGTGGATGATATTAACTATCGAGGTCTTTAGTTTATCGACTAGCATCAATCATGTTGGAATTATTCAGCTATTTTTAGACTAAAGGCAAATTATTTAAAATTGATATGGTGTATAAAGCAAAAAGATTTCTTATTGCATACGCGCGAACGAAGTTATATTCTCTAATTGTTTGGTGTTTCCTTACCTCCCTCCCTTCCACAGCGTGAAGTGCGGACATCGGAACTGATGTTGGTGAACAAGCTGTTCAAAGCGGACATTACTCAGGAAATCGAAGAAATGCAAGAACTGATACGGGACCGGGAAAACGAAGGTGACCCAACAAAGACGACAACTACAGCGACGGGAAGCAACGTGGACGAAGTGATCTGTGTTTCCTCCTCTGATGAGGAGAAGCCCAAACACGGCGACACTCACTACGTGGCCAGAAATCACTCTCCATTTCTACCCCTAACGCTTGCGGACGTATCTAACGGCAAGGATTCGCAGGCGTACAGTCCGGGTGATGCGGGCTGCTTCAACCATGGTCCATCGACGGGCGGCAGCACAAACTCGAGCCTGGTGGCGGAGACATTGCGATCGTCGGTCCAACAGACGATCAAGTACGGGATGGTGGCAAGGGAAGATCCCAACGGACAACAGTCGACATCGTCGTTGTCTTCGTCGATTGTGTACGAAGCGTCGGCGGCGGCATCCGTAACGGTCAGCAACACCAACCTTTCGTTCCAGGGCTCATTCCAGCAGTCCTCTAGTGGTCATTCAATGATCGGCAAAACGCTTGAGACCAGCTCTGGGCGTACGATGCCTGCTAGCCGGTCTTCATCCGGCGGTGAGCCCTTGTTCAAGAAGCACGTCCCGCAAATGGTCGAAAGTTTTGACGATATTGAGAGTGAAATAACGCCCAGTTTCATCATGAAAAAATGCGAAGGCGGAGCGATGGTGGAGGAGAAGAAAAGCGAACCTGGTGTAGCACCTAGCAGCTTCCAACCGGGTGGGGCGGTCGCTTCGACCCCACCAACGTTGCGCTATTTCAATCAAGTGCACGCCACCCACAAGGATTCGGCGGGCTCCGAAACGAAACCGTTTGCGGAACGGAGCAGCCACTTGCTGCCAACGCCAAATGACGTTCCACCGTTGGCGGCCATGCCAAAAGCTGCTGTCGGGTCCTCCGTCCCTGCGGAGCACAACGATACGTCGGAACATTACGACGAGTGGATGTGCTTCCAGAAGGATCTGAACTATTTCAGTGGCGCCGGTAGCGATAATGCCGTCGTTGAAGGTGGTGGTATGCGAGCTGGCGGCAGTAATCCGAGCGGTCGAAAGAAAACTCCCGAGGAGGAGATCCACGAAATGTTCCATTCGAACGATTCTAAAAGTGTCGACAAACAGTTGGAGCAGTTGTTTAGTGGATCGGTTGACGATAAACAGATTCATCAACAGCACCATCATCAGTCCACCTCGAGGATCGATTCGCCCTTAGCCGAGTTCCTTAACGCGCATCAACAGCAGCAGCAGCAGCTGCAGCAACAACAACATCATCAGCTACTATCAGGCAATAGAGGAACCGGGGACGACGCCGGTGTGCCGTCGCCAATCGGTGTCGGATCTTCCAAGACGGTCGAAACACGATTGGATGCGCTGTTCGGATCGTTACACCGTCAAGGAGACAACTCCTCCCAGTCCGATGGTGGTGGGTCGGTTTCGGCATCGGTTGGTGTGAGCGAAAAATCAGACGACCTTCTGGGGGTAGGGACACGCAACAGTTGGAGCTCTTCCGTTTTCCGAGAGGTTGCTGAAGAAGAGGAAACGTCTACACACGAGTCCTTCTTGCACAAAACATCGAACAGCTACGAAATGATGCACCAGTCCCGTAGCGTAATCAGCGGGACGCAAAAGCGCCTCTGGTCGGCCGCCACGACGAATGAAAGTGGTGGTGGACTACCTTCGGGTGCGCTCTACCCCAACGATTCGCCCTCCTCGAGTCACCCTGGCGGGAACCCCAACAAACGACAGTGCCTTTCGCTTGGTCGCAACGAAGATCAGCTGCCCGATGGCGTTGATCTGGTCGTCGGTGGTGATAAGCACGATGATCACCGTTGGCTGATGGAATGTACCGGTGACGATCCGATCGCGACGACACCCCAAGGTGTTCGGCAGCCAACGCCATCGGCGGCAGCAGCAGCTGCAAACCGGACCGCAAGGGTTGGCTCCAATGGTTCCGCTCAAACAACCTCCGCCGCAGGTAACGATCATATTCTCCTAAACCATGGTAGCAACAACAACGGCGCTGGTCGTGGTAGAACGGGTTCTGGTGGTGGTACAGACATAGACCTTGACTGTGGCACATTGGTGCCCGGCGGAGGTGGTGGTGGTGGTGGTGATAGATGTAGAGCTAGTAGTGGGGTCATTATCGGTAGTAGCTGCGCTAACAACAGTAGACCACGATGCAACCCACTGGGCGGTGTTGGTGGTGGTGGTGGGGATGGTGACGAAGGTGATGAAGACGATCTCGACACTAACATCATGCTGGGTAGCACGAGTAATAATAGTAACAATAACAACAATAGTCATAATAATAACAACAACAACCACCACCATCATCATCAACAACAACATCATGGTCCGCTGAAACGGACCTCCTGGAATGGCGACATCCTGCTGGCATCGGCGACGGAAGATGACCGGCACGTGCTGGACATGCTGGATACTAATCTTAGCCTAAGCCTGAACAACCTTAACAGTATCTGTAGCTCGAGCATACTGGACAACGGTGATCCCACCGACACCACCTCCGATTCGCTCGTCCACCATCATGGTCAACATCAGCAGCAGCAGCAGCAGCAACTCCATCTTCACCATCAGCAGCAGCAGCAACAATCGCACCTAATGCACAACCACCTGTCACATAATCCCACCCATCACCACCTTTCCCATCGTCTCCATCATAATCACAACCATCGGGATATGCACGCGTCAACGGTGGTGATGGGTACCGAGGCAGGCAAGGGCAAGAGTTGCTTCCGTGACCCGGACGATGGTGGTGTTGCAGGCGACGACACGGCCAATCTAATGCTTTGTGGTGGTGGTAGTGGTGGTGGTGATATTGGTAGTAGTAGTTCCTCCCAGCACGACAACGATGATGGCCACGGCAAAACTATCAACTATCTCGATCGTGATCTTCTAGGGCTGGATCCTCCTGCCGAGCTCCATCCCCATCCCCATCATCATCATCATCATCACGGGGACGACGGAAGTGGTCGGTTGCCCGTAG
>KE525203.1:5307-20734 GCA_000441895.2 Anopheles sinensis | reverse complement strand
ATGTGGCTTGTGTTGCCGTTGTTGCCATTAAGGAGCGTAACTTGTAAGCCAAAAATTGGTATTTGTTAGTTGTTGGCCGCAAGTATAGAATTAATGCCTGGGAAATGCTGTAAATTTTCCCTGAAATATTTCCACCAGATAATGAAAAATTTCTTTGAAATATACCGCTAGAACTTATCGTTTAAGCCGTTAAGTTTGAAAGAATTGATTTAGCCGTTCAAATTAAAAATCAGTAAAGGAGTAAAAGTTTGAATGGAAAATCGTAAGCAAATAAATCATTCACTTCTTCCAAGTCTTTCGATTCCTGTTTTTAGTCTCCATATGAACTTTAATGTTTATTGAAATTAATCTACACGTGATCTGATCGCCAACGACTTAAGGTTTACTGTAAAAAAAAACAATATTCTCCAATCAATGTTTCGAAATAAAAAAATTCCTAAACTGATTAAACATGATCGGTTTGGGCAATTCTGTTCACGTGTAATTCTGGTTTTAAAAAGAACTTATGTAACTGCAAATTCTTGCGTTGAAGAAAACACTCAAAACGTTTGGCTATGTTGTTTTTAATAACCGTTTGTTTATTATATCCATTATATGATTCTACATTTGCGAATTCGATTCAAACGAACTGCTTACCTTAAGTTTAGCAACTTGCTATAGTATTTTATGTGTGTATTTTAATTTTTATTTGTCAACTACAATTTTTCCATTTTTTTAAAAGCATACACTTCCTCACAGTTTCTATCTTAGTTTTCATTGTTCGGTGTCTTCTGGTTGGTGTCTCAGTAGGGTTCGGTCGAGGCAAATACTTTCCTCGAGATTTTCCTAACAACTGCAGTAGACTTCATACGGCCTAAAAGATGTCCGGTTCTCCAACAAACCACTTATTGCTAGGTTTGTCTATTTTGGTAATGCGTGATCAGTCTTTCCGCGGTCCATCATGCCTTTGTACTTCCGTCGCTTCATTCACTGCTGGTTCGATCGTTACTTTCGAGCATTATTCGAACCCGCAGGGTACGCGTATCGCCTCCCAAACGAGCGTATCGCTTGCTCCTCAGCACCTCCTGGCAGCCCCATTCCAGCGGAACCGGTCGTCCCTGCCAGGAGGATCCTCCGGCAGTTTGCTGCCGATCATCGAGCAGCTGTACCTGGAAGCTACTACTTTGGAGGTCATCGCTCAGATGCCACAGCCAGCAAAGGGTCTCAGCCGGCTGTTCCAGGGGTCGGAATTTGGTGACGAAAAACAACTGGTTCCGGATCGACCGGGACTGTTCCGCGGTGGTGTCTCCATTCGGGAGCAGCACGACACAGGGCAGCGAGCTTCCACCGACATCCGTGAGAGTCACGTCCACCGTATCGCCCCCAGTGACGTAGTACTGGACGACGCTCGTCTGGTGCGCCTTCTGCAGGTGAATCAGTATGTCATGTTGACTTTTCATCCGCGGACACGGCTGACCGGATGGGCAGTGGAACGACAATGACGGCGGTGACGAGGACGCAGGCGAGGATGAGGGTTGGGTTGATAATGCTGGCGGTGTCCCATTAGGGCCGGTGTTTGCTTTCAATTTGAATGCGTGTTTGTGTGGCTGATGCTGATCCAGGGTCGGATGACGCTGGAATTCCCGCAGCATTAGAGGGAGCCTTCGACTGACGCTGGTCGGGGATTTCGGATCCATCGGGGGTCGATGGTGCTGGTCGGCTGGAATACGGTGAACCATAATTAGTAAAATCGCAGGCGAAACCGCAATAAAAACAATTAACCCATATGGTAGACCGATAGGTGCGCATTGAGATGCAAGCATACCGCAAGCACACAGATTATCGACGTCATTGATCAGTATGTTTCGGTTTACAGAGTATCGTTTTATTTACAAAAAGAGAAAATTGAGTGGATTATGAATGTAGCATATTATAATATTTATTTTGGTTAGGTTTCTAGGAACCAGCGTGTGATACCAATGCTTCTAATAAGTGTTTCAAAACAAGTTTATCTCGCAGATGCATGATAGTTAAATTCCTGATTAATTTCACAAAATTTGACAATTACTTGAACACAAAGCAGGAAGATGTAAGTATTCATTCTTGTTTGGATGGAAATTATTAACTACTACTACCGTTTTAGATACGATGAGAAAATGATGTATTTTTAAGTGTAGTCTACTTTTTGTTACTTTTACAAAGCGAAAGGTTGGAGTTGAAGGAAATTTAATTCGATCGAATTTAGATTTTAAAATTTGGGTCGAGAAAATAATGAGATGTTTTGGCATAATATGTAAGACTGGGCTTTTGGTTGACTTTTTGCGTAGTTTTAAAACTAAGTGTCCAATCAAACCACATATTTTCAGTTGCAATGACCCTTAAGCTTTGCAACACAAAACGAGAAATTAACGACACCTTTAAACTTCAGAAACATTTTAAAGCAGGGATGACATCGAAAAACTGTTTTGGAGAAAATTGTTAAATTTGCACCGAACTCAAAAGAATTATGCAATTAAAAATATATGAAGTAATGGAATATGTTCGCCAACGCCAGGCAAGACACTCAAACCCTCAAAACTTGTTAAAGTAACCAATACTGTTCGAAGTAAACTTTATGTAGTTTAATAAATAAATTTTTGGTATTTCGTTTGGATCATATGATCGAAAATTCAAATTTAGTTACAGATTGAGATACTCTAAAATTATAGATACGCAGAAAAACTATCAAAACTTTATTAATATTTGGCTCCCGCTTTGGGCCATTTCAAACCACATCTATCAATGGCACGCGGAGAAAAATAATTTTGAAATTCTTGGTTTTCGTCACCTTTTGCAATAATGTACGTTATATTTATCATTTTGGCAATATTGATGGAAACCTCTAGGAGAAATTTATTTTACTCCACATTAACTTATGCTAGAGCGGATGGATTGAATGCCAACAATCTGATACCAATTACCATATAAGAATCTCTTGTGTGCATGATGAGAATAAATGAGATAAGGTTGATCGTTCCGATACCGATCATTGAATATGGGCAAAATAAAATTGGAAGCTTGTAGAAAAATAAAACCTCCTCGCAATCAGCCGTATGTACATGGCATACCTTCGTGTCCCAGCGTTTGCACGAGATAGTGAAACAGCTTGTCGGCCACGATGCATCGTCCGCGGCCCAGCACCTCCCGACAAATCGGGCACTTGGTCGTCTTGGAGCGGCAACCCGAGCAGATGAGATGACCGTGATTGCACTGCCACGAGGGTGGCCGAATGATCTCCAGACAAATCGGGCACTCGAGCAGTCCCGCGATGCCCTGCAGGCAGTTGGCGAAGCGTGACAGGGACTGCGGATTGAGGCTCTGTGGAGAGGGAAAAAAGGGAAAATTTTATCACGAGTCACATGGTGGTGAAAGACGTCCTGGACGATAGCTCTTACATTCTTTTCGAAGCCCGAATTCCACAGTAGCAGCCCGACGCCGGCCGGAGTTGAGCGGGAAATGCGCCGACTGCGGACCCGTTTCGCGATGTCAACCACCTTCAGCCCGAGCAGATCCTCCCCGTTCGCCTCCAGCACGCAGTCCCCGACCCGTACGCCGGCCAAATCGGCGCACGATCCCTCGACGATGCCGCTCACCCACGGATACGGATCCCAGGGCGTGCGGCTCAGGTGAAGCCCTAGACATCCGTTCTCGTCGGCCGGAACGAAACAGTGGCGCAGCTGGTCCCGACCCTCGCTGGTCGACTGCTGAACCTCGACGATCGGAGGCCTCGATGAAGGTGGAACCTTCGTCAGCCGGGCACTCGGAGGGTCTTCTTCGACGATCTTACTCAGAACCCGCTGCTGGACCGTCGTCGTTGTGGTGGAATTCATTAGTGGGCAGTTTCCGATAGTGGGTCCCGTTTTTAACTATCACAATTTATGTTCCAAATTGCCTCCCGGATTGCGTTGTTCGGCGTTGCTCTCCTGACGGAGCACACGGGTTATTGGTCGCCGTTTCTTCCACCGGGAACTGTGTCGCAGTGCCGTTGTCTGATTTCCACCGTTGGCCTTGCTCCAGGGCACGGAACAAACGGTCTGGAAAGACTGCAACCAAACGAAAAATGGAAGAAAAACACCAACGGGTTACGGACGGAACGTAGAACCGGGTGGCGTGGCCGAAGGGCGCCGGGTGGGGTGGGAAAGTGAATGAAAGTTTGCGTGTAATGAGTGTAAATAAAGTGAGGAAAAATCCGTCGCGGATGGATCGGTGCTCCGGCGTGCAAGTTTATTTATGTCCCACAAAGGCAAGCAAAGCCGTTTGCCTCGTTCCGTTCGCTCGGGCGCGGTTAGCGAAGGGTGGAAAATCATGGGAAAAACGTGGATTCGAAATGGTTCCGTGCCGCTTTCGAGGCGATCTGGGGAAATGGGGACAGTTTTTAAAGCACAAATTATAACCGTCGTTGCCAGTTGGAGGTGAAAATTCTTATCACGGTGCGCATCGTTTAATTCGTAAGTGGGAAACGCGGAGCTGATTAAACCGTTTTGCAGAATCATTAGGGTATGTCACTTGTTGTTTAAGAGCATGAAATTGTTTTCATTATTTTCGTTAAAGAAAGGATTTTTTGTAGAGTTCCTTGCAGAATGACTTTTTTATGAAAAATTTTAAGCTTTATTGTTCTAGACCGAAATAAAAGCTACAACTTTAATTGATTGATTTTATTTTAAAATTATGAAATGATTATGATTATACGAATTTTTTTTATATTGTATGACTGTGAATGTGTAAATTGTCATGATTGAATTTGTTTCTCTTATGTACTTATTATTATTGGATTGAGGATGATTTGCGGATTGAGTCGAATGTTTAATAATAGTAGTAATCGTTGAAAAAAGGATTGAATATTTGATCATGGTTGTTAAAGTTGAATAGAGAATAAACAAATAAAAAAATAAAATAATTAAAAAATTGTAAATTTATACCACAATCCGAAAGAAATCAAAAGATATCTAGATAAATTATAATATCAACTATTCTGTTTCATCGTTCTGTAAAAATGAAATTGTATTGTGCTGTTAAATCTTGGATACGTTTTCGACGCAAATTTTCTTCGATACAAAATTACATATTGTACTTAACAGCATTTAACATAAATCAAAATTTGTTAAATGTTGTTTTGAATTGAATAATTGTTCAGTTCTGCTATGTTGAGTAAACTCTGTGTGTGTTTGTGTGTTAATAAATATATTTTTTCAACTAGCTGCGTACAACATGAAAATATTACGTCCAATTTAAAAAATACTTTAAACCTTTGTTGCAATGTACTTTAAACCACACTATTTGAAAACGTTAAGGCACATGTACGACTACGGTAATGTGAGCTTGTATTGAAAGCAATTTTTAATTATATTTATACCTCCTCTACCATCCGCACCAAATCGTCGAAGCACAGTTTGTTCGGATCTCGGTGAGGGATTTGGTTCGTGGGGCCAACTCCACGCGGCCACCACTTGAACTTGGGTGTACCAGGGAAACCGGGCGGTTGTTGTAAAACATCAACAAATAATAAACCAACGCGGTGTTACCTTTCCTCCAAGGTCAGCGGCTCGCAAAAGCCAAACGGGGCGTGTTGGAAATAAAAAGAATACGAGCAGACCCTCCGCTGTGGCGATATCTTCCCGCTCGAGGGCCATCCGCTTCGAGTGCTCCCGATGAAAACTATCATTTCACAACAAACATGTGCGGATCCGTGGCGCAGTCTGTGGCTCGTTTGCGGCGGGAGGAAAGCGGAAACAAATGTACACTCACTCACCCGGTTTGAAACTGCATTTCGAGCAGAGCTGGGTAAAGGGAAGTTGAGGGTGAAGAAAAAACTTGAAATAAATCCACGTGCCCGAATGCAAAAGCCAACGGCGACCCACGTTCCCCGTCGAGGGGCCAAATTTGGCCACCGGCTAGGTTCGGTTTAATGGGAAACTAGGTTTAATGAGAATAGAGAAAACCGGATCGGATTTCAATTTCCGTGTGTTCGCTTTCCCGATTTGATCATTAACAAATGAACAGCCGGCCGCGTTCTCCCCGGACGATTCGGGCGAGAAAATGAGTTTAAAATTCACTTCAGTTTCTAATTTTTCATCATCATCACCACGATGCGATGCGCATGTGGGAGGCTTCCCCATCACCTGGGAAGGTTCCCGTAGCGTGCCAACCATCGGCCCCATTCCCGAACCGTGCACCATATCGCACGGATCGACGGGAAAACGCTACGGCACACGTGAGCCCTTTCTGTTACGGTAACGGTAAATGTATGAATCTCAGATCCACCACCCTCAACTACCATCCATGTAGTTTCAGCTATTTTTCGGGGTGGAGGCTCTACGAGTCAGCAGAACACAATTTATAGCATCGAGCTAGAAATCATAATAATAAGGGAAAGAAACACACAGCCGGGCGAAAAATAATTATCTAACCAGCCCATTAGTAGCGTTACAAGCGCTCATTACGCTGCTGCCACCGGGATCCGGCATCGTGTATCATTCGCAACGGTGTGCCATCTGGAGTGTGTGTGTGTGTGTGTAGTTGGACACACCACACTCAGAATGTGGCAATGGGCCGGCTCGCACGAAGCCATACTGGTTTTGTTTCGAGCCAGCATTCCACTCCACCAGCATCACCTGGACCCGGGAGATCGGGGCTCTGTTGCCATGCATGTCACCGAGATTCATTAATTCTCCACGCCAATCTATGGCCCGACACTACCCTTCCGGGGGTGGCAAGTACCTCGTGGCGGGATTGATTTTCCAGCGGCTGATTCCCACGTGGTCAGCGGACCGCGAAGTTTTAGTGTAGTACGTGCTCGGTCCAATCTGTCCATCTGGTTTATGTCATAGGGCTCGGGGTCTCGAAAGGGGAGGACAAGCGGATGGTCAAGAGAAAGTATGCGCTTGCAGTGATGCAATTGACCACCATCAACAATGTACTTCTTCACTGCACTCCGCCGTCGGGTGTTTATTTGGCACGAACCACGTATGAGGTATGGTTTACCACAATTGGGTTTGGTTTTGTTTTGGCCAACTAACACGATACCACGTTTTGGGGGAAAGGAAATGGGTCACACCATCAATCGCAGATACACTTACACAAAACACTCTAAAAGGCCCCAATATCTGCGGGGTTCACAACCGATGGTCGGTATTAATTGAGGTCGACGAATCCGATCGGTTACGCTACCGACGATGATGGTGCGTTGTTGAACGGCTCCTCACGCTGTAACTCCGTTACTTAACAACGAAAAGACGGCGTTTGAACTGCACAAACCGATCCGAGACTCATTTACACTCCTAAACCACTCCGAACCGACATCGACACATCAACTGTTGGCGCACCATCCGCGGCGTTTGACGATCGCTCTCCAACTGGCAGACCGACCGAGTCACTTCTCGAGCCGCAAATGACTTACGCGGCCGCAATGCCTGTTGGTCGCGATGATGAAAGTCCCACCAGCTACTACGTGCGGGAACACACCCCAAAACCGGTTTAGTAATACGTAATCGACGTTCGGAGTACGCTACGCTCTCGTGGTTCCCCATCGCCGGTGGGGGATTCCGAGCCGTGAACCGATCGATGACGTACCAGGCTTACCATAAATGAGGCATAAATCCCAAAATCCCGGCGTCATCGGGTTTTCGGACGAGGGGAACAGTCTGGTGTTTAAAACCCTCTTGGCCCGCACACCTGTGTTGGGTACTTGATGTTCGCGGATGTTTACAAACTGTCCGCAGCACCGACACCAGGGAGGCTTTCGGGAAGGATTTTCTGCTGACAAGACAGTTTTTTCACTGTCACAACCAGCAGTGGCCTCCAGGTAGGGCAAAGCCAGCAAAGGCCATTAGTCCGTGCTTTGTTTGTAGCAAATGGGACAAAAGAAACGCGTCATCCCAATGGCCAGACGGAATGAAGTGCGTAGACTTCAATGCATTTTGTAAGTAAGCGCACTCCACATAGGAAGTCTTGTTCAAATAATCTAATCTCAGTGAAAGATGTGGTAAAATTTAATTAAAAAGAGTCTTAAAGAATCATCACATTGACGCAATTGACATGAGAGCAATCGAGCATGGCCTTCACTCAACCAAATGCGATCTATTGGCTTTGTACTGCAACTCGACATGCAGACCATCTTTCTTACTAAAGAGTATTAGAGTAAAGAGCAACAAAATATTTGAAATTTTTCTGTGTAATAACACCTTTCATCATTGTAAGCTATTAGAGTTGCTCCTGCAACGATCGTTGGTTTTCGTCGATCATCCGTAGATGATCATAACCAACAAAGAAAAGCGAGAAACATTCGATGATCGGGCATTTTACTGTTTTTTTGTAGAAAGCTTTGGGTTTGATTTAAAATGAAATGTCCCTGATATCAGTTTATTTCATGTTACAAATTTTTTTTAATTTTGGTTTGAAAAATCATGTTCAAATCGAATTAAGTTTAAATTTGACAATGATTTAAAAAAAGCCACAGTATACAACACGCTTCCTAGCGCCGCTTGCGGTCGGCTTTGGTACTATGATGACAAATAGAATCAACATTCGCGATCATTTGTGGCCGCATTGTTTTTATTGTTATTTATGATCTTCACAAGAACAGTCTACCACCGTGTTGAAATAAATTATTGTGGTAAGCATTTTAGAGTAGTTTTCGACCTCTGTTCATACATAAACGAGTGTGCGAGAGCATGTTGTATGTTTCGGTTGTTTTTGCCTGGATTCATTATGTTTATTTTATGTGTTAAACTATAGTTCCCACCATCGCACGCTTGCAGCCCAAACACCGGTAAGCTTTAGAAATTGGGATGAACCATGTGGCAACAAATTTCATAGAGCATGTTTAAAACAAAATTGCGTTTGACAATATGCCTCCCGTATACAATAAACTGTGGGAACCGAAGTAATCTTTGTTTATTGATCAAGAGGCAGAGATAACAGCCGTTGTCGAAAAGACTCAATGGCACCTGTGCCAATAGCTTTTAAAATATAATTATTTAATCACATTTCTAGCTCACAAAATTTTTTATTCCTTAGAAAATTATAGAAATGTGTTGAGTAGTTTTACATCAAAAACTACATGAAAACATTTTTGTATGTGCATATGGAAAAGTAATTTTATATTATCAACATAAAAATAATAATCCGACAGGTTCTTAAAGTTATGGCATTTCTGATGAAAGACATTCTTCGCGTCTCTTGTTTGTATCAAATGAACGAAATTGTTATGGTAGAAACGTTTGACCGTCTTTGGTCTTCACAATAATCTACTTGATTTGTTCGCTGATAACAATTCAAGTACCAATTAAATGTTGAAAAAAAAAATTGGTCTGTATTTCAATTCGGTTACGCACATAAACTATGCTGTGGTACATAAACATACATACAAAAAGAATTGGAAAATTTGCATAACATTAATTTCTTTCGGAAGAAGAGTTGTATTTTTAAATAAAAAAACAACCCCCTTCAATCGTTTTATTTTTCAACCCAAAGTAATAATCTGGAAGGTCACAATTAATACGACCTTGGCTTTGATGGCAGCCAAGAAAAAAAGTTAAATACCCTCCTACAACCGTGGCATCGGTTGTAAATGGTCTCAGCTAATCGCGTCTACGAGACCCTCCTCGTAAGTATCCGACCAGCTGTCGGCACACTTCTTTTCATCCGACCGCGAAACGGAGCTCATTAGGCAGTCGTTATTGACTCAACAAGAAAACGATTAACAATCCGCACGCCCAACCGTCCTCCGGAGCCGCTAGTTACCATCGTTTTCGCGTCCGCTAAAGATAATCACGATAATCGGATAATTGCAGTCTCACGCAAGCGGGTGACCGGTTTAAGTGGTTCCCACACGTATGAAAAATTCATCAAAGGGACTCTCAACCCAGTTATCGATAGAAAGCAGGGAGAGGAAAATTTGTACCCCCTGGGTGCATTCAAAGTAATCTTAAAAAGGAACCATTTCCACCAACAAACAAACATACATCTCGTTCATTTCCCAAGCGCCCCGAACCCGCCTGCCAGGACGATCCCAAAGGACGCGTAAAACCGAGAAATAATTGCAGGTTACGGAAAACGTCAGTGAAGGTGATAAATTTATGGTTGGAATATGAATGCATTTTTGCCCGAAACCAGCTGCTACACGAATGGCGTTCTACGGTGTGCCATCAAGAAGCACAACAGTAAACAGGAGGATTTTACTCTTCCCCGTTTATTAGAAGACGGAAGTCTTGGTGGAACATCTTGGGCGACTTGCGAACCAAGGACGTTACGAGGAAGCTCCCGCAGAACCCGGTTGAATATCAGTGTCAGAATTATGCCACAGGAAAGCTTGCTCCGAAGAGGGTCGAGCGTATGCTGTTTGGTGGCAGAAGTTCGGGGATTGCAACTGAGGAAGCTCGCTCATGGACCGGGGGAATCGATGCAAGGCATCCCTGGGTGGATCCGTTTTGAAATCTCACTATTTTGCGTCCGCAACTATCATCTGCATCCTCGGCCTTGGAAAAGGGGCGAATCGTTTGCCGCGTGACGCGCCAAAGCAACCCATCCCGCGTGACACTCTGATACCGGGCCATAAATTTTGGTTTAACATTACCGCAAGGTGCCACGTCTCTTACTCTCTCTTACACTCTACGATCGGCCAGGAAATCTAGCGCGCGCGATTCGGTGGCAGGTGAAAAATGGCGAAATTTAAGACACCCCCGAAAAGATTGGCCGTTTGCGTCCCGTTCCTTTTGCTGGAAAGGTGGTTTCGGGAAGGATTTTTGCAAAGATCTCGAACTAGACACCACCATGGGATGCCGATGGAACGCGAGAAGCGAACGTTATCCCGTCGTTTTTGACATCCGATTTATGGGCCATGTCAGGGGAGTTGGATGTGACACTCCAGGAGCGACCAGTTCGCAGATTGGATCACATCCAGGACGCACATCCTTTATGGGGCAGGTATAAGATGTCCAATAATTGTTTTGAGCGCAACATTCAACATTCCTCGGGGTTTGGCATTTCATCGTTCAATTGAGGATTTGTTTCTTTGTCATGTGATCGTTCAATATTTCGATCGACATTATTTATTTATCCTTTCTGTTTTATTTTCAATCATTGCTGTATCGTATTTCATAGCACTTTTCATTTTCATCAACCTCCCGATAGTACATCCTTTTTTAACAAAGAATATTAAAATGCCCAGTAGTAGCTAGGTGTAATTGCCTTTTTGGGATCATTTGCAAAAGGAACACAATTTTTAAAACCTAAAGTGCCACCATTTTTTTTACGTACTGCTTTCGGACCGTGTTTTCTTATCGAACTCGCCAATCGCGGTTCTTAAACGGTCAAACATCATTAGTGAACACCGTCATTTCCAACGGGTTTCTCAAAGGTAATGGCCAATTGGTTGCTGGCCTCCCTTCACATCTCCTACCCCGCAATGTCTCGTTTGTTCAGAGATTCTCACCCGTTTTTTTCTTTTAACTTTTTGGTACGGTTTAGGTATCTAACAACGGTTTGTAAAATGAAACACTACTATTGATGTTATGATTTTTTTTATATTAGACTAAATCTTTACACTTTTTACGAGCAACTTTTTATTTGACTCATAGATTTTAATCAGTATCTAACGAATTTAAACTCTTTGAATGATTTAAAACACTGTTGCAAACTTTTAAAAATAAGATTTTATCTTCATTTTCCAAATGGATAAATAAAATCCGCTTTCATATTAATAATGATTTATTGAAACGCACGCTCTTGAAAACACAAGATTGATGTTACATTCGGCCGAAAGAGCATTATTGTGAGTCGGCGATGATTCTCTATTACTTCTCTATATCACTTTCTTATCGGTAAAACAATATGTCATCGACTAGTGGTTTATGTAATCAATCTATTGCCTAGTAATAAATATTTTTGTTTGGAAAGGCGTCAAAATGAATAGCATTTAGTGCTGCTAGGAAATTGTTGCCATGATTGAATCTTTACTAGATAATCATGGCCAGAACCATTAAATCAGTTTCCGTTAAATTTTCCTCTAGATGAATATAAACTTTTGATGTGGTATCTTGTATGATGCTTATATAACAATTTTAAAATTTTTCTTACAAACAAATAATTGGATAATTTTTATGAACTTCTATTAAGGTCTATCTACAATAAGTTTATAGAGTTTTTAACGATCGACCAAGGGCCTTGAGAATCACTGCACTAGCCAATTGGGTGCATAACTCGCAGCACTCTGCATCGCGGTCCATTTAGTATTTATCCTTTTAATGTGTCCTTTCACTCACCGGTCGCCCTTCATGGACTCTCAATCGACTGCAGGGTTATCGCAAAGCCCCTTGGTCCGAGGGTCCGCCCTCCCCGGTTGTGGTTTTAACCTTTTCCGTGTCCTTTTACGTCCTCCTCAGAGCATCTCTTTTGAACATAAAAATGGTACAAAACGAACGACGCCGAAGGGAAAGGATTGAATCAGAGAAGCGGGAGAAAATGTCTTTTTCATTGGCATCGTCCGGACTGGTCGCTTCCTGGAATTCAAGGAGAAGTGAATGTGTGTGAGTGTGTGTGTGCATGTGTATTGGTGTGTATGTGTGAACGCCCTTGATGGCACGGTAGAATCGAGGCACACAGGACACGTTCGTTGGATTATATTTTACTTTTATTCCCTCACTTAATTAATAATGATTGTCATCTTTTGCGGTAATTAAAGAAACCGGTACCGTACCGGAGAGACTAACTGACTGCGGTAGGGAGTCTGGAGGAGGCCAGGGTCAGACCCTGTAAGCCGAGTGTCTTCATTCCGGAGGAGTACGCCACCGGGGACATTAAGATGTCATAGTTTCCAGTGGCCTGAGCACCAACCATCGGTACAGTTGGCTCCGGGCAAGTTTGGGTTTGAGGTTAGGAAGTGTCCTTAAAATTGCTTTCTCCTTTCCCCAACCCTCGCTCCCTCCCTCCACATGCCGGACACCATCGTTTCGATTGTCAGTCAAACTTCACGGCACTCTCGAGTTGGAACCCCGAGAGGATGCTGTTTATTTTTATCTCGCCGATCTCGGTCAAAACACGGGAGGCTTTCGGAACGGCGTGTCCACCTACAGCTCGAGGCCAAGTGGCTCCGGTTCCCCCTCTCTCCCCCCCCCTCTCCCCACACCAACACCCTAGCACTCCCCGAGGGAGTGGAAATGCCCTTCCACGGAACGGATCATCTCGGTGGGATTGGATTCGGAAAGGAAAGTTTATCGCTCGGCGAAAGTACCGGAACGTTGCGGAAGAAACCTGCTCGGCGGAAAACGTTCGCGTCAGTGATAGATGACACTCGTAAATGATATCTCGCCGTTTATCGCACGGTGGGACACACGACGCTCCACCGCTGGGGAAATGGTTGCGGGTTCCGTCGATCTATTTTAATCTACGGTTTTGTCATAATTTTCTTTTTCGGCGCGGTCCGGAAAAGTGGCCATTTCAAGTGCTTTATCTTTGCCAAATGCTCCGCCTTCCGCCTTGGTTTTGCGAGTGCTGGTGGTGGTTGAAGTGCCGAGGCCGTTTTTGGGACAACCGTCCGACGCAAACGAACCGTTTTCCGTGCGACCGATCGTGAATATTCGTCCGCTCACGCAAAGGGAAGTGCAAAAGAAGATTTTAATTAAACTGTGCACCCATTAGGCGACGTGGCGGGAAAATCTTCGTGCGCCCGGCGCTTCGGATTTCGAGGATGAAAAATGTATATTGACCCCCGTCGTACTTGAAGTCGATTGGGGAGGAGAAAATGGAAGCGCGTACCGAGGGGGGAAAAAAAGGTTACCACTAACACGATTTAGGAGTTGGGCGGTGAGAATTCGCCAGTTTGCGTTCAGTATTCTGTTCGGCCGTTTATTTCATTTTTTCCGCTTCTGGCCAGCATCGCGCCACGATCCATTAGGGAACGTGATCATCCCTTTTTCCGCTCCGGCAGTGTTTCGGGTGCAGAATTTATGCTCTGCGCCGCTCGCTTCGAATACCGAAAAAAAAGAAAAAGAAAAACAACTCAAAGGACCGGAACGAAAAATTGGGGAAAATATACAATTTCCGCTCCATTTTACGATTTCGCTGTTAAGCTTCACGCGCCTGTCGCGACTAGAAAGGCGAGCAGGTTAGTAATTTTCTCCATTCCCATTTGATCGATTCCGGGTGTGTGTGTGTGTGCCAAACCTGGACCCTATCGAACCCATTTATGATGTATGCAGTGTTGATTTTTACTGCCCTTTTCCCTACGGGCACGCAGGGACACAAAGTTCGAAGGAACAAATCGCACCAGGAATTGACGCAGTGAAAAGCGAACGTGTGAAAGGTTTTTCACACCGGTCCCTGAAACGCTCGCCAACGGAGTCACGTAGTAGTTGGCCGCACCAGGGTGAGTGTTGTCCCGATGCGCACCATGACACCCTTGGGTGGCGCGTTTAAACGGTAGTCCAGGTAGAGTCCAGTCGATTCCGGAGCGGCGTTCGAAATCTAGTGCGGTGGACACATATTGGCACCCTAATAACCGTAATCCGGTTTATGTGTCCTCCGGCTCGTGCCACACCATTGTGCATCGGGTGGAATTTGCCAATTTTTTCTTCCGCCAAAGCAACCTGGAACCGAAACAGATAAAAGGAAAAGCTGGTTCCCGCAACCTTTCGGGCCCGTTTCGAAAAAGGGGAGTACAATCATGCGGAATTAACGTCATAAATGTTTATTACTGAACACGCTCGACCTTCGAGTAACGGGACGGACGTAAAAGACGTGTTCATCTTCACTTGGCACTTGGGCCGAAGTCGAAGCAAGGACGATAAGGAAGCAAACGGAACTATCGGTAAAAATAATATACGACCATTAACACTTTTTCCTTTGGGAAGAACAAGCATCCATGTTTTCCGCTTTCCCGGTCTGTACGGCGAGGACGAAATGTCACCGGGGGTGTGGGTGTTGTAACGGTCTCAGGTAGGTAATTAATATCAAGCTGGTACCCTCAATGGAGTGGTCTATTCGTGGCCTACAACGGAAGAGATATATACACTTGCACGAACGGGCACGACTTGCCTTGAAAGAAGCAATTTATGGCGAGGCATGCCAATTAAAAAAAGACTGGCCGAAAAATTAAGGAAACGTAGAAAATTTGACAAAATTTAAAGGCAAACTTTGGCCCGGTTTTTCGTTCGGTCGGTTCGTCCTATTCTTTTTCCCAGCACGTGAAGTTTTTCGTGCAGATTTATCACTTTTAATGTGACACCGCGGTGTCTTCGCACACGACACGATACGGTGGCTTGGGTGTTGTAGGACCCATCCGACGGGAACGATGGAGTACATGGATGGGAAAGAAATGAAATGAAGTTGGCCTAGCGTAACCAACTATCGCGGCGATCGTGGGCGTCCCAAATGGTAGAGGATCCGATTGTGCCGTAGCAATGGGCGAGTGTTT
>KE525202.1:7836-26284 GCA_000441895.2 Anopheles sinensis | reverse complement strand
CAATTTTAGGTCGATTTTAAGGATATCATTAGTTAGAATAGAACTCAAACTATAGTAATTAAGTTTTATTAGTCATGGCTTTTTGGTTTTTAAGTCATTTAGCAGAAATGGGTCAAGGACAACATCGTCTTGTCAAAACTGACCTAAACATCAAATCTGATCATGATGCAGCTCTCTGTTTCATGAATGCTGGTCTAAAAATCTTCTGATTACTTATCATAATAATACGGTTCATGAGAAATTACGGTAACGATGGCCACAAGCATCACCGTGGAATTGAAACCCAGATGACCGTGTTAGATAGGCATATAATTTATAAATAAGTAGTGAAACAGAGAAGGAAAGCATCGCTAACTCTTGTGGAATTCTTCGTAAGGTGCCACAAGATATGTGCAGCAATTCGCTGTAAGGTATATTTCTTGGAGCGAACCATGATTAAAAGATCTTTTTCGATAAAATGAAGTTTATTCTTCGTTTTTAAGATGTTTGGCAATACTTTTGGCACGATTTTGAGCAAGTTCCCGGTGCTAAAGTGAGCCGGTACATTGATGGTTTTAAACCATTGATATGGAGAGCTCCCTCACTGCGCCGAAAGCTTGCCTTGCCGTGTATCAGAGTGAGAATGATATCGAATGTACTAGAAACAAAGTTAATTGAACAAAATGAGTGTTTGATGGGCTTAGGCTTCGTTTCCTAGCAGAATAACGCCGGAATTTACAAGTTTATTCTGTCTATAGGTTGGTTTCCTTACAAAGAACGGAAGTTTCAGGGTGGCAAGTAGACTCTCTGTGTTATAATCTCATAGAAAACCTTCGGCCTATTCATGATCATCGTGGTTATCTTTAAATTTCAATAAGTTAAGAAACAATTACGTGCCAAGTCGTATTTGTGAGTGTTGAGATCAGAATACCCTCGAAAAAAATTATTTTGTGCCTACAAATCTCCGCATATTGAAGAGATTAGATACAAATACTCGTATACTTATTAAAAACATCATTCAATTTTATTTCAATTGATTTTTTGTAAGAATATCTTTAATAACTAAACAAAAACCCAAGTGGTGCTATTTTTACTTCCAGGCCATTTTAACGAATTGTTTGACTTAAACGTTAAAAGATCATATTTAAAATGATCGTAACTGACTGAAAACTTATGAAAGTGGTTGAACTAACGTTTCAAAGTGAAAAAAATCCCAAATGTTATGAACACTCTAAAGATTTCGGCAAAAACAGGGTCGTGCTATTCTTGTTTTCTCGGGTGTAGCTATGCAATGCAATCTTGCAGTAACTTGGTTCCACCTGTTTTCTGCAGGTTTTAAGTTTTCATCTAGTTTTTTTTTTTCTAAAAGGATAAAAATTATGCAGTATTGTATTAATATGAGATGTTGCGAAGAGTTACGGGCCGTCGATTTAATTTTTAAATAAACACTGTTGCGGACCAAATGGAGGCAGGCTTCAGTGTGAGGCACGAGTAACGCGAGAAATAATGAAGATAGGGGACAACTGGCCAGTTGAGCTCAGGAGATCGCCGTTGATCAGCCAGATAACAGTTTACGAATCAATTACGAGCGATGATCAGACAATAAAAGTCTGATTTTTTGAACTCCTCGTCAAATATCTTAGTTAAAATATTTACATTTGTCTCGCAGCGCTCTGTTGAGTAGTTTCAACATAAGCTCTTGGTCATGCCTGCCCCCTGAAGGGCTTACAAGACTTTTTCCTTTATGTACGTGGATAGTCATTAAAAATTTTTGTACGTGGATAGTCATTAAATTATTTACTTCTCTCGTACAGGGTTTCACGAGACAAGGGAATTTTAAAACAATCAACAAACAATTATTGTAATTACGTTTCCGTGAGGAAAATCAAACGGTGCCTGTCAATTGATTGAATACTTGCATTTGACTGAAGATGGAATAAAAATGAATGCGCCGTAGCTGCTAATTAAAAGGAACAAATAACCTTCACCATACATGATGGTAAACGATCTTAGGGAACGAGGTGCGTGCAAACGCAGATTGACGTTTTATCCGTTTGGCAGCAACCATAGCAGGGGCCAAACCGTACCATAGCAATACCAAACCGGTTTGGTCATTTACAAAGTCCGCCTGCGACAGCCGAGCGCTAGCGCCGGTTTGAAACTCGGCCCATAACCTCGACGACGTGGGTTCGAATCCCATCCGAGACCGGGCCCCTCCCCTGTATGAGAGGAGTACGAGAGGAGATCCACCCACGTACATAAGGTAAAAAGTCTTGTAAGCCCATTTTGGGGTAGGCATGACCAAGTTGGTCGTTACGCCAAAAAGAAGAAGAAGATAAGTAAAGTGTGATGGTCATCGTTCCCATTTTAGACCCAGGAAGTACTTTTTCTAGCGTTCTGTAATTTATTAGCTACGAAAGGGGTTTCTTTACGTGTAATGATTTTCAATGCGTTATTTTCATTTGACGTTGGTAGTTTTATTGATATTTAAAAAAATATATTTTCAGTCCTCCATCGAACCAGTTATACTTATAGTAATTGTTAATTTTGGATTGCAAGGTACATTCGTTAGGGCGGTTATCTTTATCGTTTTTATCGCCAACCAGCTTATCGCGGCTCAAATCGCAACCAAAAATCTTTCGGCGTAACGATGACCCCCGTTAGGCGATCGGTAAGATCGGGCAACCGATCCGACGGCGGCTGTCGTATGTTGAAGTTCTGCATCAGAGCCGACAGCGCCAGGAACATGATGTTCCGCGCGAATGTTTCCCCGGCGCACAGGCGCTTGCCGGCACCGAATGGCAGCGAGGCGTCCTTCGCCAGGCTGAGCTTGCCGTTCGAATCGAGAAAACGGTCCGGTCGGAAGCACTCCGGATCACCCCAGTATTCTTTCTGGTTGTGCATCGCGTCCATACCGATCAGCACGAACGTGTCTTTCGGCAAGTCGTACCCCTGCAGCTTGGTGTCCTCTTGCAACCGGTGTGCAATCCCCGACGGGACCAGCGTATCGATGCGTAGGCCCTCCCGCAGGGTCGCTTCGGTGAAGGGCAACTGAGGGCGATCGTCCAGTGTCGGCAATCGGCCATGACCAACCACGTCGTCGATTTCCTGCTGCATCCGCTTTATCACGTGCGGGTTGTGCAGCAGTCGCTCGAAGAGCAGCGCCAATTGTGTCGTTGCGCCCGATATGGCGGGGAAAAAGAAGTCGACCACTCCAAGCACAAGCTGATCAACTAAGCGACAAAATACGTACAGACACAGACACACACAGGCACAAAAGAGAAAACGCATTCAAAAGGTGCAACGGGGTTTTGAGGGGAACACTTTTCTTACGCTGGAAGGTAAAGCTCGATTCCTGCGGTGTGCACTTTTCCATTTCCCTGAAGTACAGATCCAGAAAGCAGCGCACATGGTTCGGATCGTGCGTATGGAGGTACTTTTCGATGATCGACTGGATAAAATCGTTTATGCGAAGGCTTGCATCACGCAACGTGTGGAACCGGCGTGAGAATGGATAGATATGCCGTAGCCACGGATAGAAGCTTAGCAACGTTCCGTAGTCGTCGCCATTCCTTTGGAAAAGCATCGCATTGGATCCGGTCCTGTTGGGATCGTGGAAATAGTACAATACAATAAGTATCCCTCAAAGAAACTTGATTGCGAATTTTTCACACTGGCCTTATTGAAAAAAAACCATCATTATAACAGTTCTGTCAAGATAGAATTGCGTATGCTCAGAAACGTCCGTTTTAAACTTTGCAATGGTTGCTTTGTTGAAGAACCATAGTTCAAACTGAGTGGATTAATGTTTGCATTGATTTTCAGTTTGAGTGCGTGGAATGAACACCGATTACGAATAGAATTACTGACCGTACGCCTTTCGAAAATTATGAAAACCAAGAAAAGGGTTCTTTCGATTAAAAATCTTCACGATTCAGCACCACTTGATTACTTCTAGAGAGCTATCTCGTACACTTACTCAAACAATGCACCACATTCCTCCCGCGGAAACCGTTCGCCACAGACAACCTGCAGGAAGGAGTTCGCAAAAGAAGCAAACAGCACATTCGGACACTTCACGTAACCATCTTTCATGATCGCTTTCTCGTGCTCGTACTTTGGCCCATACTTGAGCATATCGATCAGGCTCAGCAGTTCACTGTTCACTTCGGACTCGTGTTCCGGAAACCGTCGGCCAAACCCGAAATCGCGCAGGTAGCGCAGGATGAACCACCGTTGCTCCTTCCAGGCCGGTCCGTCGGTAAAGAATATGCCCCGCCGATTGAACTGTTTGTCGCGCAGCCGCGCCAAATACAGATCCGGCCGGCCGTCGAACTCCTTTCGGTTCAGCACTTCGCGGGCCACAGCTAGATCGTTAACCACGATCGACGGGAAGTTGCTGAGCGAAATTCCCAGAATTTTCGTACGATAGAAATCACCCAGACTGATGGCCGCTTTGTGCAGGTGTCGACCGTTAATCAGCAGCATCCAACCGTAGTCACCCAGAAACGGAATACTGTATGCTGGACCGGGAGGGAAATTTTTCGGCTTCCTACCGGTCGACCGAAGCCACCGGTAGAGCAGAAGTGCGATTACGATGCTCCAGAGGAGCATACTGGTTGTGATGAGCATCTTGCCCGCAACTGAACCTGTTTGGCCGTTGTCCAAGAGTTTTTATAACCGACGCTGGGACAGAGGTGGGGAAGATAAGAATACGGAAGGCACAACGCAGTCCGCCTTGCTTCTGTCCAAGTGTTTCTTCTTTGCTCGTGTCCATTATCAAAATGCGAGTTAGTGGTCAATCTGTGTGATGGTGAACATTTTTTCAAACGTTTTCCTTCACTTAATTATGTTAGCAAACGAATGTAATAAAAATTTTATGGGCATGCATATTTGATTGTGGCTGGCCTGGATCGTTTGAATTAACGCGCAAGTTGAGTCGTAATTTAAGATTTTAATTAACCATCCTAGTAACACGACTGTCATGAACTGAGGGTAGAAAACGCTAGGACAAGCTCAAGTGCAGAACAAAAAAAAAAATGCCGACCAGTGAGAGTATACAATCACCCCCCTAAGTGTATAGATAACAAATCAAAGCTGTACCTAGTGCTTGAGTATTTCGATTTGTAAATCTACATTGTTTGCACAAGATACAGATGCATCCGGAACACACTTCAGGCGGAAGAACGAAATGTGCCAAGGTTCACTCAACCTTTAGGCCCCCATCTTAATGGGGCGAGTTCTAATTTACAGGAGTTTCAATGCACAGCAAAATGCATTCGTTCCCATGTCGTTCAATCAATCAAGTGTTGCTCGGGAGTGCATCTCAGTTGCTAAAATGAATTTCACGAATGTCCGCATCACTTAAGCATTGGCTGTTGTTTTTCTTCCACGATTAATTGAATTTTCAGCTCAAATATTTAAAGCCACCGAAAGTCATCAAACACGATCAATTATTCACTCGATCTAAAAAAAACTTCATAACAATTTTTAATTTTCTTTGGCATGAGGATCTTCTATTTTTCTTTCGATGTTAATTAAATTCTCGCGGACGAATCTTTGAACAGGACACATGGAGAAATATTTGCAATCGAAGATGTTGTGGCGATCGTCCTCGGTCATACCTTTTCAGTAAAGGTTTACATCACGAAGTTGTTTGCAAGTCTGCAATTAAATTTTCAGGTTAAGAACAGAAAATATCACTTTTTTCTAACAATATTCCAAATTTGGGAAATTGTTATAGAATGCGTTGCCTATTTTGGTCCGATATACAAAATACTGTCTAATTGGAACTGTTTTTTAAATTGATTCAAAAAAATGACTCACCCCCATTTGAAGATTTAAATCATCATCATCAAAAACAAAAGATGACCTATCACCCAACATTTCATTTTCTTTTTTTAACAAGAAACAAAATCATATCATAGTGAGCATAATTCGTGTATAATTTTACAAAGTACGTTCGATGCGTTCAACATGATGTTTACGAAAATGTATTATTCCAGATGTTTTTAGGTTGATTTCATCCCATTATTGCGACATTTGCTCGAAAAATTGGCCAGTCATGCCAAATACGTTCTCCTGTGGCTTGAAGCTTGTGTGAGTTAACGGTTAATAGCGTGCTGCTTTGGAATTGATTGCAGGCTTGACCTTCGTATTAATCTAGCAGATTTTTTATGTTATGTATAGATGTAAATCAGGAATTTTGTACACTGCGAAGCTGGAACACTAGACATCTGTTATGTTTGCATCCTGCTTGTTAATGTCCTGTTTTGTTTTATTGAGGGCAAAAGGTTAAGTCACTATATAATATTTTTTCTGTTTTCTTTTTTTTGTGCCAGAACGCTGTAATCAATTTGGAGCAATACCCCGCTGGACCAAGTTTGTTTACCACCCAAACTAATCGTCTTATCAAAATTGACTGCCTTTGTGATTCGCCCGTTCGTATTGACAGACAATCGCAGGATGGATGCCAGCGTGCTGGAACGGGCGACAGATTTGATTAAGTGCTGCAAAGTACCAAGACTTTGCAACAGCATCGAAGAAGCTCCACTGGAGCGTGCTACGTTCGGTCAGTTCATGCACGTGCTAGAGGCCACCCTCAGGACAGTGTTTGACATACTCGCCAAACATGGCGCCGAGCTGACCGGTTACGACGAGTACAACGCGGACCACAACGTAGAGTTCAAATCGTGGCTGACTCTAGTGATAGTCGAGCAGTACGCGGACGATCCGACTGGGCTACGGGCCGATTATCAAACGGAATCGGCGCTGTTGCAAAAACGCATCGCGCAATTTTTCCACGGCCACGAACTGGAGCATCTGCTGACCGACAGGGGCAGTGATGCGGTTTTACGTCGTCTGTATGGACACTATCGGCGCGTGCTCGCGGCAGACGAGTGGAAGTATCACCCGGCTGATGTTGGAGGCTTCGTGCGCCTGGTAGAGTTCTTGTACGGACCGCTCCCGCTATGCCAGCGTGCCCCGGAGTTGGATGACGATACGGCAGCATACATTCTGTCGGTCGGCATCACACTGGTCGAGTTTTTCGAGCCCTCCTATCGGTTGATGGGGTTGCGGCTGTTTTGCGTACTGCTCGGACCACGCAATAAGGATGTGATGAAGCGCACCAACATCCACCGGGTGGCCTATAGCAATGCGATGAAGCTGACGGTGAAACTGGAACATGAACCATTTATCGAGGTGCTTTGGAGGTGCATTTACCAGTACGTTGAGCTGGAAGAGAGTGACCGAAAAGATTACACTCAGGTATGGCTCGGATGCTGGGGGTTGATGACCCCGGGAGGAAGTTGGTTTTAAAGGGTCAAATTAACTCTCATTAACTTTTTTTTTCAATTAGTGGAGCACCGTTGATGACATTATGGATACACTTTTGCAACAGCTCATGTTCGAGTCAAAGTTACGCACATCCCAGATCTACTTGCTATACCTTATCAAGCTGCTTGCTCTCGATCTACCCAATTACATAATCGACGAGCTGGACGAAATACAGTCGATTGACAAAAAATGCCATCTGTACGAGCCGGTGTGTGAGCAGCTCCGGCAAGATTGCCTCGGTGGGTTCCACAATCGGAGGTACTATCGGTGGATGAAACGGATCATCGAGATGCTCCCGCACGAGGCAGTCAAATGCCAGGGGCTATCTCGGGAGAACGGTAAATATTGTCATGTACGTTTGGTAGTTTATTTCTTCTAAGAACACGAAAGAGATAGTATTATATTTTGACCCACCGTTCCGTTCGGGTTCTTGCAGGGGGTGAATCTACTCTTCATACTGGTTACGTTCCCGATCGAACCGGAAGCAATCCACTGCCATATGAAAACGCAGACAAGTCTGATCGAGTTCATCAATGTCTTCAAACAGTACGAGAAGCAACAAAACAAAGCCGCAGAGAAGCGCTCCAATGCATCGTGTGATTTTATTTACAACACCAAAGCGCTGGTTTCCATCAGCAAGTCGATGCTCGTGTTCCTGACGTCGTTAGCGCCGACCTATTTTCCCGCGCATCCCGAGTTGGCTGTGCTGGGGCAACGGCTGGCCGGCCATTATGCCGATTGTGACTCCATCATGTACAACTGTATGCAAAGTGTGATCGACAAATTGACCCTTGAAAATTGAAATGATTTTTTCTTACTATAGATGATTAAATGCCGATGAATTTGTTTATGTGATAACATTATTAAAAGTTGAATGCGTAAAGTTTCGTTACGCTTGCGGGTTTCAAACGCATGAATTTAAATAAAATTAACTTCAAAAATAATGCCACAGTTGAGCACAGATGTCCACCAACGTTCGATTTATGCTTCAGTATCGAATTCGCCTACTTGTTGATGCTAACATTTTGTTCAACACACATTGGTCAACCCGGTAGTGTAAACCGGTCTCGTTCGATTGATACCGGCCGCAACGAACGGGTTGTCAGTTGCTAGCGAACCACGTATGTATTGTCGTAGACGTCATTTGACGTCCATAAAAGCCTACAAGGCACTGAGATTAAGGTTGCCGTGGCTCTTTACCGCGTTCAGAGAAGAAAACTCAAAGCACGGAATTCGACAGGATTCCGGTAACAAGTATTCCGTTGGTGTTTGGAAAACGATCTCACGATGGGCTTAATGGATAGTCTCGGTCTCAGCGGGCTCGCTGGTGGCGTCCAGCGAATGGACAAGCGACAGGTGAGTGAGGAAGCTTCGTACGTTCTTGTGCTTTGCGTTTGATTACAATGGTTTCCTTTTTTCGTTCAGTTTCTGTTCCAAATGCTCAGCTTCGGCATGATCGTTTCATCCGCGCTCATGATCTGGAAGGGACTGATGGTCGTCACTGGCAGCGAATCCCCAATCGTCGTTGTGCTTAGCGGTAGCATGGAACCGGCGTTCCATCGTGGCGACTTGCTGTTCCTCACGAACCAGGACGAACCCGTGCGCGTCGGAGAGATCGTTGTGTTCAAAATTGAAGGGCGGGACATTCCGATCGTCCATCGAGTGATTAAACTGCATGAAAAGTATGTCACCGTTGCCGTGTGTTCTACCGTTCTACCGTGGAAATATGTAACATACCTCTTTTAACACGCTTTTCAGGAGCAACGGTACGGTAAAATTCCTCACGAAAGGTGACAACAACTCGGTCGACGATCGAGGTCTGTACGCGCCGGGGCAGCTTTGGTTGACCAAGAAGGACATCGTCGGACGAGCGAGAGGGTTTCTCCCGTACGTCGGCATGATAACGATCTACATGAACGAGTATCCTAAGCTAAAGTACGGTATATTAGGGTTGCTGGCGTTATACGTACTCGTGCACAGAGAATAGGGAATCGTCGTTTGTGAGCTAAAATCGTCACAGCATTTCGCAGCGCCTCTCTTCAAAGCATTCAGTTTTGTTAACACGTTGCAATCGCCCAATCGCCCCCTAGGCAGCCGATTCTGTTTGGATGAATCCGGCCGGCAACCATCTGGTATCTCACAAGAAACGCATAAATAGGGTGATGAAGAAAAGAATAAATAAATGAAACACTACTTAAATAATTCCTTCCGCGTTTCCCAGATGCGTGCAGATGCTTTGTTTTGTTTGTTATTCGCTCGCGAGGACAACTTCTTGAAATATGTCACTAGCTGATCTGATATTAAATTAAATTGTTTTAATGTTTAAACGAACGATCTTGATCTTGATGATGGTGTGTATTTTTTTAAGCAAAATTCAACAAATGTTTGGTAAAAAAACACTCCAACCAACAACAAATGCTACTACTAACTGTATCCGTCATCCCATTGATGACAGCTCCCAATCTGTTTTTATATTTTGCTTCATACTGTGTAAACAACAAGATCCCAATAGGTGGCGCAGTTTGTTTACATTCTATTGCGTCATTTTCTTGTGCCCGGCGTTTTGTTTCATCGCGACGCGTTTCCCTCCGTAAAATGGCTCCTGTACGTTGGTCCTGTGCCCTTTTCGTGATCATGTGCCTGCGGGCCGGAATAGTGGCCGATAATGTGGTTGATCCAAACTGGTTGAAACCAGGCGCTCTCGATCGTTGGGCGCAAAAACAACGGCTTCAGCAGCAAGACAAAGGATCGGGTGAGGCTGAAGTGCCACCGACGGTAGAATGTAACTGTCCACCGCCATCAGAAACCCCACCGCCGGCAGTTGTTAAGAACCGTACCGGAGCCCCCGAAATCACCGAAGACCAGCTGGCCCTAAATTTCTATCGCAAGCTGGTGAAAACGATGTTTGCACGCGATGCCCTCCAACTGGAACCAAATGGTGCGTTCTACGACAGTGTCCTCACACTGAAGGTAACCAAAACCCAGCTGGACAAGCTACTCAAGGAGACGAGCACACCCCGGGAAATCGATGCAATGCTATCGGAAATACTGGAGCAATCGAATAACATAAGAAGAAAGATCACACTGAACGAATCGCGCTGCGAACGTTTGTACAGTTTCTTGCTAGAGTTTGGCGAATCGAGAATTCTGCACACCATCCAGCCAATCGTACTGCTGTTGCTAGGATGCTTCCTTTTGCGCATAATTTCCCGCTACACCCGGATACATCCATTCGTCGTGTTCCTGCTGCTCATTTTTAGCGTCTCCGTCATGAACAAGTGGCAGGAGTGCAACGAAAATCTGGCCAAAAAATCCCTTCAAAGCTTAGACAAACAGTCGACCTCTTGGCTCGGCACGTTGTTCATGTTTGGCTCCAGTGGACAATCGTCGACTCCCATCTGCGATCCCCTTCAGGTGCTGGTGGAGACAACGGTATCGGTGCAGGCGGTCTACTTTAACGCCATGTTCAAGCAATTGCTCAATGCATTCGAGGAACATACACAGAACGCTTGGATTTTGCAAAAGATCGTCATCGCAGGACTACTGCTGGGTGTGTTCTACGTAATATTGACCACTTTGCTTCAGGCAAGCGTCACCAGTGGATTCCGGATGTTCGGCAACGTTGTTACGGCGGGTCTCCATCGACCAAGGCACACTGCTATCGGTGATAACGACGCTGCAAACGGGGCACCGCAACAACTTCCCGCCATTAACCTAAACATTCAAATCCGCGATGTGGACGTCGGTGGACGCTTGCGTCGTGAGATCGTGCGAACCGAAAGCCAACGCATTGAAATCGTGTCCGAGGAGGACGCTTCCCCGCCACAACCTGCCGCAAGCGCAGAACTTTTGGCGATCGACGATAAACGGAAAGAGACGACCGAAGTGAAGGAATCAGAAGGCACCAAAAAAACGTCCCCTGCCGAAACGGAGGACGAAAACAAGGCAAGAGTGACGCAGAGCTAGTTTACGATAAGAAATAAAAAAAATCAATACGCTTGTTCCTTAAACTACTCCACGCGCAACCGGGGACCAGAAACGTGACGCTTAATTTCCAAAACACACCGTACGAGACAGTAATGTTGTTTTTTTTATTCTCTTCTGTAAAAAGTGTTTCATCATGTATCTGTGTGTAATAAAGTGACTTCATAAATAAAATATTCTTTGATAAATTTTCTGCTTGTTTTTTTTGTCTAATAATACATGTACCATATGCAGTGTCAACACCGAGTCTGATTATTTTAGGAATGATCCCTGAGTATTTTTTGTTTGTGTAGAATATTTTCCATTTTTTAAACCAAATCTTATCTTATTAGGGAAATTTGAAAATCTGTTTGTACAATGCGACAACTACAAAAATTTCTGATTATTTTAGGAATGATCCCTGAGTATTTTTGTTTGTGTAGGTTATTTTTCATTTTTTAAACCAAATCTCATCTAAAAAGGAAATTTGAACATCAGGTTGTACAATGCGTCAACTACAAATATTTTCCACTTAAAGTCGAATTTGTTTTAATATCATAATTTATATGTTCTTGAGTGTAAGTGTTGATGTCGCATTACCACGCACCTGCTAAATTTGTCAGAGAACTCGTACTTTCTCTTCAATTCAATGATTGGATAAGCAAATAGTCAATCTTCAGGTAGTTGAATGTGACTCGTGAGTGTTGTGCACCACGACTAATGAGGCTTGTTCTATCTTGGGTACGCGCAAGGCTTTGCTAAATATTCCAAATGTAGTTAATGTAAAGTTAAAAGTTTTCCTGTTGTCACATTAATGTGGAGGAAAATAATTGGTTTATCGGAAGAAATAAAAATCCGAAAAGACCCACGGCACATCACTGCATATTTGGTACGTTGGTACATGTTTGCGTCCTTCAACTCGTCCTTCTATCTAATCACTAGCCTATCGTGTGGAGCAAAGCAAAAAAAACTGCTTTCCCCCGTAAGTCTTTGATGATACTCTCTATCTCAAACTTATTCTACGACGATAACTTTTTCGTAGGTAGTAAATCAATATCGGTATCCCGGCTTTTTACTTTTGCCTTTCGGCGCTGGTGGGTAGCGAAACGGAACCGGAATCGGCCGGGAGTTTGGAGCTTGCGCCCGCTATAAACGTTGTATTGCTTAGGTGTATGTAGTGTGGATTAATTATCCGAAATTGCTGCTCATCGTTGCAGAACGATATGATTGCCGGAAACATTGGCAGCTGGGTGTCGAACAGCAGCGGTGCGGGGGATGGAGCTACGTCCGCGGGAGCATTTGCTACATTGGAGGGTATTTCTGGGAACGGAAGAAAGAAAATGTATGTTAATATCAATACAGACAAATTACATGACCTTAAAAAACCCTTTACCTTGTTGGAATAAAGTTTTGGAAACAAACTCTGGAGTAGACGTTTTAGCAGACGTAAAATCACAACCTATTTCGGTCTGATTCCAATTGAATTTCTGTGGTTCATTCGGGTCCGGGTCGCTCGAACCGATTGGCTCCAACGGATCGGGAATGCTTAATTTTGACTCATCGGACGGTAGACACTTGAAAATGTCTTCCATTTCGTCCGTCAGCGGCTGCAGCAGATCGTCCTTAGAAACTAGATTGAGATCAATGTTTGAGCTTTCGCTGACGTAAGGCAGCGATTCCTCCTTCAGCACATCCGGCAACGGGATCATCATCCTTGTGGTGCGCTTTTTAGATTTCCCACTTTTGGGTGCCTTTTCTGGCTGGTTCGCAGCTTCACCGGGCGTTGGAACCTTTTTCGGAGCGGCTTCCGTCGGTCGTTTCTTCGTCATAAACTTCGGAACACTGTCGAGCTTCTCGCCCGTCCGATGGTCAACTTTATGGCGGCGCCGAATGTGCTTCAGCCAGTTGGGAAAGTTGGTAAAGTCCCGGGTGCAGTACTTGCACTTGAACGGTCGCAGTCCCGAGTGGATGTTGCTGTGTTGCCGCAGCTTGGAGCTGCTGAGAAAGCCTTTGTTACACTCGGTACACACGTACGGCCGCTCGTTGGTGTGTACCGCCGAGTGTACTTTCAGGCAACGTTCCGTTTTGTAGCACTTCGCACACACTTCGCAGCGAAACGGACGTTCCTCGGAGTGGTGGTGCAGATGGCGCTGAAGCTGAGCCTTCTCGCAGAACGCCTTATCGCACTGATCGCACTGGAACGGCCGATTGCCATTGTGTGTCTTGTGGTGCTGGATAAGGTTGATCTTCTGCACGAATGCTCGGCCACACTCTTGGCAGGAAAATTTGGGACTTTCCGAATGTATTTTACGATGCGAATAGAAACCTCCCGCTGAGAGTGATCTGAAAGAAATACAACGTATTTAATGTGACAAAGAAACTAACACATCGGACAGCCAAAAACTTACTTGCCACAATCGGGACACTCTACTAACTGTTTTGGCGCCGGATGAGTTTTGCGTGTGTGCTCCTTCAGATCCGCTTGTGTTTTGAATAAAGTGTTGCATTTTAGACACTCGACGGAAGGAGGTTTAACTTCTACAGTCTTTCCATTCCGTTCCCTGGACGGACCTGCATTGCTGGGCAGATGTGTGTTCTGATGGCGAACGAGATCGGATTTTTGATGAAATATTTTCGCACATTCCTGACACGTGTATCGCTGGGTATCACTATTTCGGTGCCGATAGCAGTGCAGATGGTACGCCCTGTATTGCTCAATCCGCTTATCGCACACGGGACACGCGTATATTGGCTCTTGATGGTAGTTGGAGCGAAAGTGCACGTCATACGTGGCACGTGAGGTGAACACTTTGCTACAGTTGCAACATTTTATTGCAATTTTACCGCCCTTCTTGTTATCTCCCGCAGTAATGTTGATTGCGGATCCTGTTGGTATAATTTCCCCGTCCTCCAACGCTCGTCCCAGCGGTATGCCATCGCTATCGAAATACTTTGTAGGGGATGGATTTTGTGGTTCCATGATCAACTTCAAATCACGGCCTGTGGAGGCAAAAACAGTTGTTAGCTAAATATGTTGTAGTTAAACGATCGTTTTAACCATATGATGATACATACCATCTTGCTTCTTCTTCTTTGCATGGCCGGTAGCTGGAATTTTACCGCTGGCCTTATCGCTATCGCCTGCATTGGTCGGAACTTGAGAGCTTTCTTGAGATGCTCCAGCCAATGTTTTTATCTTTCCATCCTCTACCACCAGCTGAATGTCACTTTCCATGTTGGTTCTTTCGCTGAAAGGCGGCCGGCAAGAATTGCGCCACTCCAGCAAAACAGATAATCAAAACAAACAAATCGCAGAAACCACTCGTAAACAACACACAACAAAGATAGGTTAGGATTCTTGTAGGATGGATTATTCGTCTTAAATTTGATTGTTGTCCCCTATCTACGCTATTTTTCATCGACACTGCGATTCAGGTTTACGGTGAAACTTATTTGCAAAGAAAAACGTACACAAATCACAATAATTTAAAGAATTTTTTGAGGAACACAAATCAAAACAACCAACACGGTGGCGGCCATTTTTGTTTCTCTTTATTCATTTCATAGCAAGGTACTTATGCTTCCATGGTAAACCTGCCATAAACGGCAGCAGCACACTTGATGTTACGTACACCTTGGGAATGTTTACCATAACATTTTCTTGAGTGCTATAAAGCTTCTGAACAAGTATCTACAATTCTTTCGAACAGGATTTCAACACGTCTGTCCACAAAAGGTGTGGGGGAAGTGGAAATGTGGGTAGAGAAAATTTATTTGCTCAACTTCAATTTTAAATTTCAAATATGGCCTTTATTATATTTTTTGAGCTTCCTCACCAACGCGATATGCTCGGCACGAATATGTAGTAAAGCGTGGCATTGTTTTAAACCTGTACATTGCCTTTCGAAGTTTAATGATTTGGATGTTTACCCGGACATGAAAAATACGATTGCACGGAAAGGTTTAAAGCAGTCAAGACTTGGTCGCCAATCTTCCCGAGAACAAACTTGGGAACCAATACGATTTTTCCGGCCCTTGATCGTCCAGCCACGCAATTCCTTCGCCTAGCACCTTTTCGACTGCTTGCTGAGCCCTTATTTCGGTCCATCTGAAAAATCAAATGCAATTATAGAGCGATGTATCTTTAAATCATCCAAAACTCTTATCTTACCCTAGATCTTTGACCAATGATGCCACCGTCACAAATCCTTGGCCTTGGTTTGAGGCTGCCGTTAACACTGCCGTTTCTTGGAGGCTCAGTTCACCCGGAATCGATTGTACCATATGACGCGATTTTCCAACAGAATAAACCGTAAATCCATTACCAAATATTTTTAGTTTCTTGGTCGCTATTAGGATGTCTTCGTTGGTGATCTCCTGGTGAATTTGACTTTTACCTCGTGCAGCAACAAGGCGATTTCTGAGTTCGTCCAAATCCATCAAACCTCCTAAAAAAGCAAATGAAAGTAAATTGATTGTTTCTGCACAAAATCGAAAACTGGACACACCTGTAATGTGATTATGCGCCAGGCATACTTCCACCACCTGTACGCTTAGCTCGTAGTAGAAATCACCCATGCCAAGTACGCTCCAGAAACCTTTCCCCGACGATAGTGGATCGACGCCGATAGCGGCACACATTTCTTGAAACTGACGTCGGAAGCTAGGATTCTTTTTAATTTCATTCCTATGTTTGCTTGCGAAATCTTCTAGATTTTCCTTGAGCGCTTCCATTTGCTTGACCATCTGCTCAAATTGCGACTCTTGCAATTCGGTCCCTTTATCCTTGTATTTTTCGGCCTCCAGTCGCTGTTTTTGGATAGCTCCGACTCCAGCACGCCGTCTCATTTTGAATGTGTTTAGAAAACTGCAATTTACTCAATTGCAATTGAAACTCCGTACAGTGCAACGAAGTTGCAAACTTGTTTTGTTTATATTTTATTTTACGTTGACAGCTAATCAGCTGATTGTATCCAAGGTAAATGTAATCATCAATTCTATGGTAAACTTTGATTATGATTTTACCATGGAAATAGGTTTAAATTTCAAATATTTCGTAAATCTAGGAACAGTTAAATTATAATATTCTATTTATAACATTTTAGGTACGCTTCCTATTCAATTAACTATTTTTAATATTAAATAAAGGTTACTGGAACAAAGCAATACTTGCACCAGGAAGAACCTTGCTCGCTAAACCTTGGTTGAACAGCGTGTTTACTATCAGCGCGCATTTTGTTTACGTTTGTTTTCAGCGTGGATTGCCGGGCAATCAGTTTATTTCAAGATGATCAAAAGACCTTCGAAAAAAGACAGTGAAAATGAAATTTTGCGCATGCAGCAGGAATTTTACGCGGAGCAAAACCGAGACGCTAACTTCCAACCTGCTGCCAAAGTGGTTCGGATGCAACGTGATGGCACCAGTGACCGACCGGAAAGTGCCTCTTCCAGTGGCAAAGTTCGTCAATCGGAATTCGCAAAACGCCGTGCGCAACGCTTGCAGGCGATGCAAGCAACGGTCGAACCGACGGAGAAAATGGACGTTCAGGATGGGAACGATGAAGCAGTAGATGAATCCGTGCAGGAGGCCCCCATAGAATCGTATGTTATGGGCGATGTCGTTGAGCGCCAACCGGGGGATACTTTTAAGGCGAGCGTCTCCCTCCCAGATGGCTCTTTCCCTAGAACGATGCACATTACCGCATACCCAGTGCAAGCTAAAACAGAGGGCACAAAAAAGAGTCTGTTCGCGCAAATGATTTCAAAAGGAAAAGAGGATCCCGCAAAAGTGACTGCAAACACTCCGGACAAGACTTTAGAATTTGAGGAACCAGCCGGTAGTTCGCTTCTGGAAGGATGGGATGCAACGGAAATACACAACGAAAACATGCGAAAGTTGCAGCAAATGTCGGCGGGTGAAATTAACATAGAAAGAGACCATCTTCTCAGTACTCTTGACCCAAAGCTGATAGAGTTTATTAAGTCACGCAAAAAGCAGACTACTTCCGGGACTGATAACTCAACCGAAAAGAAACCAGTAGTTAGCGAAACTGTTCCCGCACCGAATATTATTCCAGCCGGAATGGAGGTGTTGCGCGAGAAGGGCGCCGAGCAGTGGATAAACTTTGACGTGCTAGAGCCGGAAAAATTAGAGTGGACCAAGGATATCGAAAGGAGTGTGAAGGAACTCAAGCCCGGAGAATCCTATGAGGCCCGTTTCGACTGGAAAGGTGTCCTGCAACCGTACGTTTCGGAAGAGAGTTCCAAAAAGCAAGACGATCGTGAGCTGTACTTACACGGAGAAGACGCACAACGGCCGGGGTACACGCTGCAGGAATTGTTCCGTTTGGCTCGGTCAAACGTTCTACAGCAGCGCATTTCCGCGCTCGGAGCGATCGCGGGAATTCTGCATATAATGAACCAGGGATTCTACGATGGAATTCTCGAGCTTCCAGTCTCAAAGGTGTTTTTCTTTCTTCGCTTCGCGCTTGACGAAAACACCCCGTCGGTGGTGGAGGTTGCATCCCGAGCCTTGGCAAGCCTTTTCTACAACGATACCGACGAGATTTTGCTTGATACGGTGTTTGACTCCGAGTACGGTATGGTTCAACCTCAGCTGGCCCTCAACGTAACGCACAGTCGCGAGGATGAATTAAAGCAACGCGAATCGGAACTGCAGGCTGGGTTTGGTGCATTGAACCTTGGTGGTAGAAACCGCGCATCATCGAAGCCCAGCTTTAAAAGCAACCTTCCGGAGGATGATCCGGACGACGTGCACAATCGCGAAACGATGAACGACTTTCACCTGGCAGAAACGGACCTCGTCGAATGCCTGTTGCGTACGAATATCCTCGAGCGCATCCGATATATTCTATTCGCCATGAAGCCGGAAGGAGCTACCGTTATCAATTGCACAAAGATTTTGATTCGTTTGGCGCGTACCAGCGAACAGATTGCGCTGAAAATAGCTACCAACGAACCGCTCATCGGAGGACTGATAAAGAACTATCTTACATCGATCTACAGCAGTGACGATCATCTGCCTCAACACGTGGTGTTGAAGCTGGTAAGACTGCTGTGCGGCTATCGGGAAACCTTTTACGCTCAACATCTGCACCGGTTCCATGTAGTCAGTTTGGTGAAGCGGTACATTTTCTGCCGAAAGGAT
>KE525201.1:28807-56508 GCA_000441895.2 Anopheles sinensis | reverse complement strand
ATGAATTCTATAGATTGCAATATTCAAATCCAGGTAACACATTTGTATGTTCCTCAGCAATTTTCAATTTTCATCCCTTACCAATCCGTACCGTTCCGTCCAGCGACTGTCCATCCATCGTTCTTTCCTTTTACCTTCTATCTTCCCCTTTTTGCGTTTTCCCAATGGTTGTGAATGGAAGCACATAAATCCCAACATCCTTCACACTGTCGCATTTTAAAGCAAACAACACCGACCGGTGCACCGGATTTCGAAAAGCTCGGTCCCTTATGGGCTCGATTATTTGAGTGTTTGCTTCGGAAGAGCTTCGCTAAATTCATTGGTTCGTGTCCGGCTTCCCTTGGGCTTGTTTTACATCGATATAACGGCTTTAACCATGTTATGATTCAGCATGACAGTGCCACAAATGAGCCTCTCGTTGTCTTGTCCATCCAGGGGATACCCCTAAGGGATGCCTTTTGTTACGATTTTCACCGATTGTTGTGGCCAAAAGGTGTTCGTGCGATCCTCTCGAATGCGTACGCATGTTTTGAGACACTTAACATCTGTTTCCGTTCAAAAGGATTAATGTTTCGAAGAATGTTTATCAAGAAACCAATATTTTTCGAACATTTCAGACTTCATGTAACTTAATATGGTTGAAGTTCTGTTCTTTAAATTCTTTATTATGTTTTTACTTGTTTGAGTGACAGGTTATTCTTTCTTTAGAAGCCCTTGCCATAAATTTTTTACTATTTCGTTCCGGTGCTTCCTTCATTCTTTTTTCTTGCCTTTTTCACCCAACTGGCTCCCATTAATCGTTGCTCACCAGTTGTCGGTAATGGTAAAAAACAAAATTTAACTAATGATAGTAATGACACACACCATTACGGCGGTAGCGAGGATGGCCGCGCTCACGGTGACTGCCTCACTTTAAATATGTACGATAACGAAGTCGAAATGGGGGAGGAAAATTGTAGAAAAAAGTACTCAAACAAAAAAGGGCCTTTGGACAATTATATATTAATCGGTGCGTAATGGTAGCGAAGGGTTTCTCATGTTTGGTCCGGTTCACGCGGTGGCGCAAGGAAGGTTCCATTCGGGACAGCTTTTATGCTTTTCTAATTTCAACACTCGACATGTTTTCATTTCGTTTCTCATTGCTTCACATTTCGCCCCATCTCGCGCCTGTCAGGGCGGTCTGGAGTGACTAATAGTCAAAATATCCCCCAATCCTTGGGGTAGCGATTAGGCATAACGACTTACCCCGGGGGTGCAACACTTTGCCGTGCGCTTCCACCTCCTGTCGGCGCCTGTGAAAAGTCCGACCACTTTTCAGGCCACATTCCTCTTGATTACACTAGTGTTGCTTTTTTCTCTCTTGTCCCTATCTAGCCGACGAGCAGGTGAAAATCGGCTTGGAAATTCAACGCGGTTGAGGGCGGTGAGGAGGAATAAAAAAACAACCCCCCTCAGGACGCGGATAGTCGAGGGCCAGCAAGTTCCCGCTATCAGTCCACTGTACCGACTGCGAGGCGAAATAAAATCGAAAAATATGTTTATCTTTACCTCCCCGTCCCGATGCTTCCCGACCTCCATCTTTTCTGACCTTCGTTTGGCTAGCATTAACTTTTATTTTTTAGCCGGGGCTCGCTCTTTCTCACTCTTTTCGTCTATCTGAGCGATAGGAAAATGTTAAAAAATAGGCGCTAGGGAAGCACATTTTTGGCACCTTTCCCGGTGGTTTTTTCTACATTTTTTGAGCGGAAGGTTTTTTTTTATGTTGACAGAAGGTGGCAATTCGATCGATCGATCCAACGGATAGGAGTGGTTTTATTTCATAATTGTGCGCCCGTGTGTAACTCCACGATTGGAGCAGATGGAACAGGGTTCGGGAAAAACTCGACGCAACGACTGAACGTTGCGGATGTTGAAGGAGTTGTACATATTTAGTTTCCCCTTCTAGGTGGCATTTAGGTCATAAAATTTATTACAATTTTTTAGTCACGAAAATGGGCTAAATTTGTATTATATAGTTTTAAATAAAATGAATTTTATGGTCAATAAAAGAAAACCTAATGAACGCCACGTCAGAGAAAGCACGGAACAAATATTGAACAAACACGGAAAAAAATAAACTTTTATGAAAGTAAAGTCCTTTCGTTTGACCGAGCAAATATGTTTTGAATTCCTATTCTTTATAAAATGGTTCGCGATTCATTAAATACTTCACACTTGAATGCTCATCAATACAACCGACTTTCAAGTTTTCGTATACATCATTTCTTGATTTTATTTACCACTCACTCTGCAATTATTTAACTATTTCAAGTATTTTCTCATGGAATAATATTTTTGTGGGCAAACAATACATCTAGCCACTGTTCATTGTATTAAAATCAGCAGATTAGCAGATTTACCCCTTGTTTTGAACAATGTTTTGAATGTAACCTTAAACTTATTGTAAATAGTTTAACATTTTTCTACAATAATTTTATTATATCATTGTTTCTTCTCTTCAGTGACCGAAAGGGAAAATGGCTGCCTCAGTCTACGCAACACCACCGCCAGATCTTAGCGGCGAGGAGGCTGCCCTCAGCGATGCTTCAAACTCCTCACAGACCAACAGCTCCCACGGCTCCACGTTGAAGGCTTCCAAGCGAACGCTATCGTCGTCCTTCCTGAATGCGGCGACCACGCAAAGCAGTACGCTAACGACTGGCTCACATCACAGTTCCGACTCGCTGCCGGACCTGTCGAAGAAGCGCCGCAAGCAGTCGATGCCGAGTCGATTTTCCGCCAATGGAACCGCAATTCCAGAGGCACCACCCGGGGCCGGGGAGGCAACGACCGAGTGCGACGCTGAAGCCGATGAGGATGCCAACGAACAGCCCGAGAGCAGGCGAGCCTCGAATCCGGCAAGTCCGACGATGGAGACGGACAACGAGCCCGAGGGCACGTCAGTGGCGGCTGCAGCGGCGGCCGCACTACTGCTGGAAGAGCAGCAGAACAACTTTCAGAAGATATTCCTCTCGAACCTGAGTCAATTACAGCAGAAGCACCTGCAACTGCAGCAGCACTCCGATGGGTTCCTGCCGCTCGGGAATCCGGAGAGTTTTCTTACCTCGAAGTTGAACAGCCTGATAGCGTTCGGAGGTTCCCGGTCGGGGTCGGAGGGTGCGGAACCGGGCAGTCGTGACGAGCAGAATGAGCCCGAGGATGAGGTACGTTCCAGGTCGGGAGGGAAGGATGACGATGCTATCCCCAACCGAGAACGGACACCCGAAAACTGCGGCAAAGAGAACGGGAAGGGAAACTCGGAGGATGGTGAGGTGGAACGGCGTGACGATCGAGAGGAAGCAGATACAGGTATGAAGTCATCAAACGGGAACGAGCAACAGCAGCAAATACAACAGCGAGAAGAACAAGCGTCGATGATGAATGAGTCGTCGGGACATTCGCACCCAAAGATCACCATGAAGAAGGAGCTGTTCATGGATCCAGAATGGGATGGCGAAATACGTAGCAGTACCGGGATGCCGAAGCCTGAGGATTGGATATCGATCGCAGGCCTTTCCTTTCCATTTCCACCGGAAGCCGCTGCGGCGCTGTCCGCTAGTGGATATCTACCGCAACTTCCGCAGTTATTGGGAGTTCCGAGCGTGTCATCGGGATTTGGAGGACCGGCGGATGGAAGCAACCGGACCGGTGTACCTCCGTTGCGTATCTTTAACCCGGAAGCGTATTGCGATCTGTGCAACAAGGAGTTCTGCAACAAGTACTTCCTCAAGACGCACAAGGCGAACAAACATGGCATCTACGAGCCGGCGGCATCCTCATCCAACAACGGTGGAAGCTCAGACTCTGGAGCAGCTTCCGCTTCCGCTTTGTCAGCTATGAGCAACCCTTTCAACTCGATCCATCAGCTGTCGCAAGTGTTTCAAATGCAACAGCATCAACAACAGCAGCAGCAACAACTCAACACTTCCGAGCAGCTGGAGAAGCTATCCACCGGGTCAGGACTCGGTCAACAGCATTCGGGAAACGTAGCGGACCCCAGCCAGCAGCTAATGTTGCCGTCTCATCATCAACAGCAGCAACCAGCATCCGGTTCATCTGGCCAACAGCAAGGACCGATGGGTGGACAGACGAAACCATCCTCCCAGCAGGGTTCAACGTCGATGCGCACGACACAATCGCCAAAGGTCGCGCCGACAAACCACATCCAGCCGACGGTGTTTTGCGATATCTGCTTCAAGAAATTCAGCAGCTTAAGCGCTATGCGCAAACATCGCAGTAAGGCACACGAACTCTCCGGAGGCAGTGGAACCAACCATCAACTTCAGCAGCAGCTCCAGCAACACCATCAGCAGCAGCTCCAACAGCAGCAGCAACAACTGCAACAGCAGCTGCAGCAACATCTCGCCCAGCAACACCAGCAGTATCAGCAGCAGATGCAGCAACACCAGGACCTGAAACCGGACGCGAGTGATACCGAGGTACCTCCGCTCCAGGTTCCCGATGGTTTCCGGGAGGACTACACGGTCGAGCAGGAGGACGCTACGTTCACACCGCAGCCACGCAAACTCTCCCCGCACTCGATGCAGGCGGCCCGTGAGGCCAACTTTTCCGCCGACAAGCTGAAGCGCCTAGGTGTGGTCAATCCGGAGGCGTTCTGTGAGATTTGCTGCAAGGAGTACTGCAACAAGTACTTCCTCAGGACGCATCGGCTCAAGCGCCACGGTATCCTACCGACGCCGGACGAGCTAAAGGATGAACGTGGCCATCACCCTTGGGCCGCGCCGTTCATGCAGACGGCTCCACTGAACCTCATTATGGGCGGAACGACGGCTGCCGATCTGGTTAGCGCGCAGATGGCGCTCCAGGCGTCCTCACCGTCATCGCTCAAGAAGTTCCTAGCAGCGGCGGGTGAGCTGGCAGGTGTGGAGAATGCTGCCGGATCGATCGATGGTGCCAAGGGATCGACGGTGGAGATCAAGCAGGAGGTTTCGGTGAAGAGTGGCCGCGATCGGCAGATGAATGGTGATGGTGGTGCGATCGATTCCGGAGCTGATTCCGACGAGCAAGCGCAACAGTCGGATGGTGGAAACGGTCCGGAGAGTGCTGAAGATCGCCAGGGTGCCAGGGATGCGGGAAGTGATGAAGATGCTGAGGCGATTAGCGTTGACCTGCAGAAGCTCCAATCGATGATCATGCAGTTGAATGACTTGAACAGCATGCAGCAGCAACAGCAACATCACCACAGGAAGATGGGATGTGGAGTTTGTGGCAAGGAGCTACCGAATCAGTACCTTCTCCACGCGCACATGCTTCAGGAGCACGGACCGCTCGGTATGGACAACAACAATGGCCATGGCCAGAAGAACGGCGAGACCGCGACACATCTGGAGTCGTCCGTTGAGGTGTGCAAGCACTGCGACAAAGAGTTCTCGAACGTTTACATGCTGAAGCAGCATCTGGTGGAGGTGCACGGTGGCGGTGGACTGCCGGGATCTATGCCGAGCCCCAAGCGCGAAGGATTCGTCACGCCGGAACGTCCCACACAGCCCGGTCCGATTCCGATGCCACCAGCTGGCCCGGGAGCTTATGGAGGCGACCGTAAGCCGACCTTCTCGATGACCCCGACGAGCAGCTACTGCGAGATCTGCAACAAGGAGCTGTGTAATAAGTATTTCATGAAGACGCACATGCAGCGTATGCATGGCATCGAGATAGAGAACGGGGCCCAGATCGGTGGAGTAGTGTGCAACATCTGCAACAAGGAGCTCTGCAGCAAGTACTTCCTTCGGGTACACAAGCATAACACGCACGGCATCGTCGAAGAAGGCGCTCCGCTGCCACAAGCGCGTCAGAATGGTTCTGGTGGTGGTGGAGGCGGCGGTGGAGGTGGTAGCTCCGGAGCAGTTGGTTCTGTTGGTAGCGATCCGGGAGTTAATGAAAACAGTGAAGGAGCACCCGGAGCAGGAGTCTTTTCGATGATGAGCGGTGACTCTGGCGGATCGGCGCTCCTAAAACCGGGTGAAATCAGCGATCTCAGTAACCGATACTACTCACACTTCACCGAAGTTTGCCCGCTGTGCAGCCGACGGTTCCGGAGTGCCAAGTGGCTTCGAGCGCACCTGTTGAGCGATCACGGAAAGATGGGCATCGAAAAGCTGAAGGATCTCGAGCAGAAGCTTGGAACCAACGGGAGTGGAGGTCCCACAATGGGTGGTGGAAATGGGCGTAGTAAATCCAACAGTCCCTCGCTCAAGGTGCCAAACGGGTTGAACGAAGGGGGAGCAAAGTACGGTCCCAAGTCACCATTCCCCGGCGGACTCAGCCCTGCCGAAGCGGCAAAGTTCTACCGAAGGGAGCTGGTCTTTTCGGTCCAGAGCAGCCCACCTCACCGATGGGTGGTCTCAAGGGGTACCAGTGCTCGTATTGCTCGTTCGCAACACCTCTCTTGCCGCTGCTGTTTATCCACGAGAGATCCCACTCCAGTCTGACCATCGTTCAGCAGCAACTTCTTCAGCAACAACAACAGCAGCAGCAACAGCAGCAACTACAACAGGAAGATGTTCAAGCGTCAGTCCTAGGGGCAGTTGGTGGTTTTCCTCCGCTGCTCAAATCTGAGTCGGCTGTTTCCCTGGCGAAAGACCAACCCGCCAACCAGCTCATGCCGGCCGGAACCTCCTCCGAAACGCCGTCATCCACGCCGGCCTCTACTCCGGTTCCATCACTCTCGCACGATGCGCTCCATTTGCTTCAGCGACCTCAATCGACGCATAGTCCCGTTGCTCGCCCCAGTAGCTCCGGTTACGAGGAGCCGGAAGGATCACCGCAGCCACCGAATGCTGCTAGCCGACCCGCTGACCGCTCCGTAGCTTCCTCCCCGAAGCCAACATCACCAAGGAGCGAACCGACCGCCATGCTGTCGGAGCTGGCCAACCTCACGCAGCGTCCTGCAGTCTACGCACTACCGCAGCAACCTCGCTCGGGACCGCTGATGATGCAGTCCTTCCTCATCGAGGAGTGTGCCGGGGCTCGTTCTCCCAAGGATGCCGACAACGACAAGGAGCCCGGTGGCCCCGATCACAGGTTTGTACCAGCCGTTGTTTTCTTGCCCGTCAAGGAGCGCATTCACACACCGATGACAATATCGTTCAACCTGAGTCCCGCCTAGGTGCGCTGACCAGCGGAACGGGTAGCTCTGAGCTACCTGAATCCCACACGCACCCACTCTAGTCATGGGAAGGTGGTCCACCTCTAGAAGGTACACGAACCGTGTGGGTCCGTAGAAAGATGAAATCAAAAATTTATCGCAAGGAAAATCCGCAAATACGTACGTAAAACTTATCCTTCAACAAATCCTAAAAAAATAAAATAAAACCAGAGTAAACCAAACCAAACATAAGCTATCGTGAAAAAAAAGTATGAGTATGAAAAGTAATTCAATGCTAGTGAATGTAAAACCATCTATCTAGAGTGTAAGCCCATTATGTCATAGCGAAATCCTCCGCTGATAGCTGCCCATTTTTAGCGAGCAGGCAGTCAATGCTACCTCTATTTTATATTTTATAAGAGCAAAACACACCAGCACACGTAGAGAAATTCACACACAGCGCGATAAGCGGAAAGCAAGGAAAGATGTCCTCTCGTGCTCTTCCAGTTATAAAAGAATATAAAGAATGGCAAATTTTCTCCTCAGTTCTCTTCTGAGCCACTATTTCATTACAGTCAAACAACCTAGTCAAATTCAACGTGCAAACACCTTCTTACAGTAATTGCAATGTACCGTTTTCTAAGATTTACTCTGTTTCTTGGATCTAACGGAAAGACTGATACAAAAACAAGGATAAACTGAATGAACAGTGAGAACAGATAACACCCATCCGGCAAATGTTATGTATATTTTGGTTAAAATCATTTGAGTTGTTCTGTTTCAGCTATTTCAAACTAATTTTCAAGCAACATAACACCTTTTAAGCAAAAAATAGTTTGTGGAAGAACTGCAGCAGATGGTTCGGTTTCTAATAAAATGGAAAATATTGAACTAAATAGAGTTCAGAAAATATATAACAAGACAAAAAACACAGTACCAAAACAAAGAGACAAAAGGAAGAGCTAAAGAGAAAGAGAAAAAAGAGAGGACAGAAAAAGAGAGAGAAAGAGAGTTGACAAAACCAAGAAAAGGAAACAAATTTGGTGAATGTGTGCATTACCTACTTCAGGGCAAAAGAAAACCAAATGATCGTTTATGTAAGTTGTGGCTGTAGTGGATCAAGTAATAAGAAAACAAAACACTAATCAAAAATTTTAGCGTAGCATGAGGCCGTAAGCGTGGAAGCACCGATGCTGAAACCCATAAAGTATGCTTGCGTGTACGGGAATATATTCAACAGTATGAAGAGGAGAAGCAAAAATCTTCGTGATGTTCTAACAAAGTTCCTATTATGAGTAAAACTGAAACAATGAACAAACAAAAAACACATACACACACATAGGTACATGTTGTATTTCTTCGGGTATGATAGATTTTTTCTAGGAAGAAACACAAATCGAGGAAAATCCTTCCTTGCCGTGGCGGCAAACGGGCGGGGGATGGTAGTGGGAAAAGGGAGCGCAGAATACGTTGGCCACAAATTAGAGGCCAGCGAAACGGTAGAAAATGCAAGCATCATTTATCGTTTTACTTATCCTTTTGGACGCTGTTTATAGATCGTTTGCCATTTCTGTAGCAATAAGAAAAAATGCAACTAGATGGTTTTAAGTATTTTTAACTGAGTTTTTTGCAAGTAAAATATTCCAAGTTTGTAGATTTAGACTAGTAGAGTATGGATGATTATGCGTCGGGCTGTAGGGATGAAAATCAAACTTTAACTTAAAGTGACGGAACCACTAACCGAAAACTGGGAGTTTTCGTGGGAATAGTTGGGCGTAAAGTAGATAACATAACCAACATCACAATTCACTCAGGGTATTCGATGGTACAAGGTGAAAAAAGACGCTCGAAGTTGTGCGCACTTTGGAGCACACTTTTTCTACTCTAGCAGTTCCGCAGGAATGCTGCGTGCTACCATATTCAGGGAATTGGAAAAATTTCCGCTACCTTACGCTGATAAGCACACCGAAAGTTACCAAAACCAGTAAACACTGTAGATCCTGTAAGAGTACAAGAGCTCCTTATTTTAAAGTGGTGAACGTAACGTAGATCATTCGTGAAAGTAACATTAGACGGTATTAATTTGAAACGTTGAAAGCCGAGAGAGCAAACCCAAGTTTGCGCACTTCCTCCTTCTGTACGTAAATATGGTAGGGTTTAACAACGTTAAACAACACCCGCTAGTCAAAACGAAAACCAAAGGACCCTTAGATCAGTAAACTAAAACAAAAAGAGAACTTCTACAATATAAAGCATGTAGCTCAGTAGTGTAATTGTGAAGGGAAAACATAGGCTGCCCTTTGCCAGGGCCTCGAACCAGTTGCGTGAATGTGAAAGTTACCAAAATGAAGCTCCTATGAAGTTTTCCTCCCGCCCTCCGTATCTGCTATTTGTAGTTCCGCTCGTGTAGTAAACAGACCCGTTTCTGAATTGTGAAAAAAGTGCGTGGATCCTGTTACGAATGGTCAACAACCGTTGGAGATCTATAAAGTAGGTACAGTATCCTTAGAACTTAACTCGATGTAAATAATTTCCATGCTTTCTTACGTAGCCATTTTTCCGTTCGATGTCCAGTGTAGGGAAATGTTGGTTGACGTGTGCATTTTGAAACAGAACGAAAGCAACTGAATAAGACAAAACAGTTTTCTTTTTCTCAAAATTAAAGATAACCCATTTGAATTCCCATACAAACATGAATTAAGTTTTAACCCTAGCCGATACAATTTGATGAGAACAAACTTTGAAACGTTCATTCCTTCCGAGGAAAATTATCCGGCGCATGGAAGACACTAGTAAACCTAGGTAGATAAAAATGAACGAACAAAGGAAGATTTCTTTCCTTCTGCTCAGCTCTAGTAGAACATTGACAGGACAGGGAACAGTGAAGGCAGGTATGGAAAATTCGCTAAGCGATTAGGCACGCACGGTGTCCACTGCAACCGGAAGATAAGGAGTAGAGATGCGAAGGAAAAGACTTCGGTTCTAGGTTTGTACTGTTTTTTTTCTTTCTTTTTTAAAATAGTTTTCCACCGAAAAAAGGGAACGGAGAGTGAGAATGGGAATATAAACATTTCGAGTCGAACATCTTAACAGTAACGGTCGAAGGAATTGAGCGCAAAACTGATAAACTGATAATACCGTTTTCGGCAATTGCTATAAAACATTGAAAAACAAAAAAAACTGAAACAACAATGGAACTGTATAATACTGTGTGCCTTTTTTTAGCAATTGCTGATAACGTTTTCAATAAACCGCGAATGAGAGCAACTTTTAAACGGAGAAGGAAACGCAGAAGGATCGGAAAACCCATGGCGAGATGGTAACGTACTGTGGAAGGAAAACTGGAGAAACGAAGGAGTTCGAATCGTTGTTTGATTATAAGATTAATTATGGATATTTCATATATTTGTATTATATAATTTCGGGTGATATATGAAGTGTTGTAATTAATTGACCAGGAGGGAGCTTTCGGGGAGCAGGATCCGCATCGGGGAGGGCAAAGATAACGCAAGTGCAAACAAACAATGATAATAACAATTACCAATAAAAGTAAACCCATTATTTGTATAAGAGCTATGTAGCATATGAACGGAGTAACGGTTCGAGTGAATACAAACGGCCGAATCACATTATTATTATTATATTGCAAACGGTATAAGTTCTAACTTGCATGCATGTGTTGCGTGGAACACTCAAAATACCGAAACTAGAAAACCAGTACCAGCTTTTAGCTACACCAGCTTGATTAGAAGTCTAAATCAAAAGCAAACAAAAATTGAACTCAAATAGTCTAATTTAACATTTTGACCGTAAATTGCTCCTCGTGATGTAAAATCTCCCGAAAATCAACGACGACAAAGAGGACGTGAAATAGAACTACATCATCAATCAAAATCTGGCGCCTGATTGAATAGCAACACGTAACACTCTGAGAAACGACCGGTATAAGAAAGTACAAACAATCAACAATGGGGAAGAATTTAAGAAGAGAAGGGTTTATCCAGATAATAGTTAGTTGTGCAATCGATAGGTTCTGCGCTGATTCTCTGTTGCGACGCGTGCAAAATTTGTTTCATTGGTTTTAAGCTGCTAACAGTCCTAAGGAAAGCCTGAATCCTGAATTAACCAACCACCGTAAAGGATTTTTAATTTACTTTCACCAAAATTGTACTTCTACAGACTATCATATTATGATCCTTAGCTGTAATAGTTCAGGATCAAATTTGCTTCATGTTTCTTTTTCTACTTTTCTGGATAAATGAATCATTTTCTGACAATATTTACCAAAAACATTAATTAAATTTTAAATCATCAGTTGAAACTTATCAGTGACGAACTATTTTGTAGTATTAACTGATGGTTTCTCGGTCCGAACAAAACGCATCTGTTTAGATTGATATGATAAAAGATGCCGATTTGTTTTTTAGCTAGTCCCTCCGAAGTGTTTTTAATAAATGTTTAATAACGCTGGTTGCTAATTGAGGTTTAAGGAACATGTTATAACAGCCATCCTTATTGTGTCAATCTTTTTACGTAGAAGACCCAAGCGGCAACAAATTTTCCCAAAACAAAGCCACGAAATTCTTCGCCCCTTTGTGGAAGAAGGTCCCTGTGTCGAAGCCACGCGTCTGCAAGACAAATGTGAACCCCCTCGAGACGATGGGGTGTTGATGAAGCCCTTTTGTCCCGGTAATGATGATGGCGATATGCTCGCCACTGATAGCGCCAATCATGACTGTTCGACAAGATGACACCCCGTTACGGGCTGCGCTTTCTGCTCGAAGCACGTCGCCTTTCGGGGCAATCTTTGCGAATCGCAAGCGTAACACGTTGATGGCTCCGAAACGGCTCCACTTAAGCGGCACCGCACTCCGACCGGCCCGGGTGCCTCGTAGTTGCGTGTAGTTTCCCCTCCTGCCTTCCTCCCTTCGTTCCCGTTGCGCACCCCGAACGGGGAACCCCCGATTATGACGGGACGAATCTGTTTTGCATACTTGATTTAATTAAATCATTTGTAACGGCAGATAATCGCTTCGCTTTACGAGCTTTAACGGGGTTTTTCCTCCGCCGGCGCCGTAAGGAAAAACGCAACACGAACTTACGACGATGGTGTGTGCCTCTCGGGGCCTCTGTGTATGTGTTCGTTTGTATGTGTCGTCAGTCTGTCTTTCTCCACGCCGGGAAAACTAGTGGAGGCGCCGGAAAAATCAAGCAGCTAGAAAAGCTCCAAGCCAAACAAATCGTGCATTTGCGAAGCGGGCGGCACGCGTCGTGCGGGGCTGAGTTTTCTTCTCGATTTTTCGGTATGGCATTTCCCAACGAACAACCCACGCCTTGCCTTGTGTTTGGCATTTTACGCTCCAGATTCACGCTCGCCCTGACGGTCTGGTATTTTGCATTGAAATGAAGCGATTATTACCAACTTCTGCCTCTTCTTGGGGGCGATTTTCGTCGTGAAAAAAAAACCCCGCATTCGAGGACGAACTTTGAAATCCACTCGGCGGCTCGGCGTTCGGCTGCGGGAGCGGTCATTTTCCGGCACAAATTTAATGGACTCCGCGTAGTTCTCCGAGAACTAGCCGGTAATCAAAAAGCATATCGTATCGGACTTTTAGATCTTGCTTTATGAATTTGCTTTTCCACCACCCGTTTGGCGTAGTTTTGGGGGCGCCAGTTATGAAAAGCGATAAAATTTATACGGTACAAAAATGTGTAAATAACAAAACGCGAATGCGTCACCCGGAATGGTGCTCCAAAGTTTCCGTTCGGCCGAAAGAGCGACGCCAGCAGGTCGCCGCCAGCAATGTCCCGGCGGGCGATAAGTGCCAAAGTTTGATAGGCACCGGGCTCAAAATATGCTTCATATTTTTCTTCTTCCTTCGTTTTAACTTTTTCTATAGTATTTTCTATTTCCTCGTTGTGTTCTGATAAACCCCTACCGCATCGGGCAGGCTTCGGGGAAGCCATCTTTCCGGCCACCAGGCACCAGGTTGTTCGGCCATATGTGGAGTTTCGTATATTTATTGACACTTTTTTCGTCGATTTCCATCATCAATAGTTTGAAGGACGCGCCAAAAAGGAACGAGAAGCCCTGTACAGCAACATATAGACAAACACGTCTTATCAAAGTATAAAACGGCTCGGTCCGATAACGGCACGGAGTGGATAGGTTTTTCCCCGCTCTCCCATACCGGTGGAAAAACGAACCCATACTGGTGGAGGAGGAAATAAATTATTTATCGATTTTATTTTTTGTCTCATCCAGTTTGTTTTTTTTCTTTCTTCTTTTTTTGGGAAAATTTTCGGCCAACGTCATTCGGATCGCGCAAAGCGTTCATTATGCTATCTCAAACTCATTATCGAGGCACAAGTTAATGCCTGGCCGTCCGGCCGACCCTCCAATACCACTGCATCGCTAATGTTTCGATGTGGTGGGGGGAGGAAAAAAACCTAAAATAAAATGGCCGAACCACCGGTTCCGAACGCTTTCAGGAAAACACTAGCCATTACTATTGTTGTGGCCTGTTTCCCGGCGTTCGCAAGCCTGTTTGCGTCCCTAGGAGACACTAGAATCGTAAATGCCCGTCTTCTAGTGTCCATCCGTTTCCACGCCCTTCTTCCCTGTTTTCCTTCAGGCACCACGAAACTTCCTGCCCGGCTCCAGTTTCTCTAAACTCGGCCAATCCATTTCCGAAGCAATAACGGCCGAAAAATATAACCCAAAACCGGCTTCAAATAAAAACCCGTAACCGAAACCAACGGCGGCGAATCATATAAATTTGATTAAATTTATGTATGTGCACTTAATGACCGTGCCACATACTCACACGCATACATTTACTGGCCGCGGGCAGACAAACGCATGACGATGATCGCCACGAACGTAACCCATTATTTCGGGGAGGTTATATATTATTTTACGCCTTCGAATCGGTGTGCGAGGTGGAGGTGGAGGGAAAACATTTTGACCGTGGAAATTTCGGAATCGACCAGCGGCGCAGGACATGGCGGGACGCGCGGGGCCTTTATCCTTTTGCCTTTATTTGTTATTTCCACTTCAATTTTTATTGGTCATCGGCAAATCGAGAGTGTTCGGGCATAACTAAAGCGCGCCACCATGGTTCCGTACATGAACGTCGCAGTAGTTTTCCTCTTCGTTTCGGTTTATGGTGTTTGTTTTTGTTTTCTGTAAGTACATTTATCTCGAGCAGCATATTCTCCCCGATAGCTGTAATGACTTGGTTGGTTTCTTTTTGGGGTTCGAAAAATTTATTTATCAAATTCGATCCGAGCCTCAGGACGCTCAACCACCAAAGTTTGACGATGGATGATTTAATAATCCTAATGACGCCAAAGAGCGGAAAAAAGCGCATGTGGAAAATCGACGAGCGCGCGCGCGTTCAACGCGACACATGTGGCCATTTTTATCGCTCCCGAAAGCACCCGGAGGGTGGGAAAAGTACGGGAAAAACAACCACCAAACTGGGCTATCGGGGCATCATTAAAATGAGGCGAAGAAAATACCGCCACCGGTCGAGTGGCGACAACGAAAACCAAAAATGGAGAATATTGTTTTTCTTCGACCGCCACCGAAAAAACCAACCGGTGGCCATGTGTTAACGGAGGGCACGAAGTTGTTTCCATCAATCAGCCACCGATGTGAGGTAGCCGGTTGGGTGCAGACCTGGAAATGGTATCCCACCGTGCGATAGAATGGATGTTTATGGAGTACTTTTCATGCAGGCAGTCCAGATTTGAGGGAGAACGCAAAAGGATATTTTTCTTTTTCCCAGTTCGATATTGAAAATTGCTCAAACTGGACAGATTTTTTTTAAATGAATTTCGTTTACAATAAAAAATAAAGTTCGTATTGGGATCCTGAAAACACCATCAGAAAAATGCATAACTAGGGTATGCATTATGGAAAACCTTCATAGATGCTGGTTGGAAGAACCTTTTGCAACGGAAAACTGTTTTACAAACGTTATTTATTCCCTTCCAACGATTTATAAAATCGCCAGCGGTGGGCATCGTTTGTAGATAGCACACGAAACAAAAATGGAAATGAAAAGAAAAACCATTAAAAATTGGACCCCTGCTTTGCATCTGCGAACGAGAAGGCATCGATGCATATGGTCTTTTTTCCAAAAGTTTACTTTTTCACCCTACCTGCGGATGCTGCGGTTGTGCCTGCCCATTGTCCCCTCGGAACCCCTCGGGCTTTCCGATGCAAACCCGTAAATGCAACCGGCAGACCGGCCCGTCCCGTTTTGGGATCGATTTTTGGCGTTTACTTTTTCGAGCGTTATTTCGATTTTAGCCCCTTGTCATACCCGTTCTAATTTTCAACGCAACGCCGTCCGTGGCTCCGAACAAGTATTAATGCTTTTTGCTTTTCGAAAATAATCAAACTGATCATCATTGCACCGAGCTCTGGCGTAACCAAATTAAAGGCATAAATTATAATTATTCCTTGCACGGCCGTGCAACGGACGGTTTCGATTTCCAACCGAAGGGACGCACAAAGAAGATACACAGCCATTTTTGGCACAATTTCTAGATAAAAATTTGCATCATTCCACGGAACCAAAAAGGAGGGTTTTGTCTTGGCCACGTGCTGTTTGAAAGGGAAATGATTTGCCGAAATGAATAATGCCCGCTTCCGGGCACAAGTGTGCGAAGAATTTTTCACATTTGGCATTTTCGATTCGATTCAATGCATGCGATTTGCAGCCACCCCTCGTCCGGTCGGTGCATTTTTCAAGAGTCTCACGTTTCGTTCCCGTGGGGGAAAACCGTTCCGATGCAAATCCCGAAAACTCTCGGGTTTCGAATCACGCCACGGTGGGAGCAGTCGATCTGCGTGTTAGGGATATTTCTTTCGTTTGAAAATGAGTGTGCACTACCGGTCAGTTGATTTTGGCCAGGGGAAAAACGTTTGCCAGCAGAGAACCGAAAGCGGAACCAACGATTGTTACAATAATGAAGAGGGTAACGCGCGACGCAAAGAGAAGGGCGAAAAAAACACCATCGTCATTAGAAAAACCAGAACGATACAAATTGGCTCAATTTGGATCCGCTTCCGGGTGGATCGAGAATGCAAAACATCAAAACGATTCACTTGAGGGGAAAGTTTTTTTCCGTGTAACCGAAGGAGCGATCGCAATCGGAAAAGTGAAGGCAATGACATCCGATAGGTGTTTGAAGCGCAATCCAAAAATCACTCGTTTGTGCATAATCCTTGGCCGCCGCTTTTGACGGGAAATGTAGCCGGACTCTTCGGACGGTTGGACACCGTGAACGACAGATGACAAAGGTGAAGCGTGCAATCCAACAAAACCTGAATGTTCTTGAAACACTAGCAAAACGACGAAATAAATGAACAAGACGCAAAACACAGGACGAAACACAGGAAGGCGAACAATTACGGCAAGGCGAGCCACGTGATGATTACACCCGACATCAGCATTGAGTTACACCGTTAAATCAACCCTCTCAAAAGGCGTATGGGACAGGGTGGAACTACACCAAATTAAAAAGAAAACCTTGGCCAACCATTGGTTGAGTATATTGTACAAAAGAAAGCGAAGGAAGGCAACTGCTTGTTCCGAGCGATTATTCATTGTATTGCTAAACAAATATGAATTGCATATATCTTAGATCAAATTCACAGGCGTTCAGAACTACATCAGACGTTAATACATAAGAAAACCGAGCAGAATGCATCAGGGGGAACTCATCGAGAGAGAGAGGAAAATCCAATTCTACCTAGACACGTTGTAGCATTTTACCGAAATTAATCGGACAGCCCCATAAAACACACTAAACAAACACAACAAACTATATTCGAAACCAAAGTATGGCGTTCCATTGAAACACTACAGCAAACCACAAGAAAAAAGTCTTATATGTAAGCGTAAGAAGGGATTTTAAATGGCGAAGTAATATGGTATTGTGTTTTCATCACATGTTTATTGCAAAACTAGCATTATATCTATATATTATACATAATCCATTGGGTTGGTCGTGGGCGTATGCGTGTAGAACAAGTTAAAAATGTGGAAAAATCAGGAAAACAAATCCTAATTCTAAGTCATAAATACACATACACACACACGCACACAATACACGCATGAAATGGAAACATTTGTCTTACCGAACGTTTAATCGAGATGGAAGACGGATACACCACAAAAACATAAACGATTGCAGGGCAGATCAAATGTGGTTTAGGCAAACGCGTAGGAAAAGTAGAGAAAAGCAAGTTGATAAAAGTCGAACTCAAAAACAGAGACACAAAAACCAAACCAATAACACATCACGTAAATGTGTTGAAAAACCTCAGGAAACACTTGAAAGTAAGTAAAACTGTGTGTGAATGGCTCTATCTTTAAAACAAAATCTAAAACTGCCAAGAACGTTTGGCGCAGAAAATGATGAGGTGGCGCTGGGAAATCCAGAGAAAAAAAACAATGGCTAGCATCGGAGGACGTTAGGAACAAAAAAAATCGTCATAAGAAAGAGGAAACAAAGTTACAGAAAGGAACAAACACGATGTGCTGGACAGGACATTGAGTAATGGAAACGAAAATGAAAAACAACAAAAGTACCTTTGAAGTAAGACCTAACCAAATCATATAGCAAACACAAAAACTTAACAAAATGAGCGAAAAATCAAAAGGACCTGCACCGTGCATGTTTAGGTGCCGGGCAGGTCCCGTCAAATCAAAACAAACAAACAAATATTCCCTTTTTACTAGGAAACGAAAAAAGGGGGAGCTAGGAAAACTTTCACCAAGTTGTGCTAAACACTGTCGCAAGATCTGTTGTCTCCTCCGTTTTGTAGCTTTTAAGTTGTTTAGCAACAGTATTATCCCATCGCTTGTGGGAACTATGAATCATGTGTTTTTGGTTGATTACAATTCGGTGCAAGAAATTTCATTTTAAAGCGTCTGTTTTATGATAACACAAGAATTTGTTCCGGTTGTTTTACGAGTTCATAACTAATTGCCGAAACCACCGTTTAAAGTACTTCATCTTCTTTCGAGAGTCAATCAAATCATCGTTAAAAATGTTGTTCGACGGGTTTGTTTTATTCTTTTTTTAACATCACATTAAAACCTAACCCACGGGGTTAAACTTTGGAGGTCTGGGTTTGGGAAAGTCTACGAGCGTGGTCTTGGAACCCTCTCCCAAGCTCGAACGCAAAAAACGCTGCCCCCTCCCGCAGCTGGACTTTTCCCCAGCCAGCCGGTTCGGTTTCGAGCTGGCCGTGCATTTATGGTTGGATGGATTATGTTTTATGTGCTATAAAATTGCACATCCTTTCGCGCCGTTTTCTTCGCACCGGGTTTTCCGGGACTGCCGGACGGCAGTTGAAATGTCGTAGGCTTTGTACGAGAGATCCGTTCGGGCGTTACTCTACTTGGACAATAAAACAACCGTAGCGTTCGATACTTTTTTCGGCCACTTTTACGATGTTTTATCATTGCATTTCCTGTTATTAGGTTACACCCGCCAACTAAGCCAACTTGTTTGTATGCGGATAATATTTTGCTGATCTATGTACGAAAGCACACTCGTCTTTACTGAACAAAACTTCCAGAATATATTAGTTCTGTTTTATTTTATTTTTATTTTTTGTTAGAAGATTATTTATAGTTTTTCCCCAATTTTCATCCAATTCTTAAACGACCTTTTTCTGATCTAGTAGTGTTTTTTTTCTTCTCTACACTCATTGTTTTCCCAATCTGTGTGATTTCTTCTGGTTGATTTATTTTTTCTTTTCACTTGTTTGAGATTGAATTGCGGTTTTCTCGTTACATGTTTTCCATTCCTTTTTTTATCCATCATACTGAAATGTGGATTCCCAATATCTTTCTTCCACCTTGTGTGTGTGTGTACGTGATGACTTCGATGTGTTCCTTCGCTTTCGCTTAGGTACGTCGCTTCTCACGCATGCAGTGGAAAGTGGACTTTTGCGTAAGGAACGCAATATGCCAAAGCCGGAGAACATACATCAAACTGTGTTTTGTGTGTTTCCTTTTCGTTCGTCCCATTTGTCTGTTTTTGTGCACCACCAGGAAAATCAACCGCAGCAGCAGCAGCATTGTTCGCCCGGAGTGGGAGGCTTTTTCCTTCCATAACGGTGCCATTTGCAGCAAAGGAAAACCGTCTTTGCTTGCCGGGTGTACGTATATCGGGGCCACTTCCGGTGCGTGCGGTATCGTTGCAGGAAAATGGTTTTCATTTGCCATTTGCCGATGCCCTTCTCTCGCATCGTTCGGCTTTGCGATGCGCTCTCGCCTAGAAAGAATGTGCGGGCTGGGCTGGAAATTTTTTGACATCACCATTACCGAACTAGGCCAACCACGAGGTGAGAGTGCGTTTCGGCTCCCTGCCTTGTTTGTGTTCCAGAGGCGTTCGAGGAGGGTTGGGAAAACGGGCCAACCGAAACTTTCATATCATTCGCAATCTTTTTGTTTGGCCTGCAGAGGAGCGCAGAGTGCGTCTTTGAAAAATTTTCATCATCGAACGAGCATCGTCCGTCTTTCTTGTCCTGATTCGGAAAAAAAGATTCGTTCGGCAGTGGCTCAAGTAAAAGTGAACGATTGTTACAAGGCGCTGCAGAGTGCGCTTGGTACGGCGAAAGAAAGCAAAGCTTTTCCACAAGCTCTAAGGAAAGGAAATGTGTTGTTTGTTCTTCTGACACAATCGTAGCGCAGGGGAAAAAATAGATGAAATTTTCCCCCGAAGGAAGATTGATGTGGTTTTGTTTCACAATTCAGGGAACTGCATGTATCCAGGGGTCGGCAAACGATCATCGTTGTGCTAAAATGATTTTAAACACAAAAACCATAAACAAAAATGGATGGGGAAATAATTCTTAGGATGAAAATTAATGAATGAAAATCAATAGAGAAATATTTTAATATAAAATCCCCATGCATGTGAGTTGTAATGGTGATTGATTGTCGTAACTACTAATATTGGCTGTTAACATAAATTTAAGTTATAATGTGCTTCTGGCATATTGTTCGCTTTGGAACGGTTTCTTCAAAGAAAATTATGGGTAGACTTTTTTTCAGTTTTCATTGAATTCGCAAAATCTTTTTATGATAATACTGTTAAACTTTCCTTCAATTCGTTTTATTTTGAAAATTATCTTATTTCAAGAGAGGAATTGTCGTTCCTAAAACCATTAGAACATTGAACCATTGTCGACCCCTGATTCAAAGCCGTACATTTTATATGAACGTGATCCAGATTTACTTGTGCAAGAAATATTTTCCATTCCATCAACATAGAAACATTTTTCGTCAGAGAATATTTCCAATTTATTCTAAAATTCCACCGTGAACATTCAATATTCTGATCCTGATTGTTTATTTAAATTAAAAGAACTTTCACCTCACAACTCGCAAAGCCAGCGTACGATAACTTCTCAGATTGTCCCGGTAGATTCGCAATCGTCCGAGTTTTCCATCCCCAAAAAAAGTATTATGAAAATGCTATCGTTATGAAAACTTTCTGCTTCTTTCGTCAGCACTCTGGAAATGAAAACCGGTTCGGATGAAAACGTTTGGCTGCAGCTCACCTGAAATCCGAACGATGATGCGAACGTTCACCGGTTCAAACACAACGGTGTGCACTCGCATACATCATTCCATCACAGTTTTCCCTCTGTTCGCTACCTATGTATTGATCAGCCCCGGACGGAAAACCTGTGATGCTAGAAAACAAGCGGCGCACAATGTTCCCCACACGCCACGGCACCCTTTCTTGGTTGCCCCTGGTGTACCTCTCCTCTGTAAAGGGAAGAGAAAAAGTGTAAGCATCCGCTTATCTTGGGGCAGAAAAATAAAAACCACTACCCCCGACTTCATCGGCAGCCGATGAAGATGATGATGAAAGTGGAGGACCGAAACCAGAACAACAAAAATAAAAACGGGGCAAAAATGCGAGTGAAAGAAAACCCCGCTCTACAACTTTCTTCGTTACCGTTTTTCATCCGACACGGACACCTATTTTTCACAACTTGCTCTCGCATACCAATCGGGAGGCCCTTCGGAGCGAACAATTTGATGGCTAGAACGTGAAATGAGACCGGAGATAAAAGGGAAGGATGATTTATACCACCTCCGGGTGTCCTGCTTGGCTTGAGTTGGGGAGAAAGGAGGCTGGTAGGGGTACTGGGTGACGAAAACTCCTCCCACCCATTCACTCTCCTCCTCTCCCATCCTCCAGTGCCAAAGGAAGCGACGAGCCAAAATCTTCCGAAAGACACCTCCGAGGCGAAGCTTTCCTTGGCTTCTCATTTCCCGGTGTCTTGTGGTTTCTTGTGGCTTTGTGCTGCACAACGTTTTTCCGGTCGGGGTACGAGATGAGGCTATTTAGAAAATATTAGACGAAAGCTGAGGTGAAGGAGAAAAAAAGTGCCATATAGCAAACAAAAAAATCACTCTTACACACACAGCAGGAAAACAAAGAAAAATCGCTGCGACGAACCGAACAACGATGGATGTGCGTGAAGCAGGTGACGTGTGCGCTTACCATGCCCAAACTTTACCAAACTGTTTTCTGGCTCTGGTTGGGGTTTTGTGGTTTGGTTTCGTTTTTTATTATTAGCGTTCCAGTTTTTCCTTCAGCTCAAGGAAACTCGTTGCTGGGAGGGAAGGAACTCGGTTCGGTTTGGAGCCCGGCTGATATATCTCAATTTTTATGCTGCGCTTTCAACACAACCAACCTCTACGTGCGTGTATTTCTCTTTTTGTGTGTATGTGTGTGGCTGTGGTTTTTCCTATCTGTTTACCGGCGTTGAGTTTGTACTTGCACCGGGCGAATATTGTGTCCTGAAGTCCTTTTGCGTTATCATTCCCCTCGACCACCTTCCACCGCAACCGATGTTGACTGATGGAAATTGTTCGGTTCCAATCTCACCAACCTTTCAACCCGGGAAAAGCGGAAGACCAAAAAAATACAAACCAAACGAACGAAACGAAAGCAATCCCATTGGAGTGTGCAGAAAAGAAAAAACCTTGCACCGAGCGCGGCTGGATGATGAATTAAGAATGTGATGTGGCACTCGTTGCTTGGGGCGGGAAAATTTCAAAATTGTGGAAAAACGAAACCGACGATGAGGAAAAAAGTAATGGACCGAAAAAAAATCTATCCATCCAAACGCAAAAGTGGTGTTTCTTCAAAACAATTTTCCTCACCTTTTGCGGGCACCTTACCGGCCTCTGACTGACATGTCGGGGTGTCCCGAGCCCTTGTTTTCCCCGAGGCCACAGTGAAAAGTGAAAAATTTTAATTAAATTTTACAAAAACCTTCGCCTGCTTTCTTCTTGGCGGAGATATTTTTCCGTACATTTTTCCCTTTTTTGTGCAGCTGATGTATTATATTGAGCACGTTGGTCTTATCGGGCCGAAGAAAGAATGCTTTATCGTGCCTTCCTCCCCTCCGGTTTTTCACCATTCCTTTCCCCGTCGCCGGGACTGGGGAAGAGGTATGAGCCAACACACAAGACGGATCTCGGCCGGCAGACGTTTTGAACAAATTGAACAGTTGCGCCGCTCGGATGGAAAGAGATTTTCCATTTTAAATGAGATTGGGAAAATGAATAATTTATAAAAGTTTTGCTGCATTCGCTTCAATTTTTTTTTGCTTTTCTTACCACGCTTCATCGACGTTTTTCCGTTGGTGCAATCTCCTTACCGCACAAAAAAAAGAAGAAGAAAAACGAAATCCCAAAATTGTTCAATCTTTAGAGCGAACGAAAAATTTATTCCAATTTTGAGTGATGGCTAAATTATGCATAACTACTTCATCTTGTTTTTTTTTTGCGGCAAATAGTGCCGACTGCGGAAAGGCGCACCGAAGCCGCAAAGGGGGTGGGTTGGGATGGTGAGAGGAGGGGAATTCATCACTTTGGCTTTGGATATTTTTAGCTGCTTGCAGCAGCTCCAAACACCTTCAAGGGAAATGGGTGTAATAAGAAAAGCCCCGGCCATAGTTCGTTTTCGTTTGCGGTTGTTTTATGAACGCGTCGAAAAATACTATCCCATCCTGTCTAATGTAATGGATGGAGTGTTTGCGTCCGAGCCCTCATTGGCAAGACAAAAAGCTGATTTTATTTCAAACTCAAATATTCTGTCGAATAAACAAATTTTCCGTTATTAGCAAGGCTTAACCAGCGAAAAATCCAACCACAATCAGTCGTAGTTGTTGGCGGAAAATAAGTTTTCCTTCTCGTACGTACACGAGGCAGTAGGGAGGGAGGGAGGGAGGGGCGGGGGTGGTAACTAGAGAGTTTTCTCAAACCTACCCACATTGCTAACCACCGCAGGGCTCCACTTTGGGACCTTCTGGCAATTTACGGAGCCCGTTATCGAGAGACAAATTCGTGAACAAAGTAAGCGCATGTTTAGAAACCTGCCAGTCGAAGCACAATTTGTACCACGTTCGCATATTTATTTTTTTGCCACCCGCTCTTTGATTGGTTCGTTTTTGCTTCTGCTGCTCTCGACACACACACAGTGCTCTAATTGCTCGCTAATATTAAGCGCCGAATTTCCATAGTTTGCGAATCGAGTGGCGAACGTCGGACGCACCGAGGAGCTGCGGCTCCGTATTGATCCTTAATCAGTCGGCCATTACGCTTTCCGATCAGCGCGCCCGAATCTGAGTGCCGAGCTAAGATATGGTTTCCAATTTATTTATTTTACTTGTTTCTATTTTTTCGCCTTCGTCCCAAAACGCACATACGCGGCGCACACGCATGGTTTTTGGCATGGGAGAAGTAAAAAGAAAAAAGAACCCGAAACAAACAAGGCGCGAGAGTGGCGGAGGGTCGGACCGGATTTACCGAATTCATCGGAACAACATCCCAAAAATCACAGATCCATCCGCCAACGCTGCTGTCGCGCGACCCGGCAGTCCTGGCTCTTTTAATTAATTAAGCAAGCGCTCCGGCTCCGGCGTCTGAGCCCGGTGCCGTTTTCATTCCGCGAGATTCCGGCCCTTCAGCCCGTTAAGGCCCGCCCTACTTGCCCTCTCCTGGGGCCGCGGCCCTTTTCGGGGCGTTTCCATGGCTGCCGGTGGTGCTTATGAAGGCATATAAAAATATTTAAGAGATGAAAAGAAATAAACTGACCAAAAGGCGCCAACGGTCGTTTTTCGAGGAACGCGTTAGAATGGGGAGAGGCGGGGGAGAAGATGGTTGGTATGTGTGATGTGTGGGAAAGGGCAACCCTGGACCATGGATGGGTGGTGTATGGTGGAGTGGAAACGAAACCAAAAACGAGAGAGAGAGCGAGAGGGAGAAAAAAACGAAGAAAAACATCCTTCCGAAAGTCCGTCTTAAGGATATATAAAATGTTTGAATTGGTGTAAAAGAGGCTTGCGGGGCAAACCGGAGGAAATCGGAAACGAAACGATCCGATGCTCCGATATGAGTGTGTCCGCATGTGTGTATGTGGTGTGTATGAAGAATTCCGTGATGTGTGTGGAGGGTCGGGCATGTCCTGCGGTAGTAGAAAAGGACCGTCCAGGGGAGGGACGGGTCTGGTGGTTACGGTGGTGGTGGTGGTGGTGGTGGTGATAATGATAAAGAATGCTGCTAACGACAACACAACCGCTCGGCAAAACCGGACCGAAGTGGACCGGAGCGGAAACTCCGACGCTGGCGACGAGTTTTGTACTAAACCCCGAAGTGCACGATTGGTTTTATTTGTCGTGCAGGAAATACACCAAAAACGGAACGTTTTCCCTCCGCTCGTTTGCCCCCCGATTCTTTCCTTTCCTCAGCGGCTCGTGTGACATGTGGATAACCGGTCGTCAATTCGTCCAATTTTATGTTCCTTAAACTTACACACTTTATTAACCGGCGGCAAACGCGGCTGGTTTCGTTTTATTTTTGCAACATATATTTTGCAAGCGTAAGTTAACGAGCAGTTTTCAACTAATGGGAAATGCTTTTTACGGGGTTTCCTTTTGTTTTTCTTGATAGTAAATATTTTTTTAAATAAACCCTATAAACCTAAAAATTTCAAACAAATAGTAGTTTTTAATTTCTACCGAAACATTTAACAGAATCATGTACATTTCGACTCCTTTTAAGAGTATAAATTGGATGCAGTAATTTATACTCTTAAATGGAGTCGAAATGTACATGATTGTATAAAATATTTCGTTAGAAATTAAAACTACTCTTTTGTGAAGATGAAATAAGAACACTTTTATCGAGAACCATTTTCATTCCCTAGTGAAAGTTCTACTACTCATACAAATGATTTTAGTTTTGTGATTTTTACTAAATGGAGTTCCATTAAACATCAGAAATAATCGCATACAACATCATCATCAAAACTATTGGAGTTATTGCTTTTGCAACTATAAATACATAAAGATTTATTTAGAAAGATGTGGATTGTTGTGTAGATTAATTTATTTCGTGAACTCATGCTGACATTAAAAAAGCTCAAAAATGCTTTTTGCAGTAAGTTAAGTAATGAATTGTTTTTACAGATTATTATTCTACTAAATTTTATATGAACTAAAACAGTTTTTCTAATACACTCTTGAGGGTAATTAAGAATTTCTCCTTACATTCGAACAGTTCTATTTGAAATGCTAGGACATTCTTCATTTTTCACTCTTAAAGACATTAATAGTTCTTTAAAAACGCTCACCTAATTTATTTTATTACAAATTAATGATAAATATCTGCTTCGCAGAACACACAATTTCGTTCAACATAAAGCCGAGCCTGCCGTTTTCATATTCCCTGTCTGGATAACGAGCCACCCTCACAGCTAATAATCGCATTTGTTGATTTTTCCCCGACGCACTCGAGGGTTAATGAAGCGCATGAGGGTTTGGTCGGTGGTAAAATGCGCTTCCATGTGTGGGAGAAAAACGACCAAACTCCCGGCAGGCTTCAAGTCGTGAGAGTCGGTTGCGTTAGTTTGTAAAGTTTCCAGCACTTCTTCATACTTAGTTTACTCCACACACTGTCCAGTGTGTGCCATCGCAACCAACCAGAGGCATATGTGTGCGTGTGGATGGGTGTGTGAAGTGCGTGGGTGGACACAGGACACGGAGCTGTCGCGAAGGCTCGCGAGCCTGGCAACGCGCATCCTGGACGTTTCTGTCGTTCCGTCATTTGAGCCGCCAAGGCTTTCATTTGGGAAAATACTTATCGAGCGCCCCTCGTCTGCTTACTTCTCGTTTGTTTTCCTCGCGTTTCTCACCCATCTGGCCAAGAGTGAGCTTGTTTGATTTTTAATGTTTTCCTCCACAACTCCGTTCGTCGAATGTGTTCGGAGTTTTTCCACCACGTTTTGTTTTTCCTCCACTCCAGTGGTGCTTCTTTTTTCAGTCATTTTTTTTCGTGAGTGCGCCTTTGGGGCGTGAGTATGTGAAAAGTGCGTGAATAAGGCACACACACACGCGCGCACACACTGTACATTTCTGCTGGCTCATTATTCTTCTGTTTGCGTGTGCAAGCGAACGCAAAGGAAAAACCTCGCCGTTGGGTCTCGTTCGCACAAATTTTCGCGTTGCTCGTGGCGACGATGAGATAGGGCTGACGAGAATTAAGACGACGACGACGACGGCGGCGATGACGACGCACTTGAGGGCCATAGGAGGAAAAATAAACACGGAGATGGAGAAGCAATAATTTCCTCCGGCATCCTTCGGGAAGATTGTGAGAAAGTCGACCAATCGTTCGATCGAAAATTTGGTACGAGTATGAGCGAGTACGAGTAAGAAGTGTAGGTTATTTTTACTGTTAACCAGGAGTAGAAAAATGAAGCACTTGTTTCTTGGTTTTCTTTTTCGGTCGTCTTTTCGAATATATACAGTATCTCAAAGGAGTATCCGTACAGTTACCCAAAGGGTGACAGTTTTTGCTTGTGCAACTCAATATCTTTTGAGCGATTTTTTCTACCACGACAAATTCCTGTTATTTCGACATAGAATAATAATTCTAGCAACAAGACAAGGTGTTTTTCTTCTTATAATCTCATAGGGGCAAATAAAGGTGTACATTTTAAGTAAACTGATGTAAAAAATCTCGAACAAACGAATAACGAATCGTCATTATTACAAGCGTAACGAATCGTCATTATTACGCTGTTAATTAATACTTTATTCAAATCACACTGATCCGCAACTTTCCGCCATTCATTTCATACAAATGATTAAAATGTGTTTTGGCTGTTTTCTTTTTAAAGCCATGTGTTTTCCTGAATTTGTGATAGCCTTTTGAGAAAATAAGTTCTCGTTTCAGTCAAGAATCAATTTATGAACGACCTGATTCGACTTTTAAATAAATCACTGGGTTTCGCGACCCATTTATCCGAAGCCTGTCAACAGGTTTGCTACTTGTTCGTATAATAAACTAACTTCGTTCTAATCTTCTTCGTCTTTTGATTTTTACTGCTTGTTTGAAAATAAAAAAAACTTATGCTACCTTAAAATTTGGATTCATCAGTAACATTACTAGAATAAAATTAATGAAATAAGCAAACGTTCATTCACACCATACAT
>KE525201.1:10549-21388 GCA_000441895.2 Anopheles sinensis | reverse complement strand
TTCCGTTTTTTTTGTTTTGTTTTTTCTTTTTTTAATATACCTCACCAATGCATAACCTTTTTTCATATATTATTGTACTGTTGAAGACTTTTATTTGGTGCTCGTGTTAATGTGACTCGTAAATGGAAATGTTCTTGTGATATTATAGTCTGCCGCTGTATTAGAAAAACCAAACACTACCTCTCTCACTAATTGTGATTCATTTGAGCTACAGCATTCTAGTTTTTAAACTACGTTTCAATACATTCTGCAGTGCTGCAGTCTAGAAGCAAACAAAGAAAAGACAAAACAAATATATTAATGAAATATTTTAGATGTAAGATGAGCAAAAAATCAAAATTGTTGGCAAAGAGGTAAGAAAAACACAAATCGAACACCGAACTCAAAGTCCTTGCGTTATTAAGGGTGATGACCTATCTGTAGAGCTGTATTTCCCAACTTTAGGTACTGTGTTAGTGGCTAGGTTTTATCCATCGCGAAGCAAAGCAGCTAGTTTGTTTGAGCTACAATCAAAATAAAATTTAAATCGAAAAAAGATGAACGTGGTTACTCGGTTGAGTCTGAAACCGCATGATGTAAACATTTGACACATATTTTTGTTTAGTTTTGTTCCTTAAAAGAAGTTAAATGACACCCCGAAACGAAAGCGAAACTTTGGTGCCAGCGTTGTTACCATGAAAGTGCAGTGTTTTGTTAGAACATGCGTTCAGTTTCCATCAAACCGTTTGGTTTCGAACTGTAGTTTCCCTTTTATCCTGCTGGCGTCGGATTAGAATAGTTGAAACGGTGTGGAGCGAAGCGAAGAGATCAGCCGAGCGAGCTGGATCGTGGATCGAGAAACGAGAGAAGGGGAATGAAAGAAAAAAAATATCGGAGGCACAAAATCAAAATTAGTCATTAGTGGATGAAATATAAAATATTTTAGGTGTACTGGATTTTAAATGAAATTGTAAAAGAAGAATTTAGCGTTTAAGCAACACAAACTAACAGAACAAACAAGCAAACAAGATAGGCAAAGCAAACCCGAAACCCGAAAAAACAGTATATAAAAATATCCCCAAACTCAAACACAAGAAAATGCAAGTTGTCAAGTGAATGGATACGGAAAAGAGTTGCACACGGCATTGGAAAACATTGATGCAGAAAAGGGAAAACTAACACCAAACACTGACGAGTACTCGCGGAAATCAAATCGGTCCAGTATCTCCAGCCCTTGTATGAACCGACGAAAAGCGTACGGTTTTGGGGGAGGAGAATAAATTTTCCGATCCTCGGCACGATCAATTATGCAATCAAGGACGAAACACGGACTGCCAAAACTAGCGATAGAACAGATAACTACTTGCCAGCATAACAACAATCCTTGGGCTTCTGGATTCAAAATATCTGGTTGACCACCAAAAGTGGCCCACATCAGCCCCTCCCAAGGGAAAACAGCGACCGTCAATTCACCGGTTATTTACGTTAATCTTATTCGCGCACCTCATTACCGCCGCAGGCTGATTGGGGTCGACTTCCTTCAGTGAAAAGTTTAACACACACTTTAATTTATTCAGTAGAAGGGAGGAAAACAAAAATGAAACTGCGGCTTTCCATCATAATTTTATTAATTTATTAAATTATTTCCATTCATGAGGTGCGTTGCCGGTGTGCTGGCTTCAGGATGTTTTCCGGGCCGACCAGGGACTTGTTTCGCCTTCTGCCTCTCGATTCGATATAGTTTTTCCTTCTCCAACAGCGACCGTTAGTGGGCCGACCCGCAGGCAGTTGGTTTAGTTTTGAACACATTGCTTCCTCCTGATGTAAATTGCCGATTTATTCAAATGAAAACCTGGGCGGATGTGGAAGTGTGTGCCAATGAAAACACTAAGTAGGCCCTCCGAAAGCTCTCGCAGTAGGAAGTGTCACTATCCGTAACTGTTTACTACGATTGGGAACATTCAAAACATTCAAAAAGACGGCCGGTAAAGTAAACCCACCGTCGGTTTCCTTTTCTTAAGGTCCTTGTGGTTCCTTCGAAATCACGAGGTTTCACGAACGCGTGCTCCAAAACCGTACAATAACATCGCCATCGTTCTCCTCCTCGTTGTCGTTGTGTTGGGCGAACGTCTTGGTGGCAAATTAAGATCGTTGACGCTGTCGATTCAATTTACGAATTGTCGGTTTTGATAAACATCCTTGGCGAGCGCGCGGAAGGAAAAGCGCGTGTTGTGAATTATTACTCGCTTATCGGCAAACGTGAACCGGTGTGTGTGTGTATTTGAAAATTATGCTTAGCGCAGACACGACACGATGGACGCGTGATGGTGGTTGCGATACGGATAAGAGATTTGGCTTCTTTTTCCACCGCGTGGCCATTTTTATTTCGTCCCTTTTTGCAAACGACGACAAATTTGTTCATCGAATTAAGGCGAAGCGGAATGGAAATGGATGGTCGCCATGTTGTTATCAAATTGACAATCTAACGGTTTTTTTTGTATTTGTTTCTCGACCATTGTTTCGTGCATTCTTTGAAAATTTTCCCCACCAACAAGGTGAGGGAAATTCATTGCACGCGGAAAATTTCGAAGCAAACGCCATCGTTGACAGAAATAAAAATCTTTCAATTTTGACAAACTTGAACATACATACACACTCACAAACACACTAGGCTCGCTATTTCGGCAGCGTGGCAACATTTCCAGGGAAATAGATTTTTCCTTTTCCTTATTTTTTATTGTGTAGAAAATATCGCAGAGTTGTTATGCCACTCAGCGAGCCGTTCGAAGGAACCAAATAGCGACACAAAAATTGAGAAATCGTGCGACCGTCTTGAAGCCAACCGTCCGTCAAAGCAAAACGCCACCACACCTGCCTGCCACACGCCTGCCGGGGCGGGAAAATGCAAAGCAGGTTTTTTACATAACAAAATTTTACTTTTATTCTTCCACTGCCTCCGCTCGGTAACATTTTATATTTATTGCACTCGGAATCGAACCACACCGGAGCCGGAATGTATCAAAAACCCGGGGCCACAATGCGATGGCGGCCGTTTTTCCTAGGTTTTCCTACCCGCCTGTCGTCAACGGCTACGCGGGAGGAAAAACAAGTAGATGAAGCACAACCTTTTCAATATTACCTGGACCTGGTTCGAAGTTTTCCATCGAGCGTTTTCCTGTGTGTGCGTTCGAGGTTTGTTCTTTTTCTTCCGGTGGAATGAAAAACGCCCACCTCGGTTTGGAACTGTGGACGGAGAGAAGAAGGGGAAAATGTGAAACTGGAAATGAAAATACTTCACCAAACCCGCCGGTTGGTTTCTCCGGAGGATGGCTTTCTTCGCCCTCACTACCATTTTCCCGCTGCTGGTGCGGGACCAATATTGCGCGGCATGTAATGGCAATATGTGCAATGTCAGAAACAGATAAAAATGGATGCCAATAAAATGCTTAACATTGTAGATAAACCTCGCATCGGAACGGGGCGCGCTTTTCCGGCCACCTGAGGGCAGCTAGGAGGTCCTGCTTTGGAACGGGCTGGAAAAAACCACCGCTACCGACGATCTGATGGTTGGCAAACTTCACGTGTTTCCCCTTTTTCCGTCCGGAACGGAAACCACCGCGTTATGGTTGATTTCTTTGCATTTTTGTTTTTGAAGTCTTGAAGTGCCCTCTTCTCAAAACAACTACCGGAGGAGGAAAATTGGACCTAGTTTCACGAAAGCGAACATTGGAGCGATTTCAACAAACCTCCCGCCCAATTGGCGGTCCAAGCAATGGAAAACACTTTGGCAATGGTCGGAAAATGTGCGTCACACACGTCTCAAGCGCGAAGAGGGAACGTCCATCCATCTTTTGGGGGAAGGATGAGGATGGGCAAATGGAAATTTATTAAATTCCTCGGGAAAGATTCTTTCGCATAAACCATCCCGCCACCATTTTCCCGCTCGGGCAATATCGGAAAAATGTCTCCTATTAAGCAAGCTTTTTTCCCCATCGCGTTTTTCGTTTGTCGTCGCTCCACTTGCTCGTAAGTGACTGTAAGTGCCCCCTCAGGGACGCACTCACACTCACACACACACGCACACATGCAAACCTGGATGGCGAAAGTGAAAAGGTAGTGGGTAACGGGCTAGTGGTATTAATAAAAATAAAAATTTATTCATAAAAATTGCTTACAAACCGTTCAGCATGGCGTTCTCGGGTGGGAAAGGATTTTCCATCCTTTATTGACGGATTTCTCGGACGATATTTTTTCCATTCCGGCTAGAAAATAAAACGAGGACGATACGTTGAAAGCCTTATTATAATTTTTCAAAAGAACATACAGAGAGATATTGGATCGATTCGTTCCCAGTACTATATCAATGAAAAACATCTACCTCTGGTGGAGGTTTTCCGCTTTTCCGTTGTTCAACATAAAACCTCGCAAACGCAAAGCCTACCTCGATGGAGCGTGGGGAAACCTGGCTCGACATCTCCTTGTCATCCCGTGGCAACACTTTTCCGACAACACTCCAACATCTTGCAGCAACACAACCGCAAGGGTTTGCACACAAAAGTGGCCAACAACAGCGACGCAATGAAACTACTAAGCAATGAAGTTGCCGAACACACAAACAGGATACCAAGTCACCTGATTTGCTTGCGAAAACGAAACTACCTCAAATCGAAGAAATCGATGTGCAACTGTAAACCTGCATCCATTTGAAGCTTACCGTTAATTAAATACGTAAAACACTCAAAAACGTTCTTTTTCCTTCGTTCGGTCGCCCGTTGCCGCGTTGCAAAATACGATACTACAGTCATTGAAGGGTGCTAAAATTACAACTGGTACGTTTTGGGCGCGTGGCAAACGGGCCGCCGTATGTGAAACGCTTCGTGCTTGTTTACCGTAGGTGCAGCAGCATTCAAGCCGCCGGCTTTTGGATGCAATTATTTTTCATTCCATTCCAATTGATCGAAGAACAACTTCATAGTACAAGAAACTGACGCCCGGGCGAGACCGGGTGTGGAAAACAAATAGAAATCATTCGAGAAATAAAAACCCCAAACAGCAGGAACCAACCGAAAACTCAACAGCGTAAACAAATGTTCATGTCGTCGAATTGACAACACCGTAAAAACAAAAAGACAAAAAATATATTTAATATTCTATGACAAATGTATGTAATGTAATTTGTATCTAAGGCTAAAGGCAGAAAATATACTTACAAAATGTTTGGAAAGTCGTGTCTGATTCGTGTTCTGAGTTTACTACTATCACATAACGAACTGTGACTTCGCCGTGGTTTGGGTAAGTTTCATTATCATCGGGGAACACATGTGTGTTCAATCAAGGTTATTTATTTCCATAAAATGTACAAAAAAACACAAATTTAACTATAACTTTGCTATTGCCAACAGTTTATCTCGTTTTAGTTGGGTAATAGATAAACTTTACTGATCTTTGCTGGACGTTTCAAAAGTTTATCTCCTTTCACCGTTATAAATTTTGTTTACTTCAACTTTATTTCACAAATAGTGTTAAAGTATGCATTTAATGTATGACATGAATTCCGTGCACAATCCAGTGTTGCAATTGAAGTCAAACAGTATGCTTTTACTAATGAATAATACATATCGGTCCTGCTGTAGTCGATATTGTTGAAGCTGCTTTGGCCCCGGATATTGTTTTGGCGATCGTGTTTGTTATTGATGCTGCTGGTGTGTAAAACCAATGTAAAAACATGACTTAAAACATATCGAATGTTTAAAAGAAAACAATCGAGAATGTTATCGAGATGGAATTGAATTATTTATGATCTGTTCCTCGTTGACATAGCTTCACAGGTGGACAAGTAGACAACAAATAGAAACAAAACAAGCGCTACTGCTTTGACACCGCAAAAGCTATTGTCTCCGGTATCTGGGTCAGCATTATATTCCCAAACTCCTTCTTCTCCTGGGCTATTATTTAAAATACTAATTAATACACTAACTTAGTCAACACGCACTCCACACGAAAATGTTTCGCAAAAGTATTATTCGGTGTTTTTAAGGACGCTGACATCTCCTCTAAAAGACGTGGCACAATATAACTTAACAAACTGTTTTAAATTCATAGAAGCATCGGTACAAGGAAAAATAAGGCTTGTAAAGGCTTGTTCAAGCTTGTAAAGCTACACTTAAAAAATCCGAAGTAATGGAAACTGTTAAACTTTCAGTTTAGTTCAAAAATTCAAAAAGCCTAATTGTTAACTTTTGACGAAAGCTTTCAGTGCCGTGAAACATTTCCATCGTTTCTGGAAATATTTCAAACACGTTTCGATGAACCCGGTGCTTTACCAACGACAAATTTCCCGGTTCGTTCCCGGTTGGAATGTTTGCATACATTTAGATTATTATTTAATTCGATTCCACTTTTCATTTTAAAATCTGTTCAAAAAGTTTGTTTTGACTTAGTTGAATGCATTGGTTAATGATATAAAATATAATATCACTACACTACAATACGTTGAACGCACACGAAACGCAAATAAAAAATAGACGAGATGGTAAAGTAAAATGAAAACTAGGAGCAAGATTCCGAAAATCTTTACGCTACTTTGAGAAAAAACACTTTAGCACAATCAAATAATTACGATCGGATTATGACTAGCCTCCATTTAACATCCACAACTCTCAGCTAACAACATATTTTATTGCATTTTGGGAAGTGCTCCGGACCACAATTTGGAAAGCGATGAACCTGAAACAAACCGCCGTGTTATTTCCCCTCCACCTGCGCTTCCCGCTCCCTGCATTCGAGATGAAAAAAAACCGCTCGAACGCAAATTCACTGGAAATGATCAATGCGCCCATAAAACCGAACCGGTTTTGCTTCACACGTTCCGTTCACGCCAAAGTCCACCGTCATCGTCGCCGTCGCGCTGTCGTCGTGGCCATGGCCGTCGCTCTACACAACGGCCCGTCCGCCCGCCGTCACCGTTTCTATTGCTTCTCGCTTTTCGGGACGAGAGCGCTTTCCGAAAAAAGAAGTTTTCCACCTCTTCGCGTCGTGGCCGATTGCGGTACAGTGATATAACCGTTTAGTGCATAGTTGGAATTCCTAACCTGATCGTTCGCGCCACGGCCGTTAACCTGCCGTCCTCGCTCACGGGCCCCCCAGCCTTCCTATCCGTGGGGCTGCATAACGGTTGACCTAGGAAGGGAACCACATGGAAGCTGCTGCTGGTGAGCCGAAAGTTTAGCTCCAACACCACCGCAGGCCATCACAAGTTTGGCTCCCTTTTGGAACGGATAGTGGACCACTAGCGGGGCATCCAATACGGTAACCATGATCATGGTGTTGATGATGGTAAGGTACGCTGACAGCCTTCACCTTCCTTTGAAGCCATTGTGCTGAATGATCGTTTTCTAGAAAAATCTTACCTCGAGAGGAGAAGGATGTACAACAATGTAAAGAAAGTAAACGATTTAAATAAGCCACTTGGTGGTTTGAAGAAGATAAATTCTCAATGGCATAAAATGATGCACTTGATTACTTTCTAATACCTTTTCTCGATTTCTACTAGCGCAAGTATGTAAATCATCCAAATTCTTCTGCACAACTCTTCCACAAATTCGGGATTCCTTCCATCGCATAGAGAGTAGTTTACTTATTAAGTTGTTCAGTGGTTATTGGTACTTAAATATTTAATAGAATGTATATAACATGTATTGAATAGTTTTGAATCAGTTTATACCTATTTCACTTTACTAATTTCCATTTGCTTATGTTGAATAATTTAGGTAAATTTAATTGGCCATAGAAGTACCGACTGAACAAATTATACTGCATCAATGAGAATTAACAATTTATTTAAAAACATAAGAATATTTTTTGCGGAATACCAAATGGCACGTTGTCATATAGAAATCTTAGTAAGTATGCAGATGTACTCGTATTTTAATTATAAATGTGATCAACTTTGAACGGGGGTAAAATGCACCCGGCAGGTCGGGGCAAAATGCATCAGTTTATGCAAACTAAAAAATATTTTTATATTATTTACGATAAAGTTGTTGATTAATAAAAGCATTGATTCTTTAAATTTAATTTACTTCCGATCCAAAACTGGCTATTTTAAGAGTGGATTTTATCTCTATCGAATGGTGCATCTTACCTCACTATTGTGATGCATTTTACCTCACTATGGTGCATTTTCTTTCTTTATTATGGTGCATTTTTCGTGGATTTTCCTACAACCAGGTAAACATGCATCTTAAACTGAACTTTTCAGAAATTGAAAAATTCATCTCGGCAAACGTTCCCTAAAAGGATGCTAGTTTGAACCTTCAAATGAAACTAATTGATAATAGCAACAATCACTAGCAAAGTTAATTGAAAACTCAATAGTTTTCCTTAAGGGATGCATATTACCCCATAAACCCCTATGTTTCAGATCCTCAGTCTAATTCTGGTTTCTAAATGGTACTGTACATGTCTCGTGCTTTATTTTGAAGTAAGTACGAAGAGTTTTTTGCTTCTAGTATTTTGTAGTGACATAACTCCTCCAAAATATTGAATGGCATTTCTGTTTTCTGCCTTTCTTACAATATTCACTATTTTGTACTTTATGGTGCTTTGTTTAAATTACAGGAATAATTTTAAAATGGCTAGCTCCTTAATTTATGAAACATTAATCTATTGTTTCTATTTTTCAATTATCCTAATGGGAATGGAATTTAGAACATCAGCTCTATACGATTATGTTGGTCGGATAAAATCGAACCTTCACCAAAACTGCTCAACTTCCAATTCGCTAAAACAGCCTTTACTTTAACTGGTGCGTTCCTTCCCCCCTTCCTCGGGGTGATCCCTTTTCCCACCGGTTTCTCGCATTCCAACGAAAGAAGCTGCGTTTTCACTTTGATTGATAAATGTTCGGCTCATCGTTGGTCGGCTCTGCAAAATTATGTTTTCCCTTCCCCAAAGCTGTCCGGGGAAGCTTCTCTGCACGGCAACAACAACAGCTCTGCCGGGAAGCAGCTCCCAAGGAATTTGGCCCCACGACGACGACGACGACGACCGATGTCGACCATGACGACCGATCGAGCGACCGACTACCGGGCGGACGAGTTTTGGAATTTGGAAAGTTCACCTTTTATTTTTACTCTTTGTCGGTTTGTTTGGTTTGCATGTTTCGAGAGAAGTGTTCGTTCGTTGGTTGCTTTTCCTTCTTTTCTTTCGGACAATTTCGCCTTTTCCAGTGCGAATTCAATGTATTTGAAGTATCCGTTCGGTATGCACTTTCGGTTGGCACCTGTACCTTCTTGCTGCATCGACCACAATCTCCTGTTTTGCATACGTCCGACCGATTCGAGCGATCCGTTTAGGTCAGCACTGACCGCCGCACGGACTTTGTCCCACTTAATTAATCAACTTTCAGTTGCGAGAACTGCCGGCAGCAGATTAAACAATCTCGGCATTCTGGCTTCAAGTTTCGCTACTCGTGACTAAGACAGTTTTCCCTGGAACTCTACCGGCTCCATTCCAGACCCTTAATGTAGGGGGTGATTATTCATACACTTGTTGCATACTGCTCGTGCCTCGCATGATCGCCGCTTTTAAGTCATGGACGCCTCTCTCGGGCGATCGACTGCATTCCGATCGGCTTACCCAACCCAGTGGAAAACCAACAGCGGAAACAGCATATTTCTGTTTCTATCTGCAAGGGGCAGAGATATAAATAAATTGCACCATTTTTGTTTGGGTTTTTCATAGAAAAACTCGTTCAGCTCCCGCGTTCGCCTCGTGATCACATGGCTCCAAAACACACACAAGCCATGGCATAAGACCTGACGTGGCTCAAACACCTGATAACGACACTGACACTGACATACATACGACCGAAAAGGGTCGTCTCCCGGGAATGATGAAACACTCCAAGGCGAGAGCAAGGAAAACAAAAGTATACAGAAGCAGAGTTCCAGCCCGAATGCTGAGACGTTGTCCTCCGGAACAGATCGATGTGTCCTCTCCTAGGGAGCCTTGTGCTTGGCTCGGATCGGAAAAGGGAAGGTCAGTTTGTGTTTATTCAGAAGCCTAATCTCAACTTCCCAAGAAGCAATAACAAAAACAATGTTTCAACAGCTGATAGTCAATGTTTTTCTGCTCTTATCGGGTGAGGACAAATCCTCAAAAACACCCTCTTCTCAGCCCTTGTATACATGGCTTCCCTTGGAGGGTTTGATAGTGACTTGTAAGTGCTTGAAAACTCATTCCAACTCCATCATTGCATAACTTTAGAGATTGGGTAATTTCGGCATTTGAATTTATAACTTCAGAATTACTTTAAAGTTCTGTTAGGTACATTTTTTTCCAGAACGAAAAAATCAAAATCAAAAACTAAATTCTTCTGGCAAATCAAATCTTTTATTTGTGCACTTTTAGAAACAGGTGTTTGACATTCTTGTGGTTGATATTGGATTGGTTAGTTTATTTACTTCACTTCCATATGTAAGCATTTTCATATAGACAAGCAAAGAGTGCAAACAATACTGCTAAAGCTATAAGCAATAAGGCAACGCCATCTGAAATGTTAAACTACTTGTTTTAAGCAAAGAATTACAAAAAAATTTAATTATTATTATTACCAATCTCGATTGTATTTTATTCTATTTCAAAGAAAAATAACCCTATAAAAAAACTCTATAATAGAAACCGAACAAATGCCTTAACTAGAATAACTCATATTGTGTCCTTTTCTTTATCGATGCCTTAGTTTACAAAAAATAAACCCTGTTCAACGTTTTTGAGCATAAACCTTCAATTAAATATAAGCTTCTGTCACAAAATATACGTCCTGATATGTCCAGGATCCTCTTAACTTTAGATTTG
>KE525198.1:11421-39938 GCA_000441895.2 Anopheles sinensis | reverse complement strand
TCACACACACACACACACACACACACACACACACACACACACACACACGGGTTCCGGTTCGCTGGCATCGGGCCCGGCAATGGGACACATTTTTCTCGCCGGGCGCACATAAATTTTTCCATCGAGTAAATAATGGCCCTCGCAAACGAACAGCGACACACGCAATAAGGGGGCAGGGAAAATCCTTTTGAAATTCGGTCCCAACTTGAGAACTTCTTTTCTTTTCACCCAAGCGGGATGATGTATTCAAGCGCATAAAAGGATGGGGACAAAGTGTACTTTGGAAACGGTCGCACAGGAAGGAAAATAAAGCGAAAAAACGAACGGTCGAACCCATGTCATGGGTCAATGATTCGCAGCTGAGTTCTTTGAGCTTGTCGAAGAGTAGAAACCGATGATTTACGTGTGGGCAATCAGTATCCAACTAGCCTTCTTGATAAAAAGTATGAGAGCTTCATTATAGCGGATTTTTACTGCTACAATGATACTAACAAATAAGAGAAAAAATTATTTCAAACCATGAAAATGTAGTAGAATTCAGTTAGAAGTTTTACTTCAAATAGCGCATTAAATAAATCAAACCCCCAAAAACATTTATTAAATGGCATTTACAAAGTCATGTAATTGCAGCTCTCAAATGCGTACCTTGTATGCTGGGCAGACCTAGCTGTAGTTTGCGGTACTAGTGATTCTGGGGCACTTTGATGGACAGCGCAGCTACTGAATGTCGAAATGACCTTTTCGCGGTATTTGCGCCGCAACCACCGCTTTATCCCTGGCCGCGCTGGCAAAAGAACGACCAGCGTACGAGATTGTGGTTGTGGCAATCAATTAGAGACCAACCTTTCCATTTTAAGGTGCCTCCAGACAAGACATTCTGTGGCCCGCTGCCTGGCCCGCTTCGCCAGCTCCCCAACCGGACGAATGAGTTTTCTTTTTCAACATCCGAACATCTCTTCATTAGCTTAATTAATTTTTCCTTTCCGGTTTCCTTCTTTTCCAGTCCAGCGCAGTATATCCCGCGCGTTCTGGTGGCCTTCGCCGAGATTCAACTCGACATCGAGTGAGCGTTTCTCGCGTGTCGAAATATAAAACTTAAGTGAAAACAGATCGCCATCGGTCGGATGCGAAGAGAGAGAGGGAGTGAAGGTAAGTGGCAGAACGAGAATAAAAAAAAGATACAAAACGGGCAATCATACGCCCGGCATGAAGCAGCATGAACCGAAAGCATAATAATACCTTTAATTACGGTAAATGATCCCTTTTTTACGGTTTCGTGATTTTGCCCGCAATCGCTTCCGTTCGCGTCCGCCGGTTGCGGATCATCGACAGGACGTCGTGGGATCACTTTAATTGTCCTGTCGTGTTCGGCACGACATATGTGTCCCCGAAACGACGCTTAATGGAGCTGACAGGTTTGGTCAAATGAAAACACCATCGTTGCAGGCTTCATTCGTTCGGACCTTCGCCTTTCTCGACTCTGCTCGCACGATAAACGATAATCCCAGAACTGCCGGGAAGCTGCAATATCGAAGAAGGTCAATAGCAGCGGCAAAATGCTGACCGAATGACCTTCCATTCGTTGGTTTTGGTTTCGTTGGATATAGCAACACAAAACATGGTTTACCCCTGGACATTGGGTAAATCAAATTTACGCAACTGTTCCGTTTTGGTTTTTGCAGATTTTGCAGAGTTCATCTGGTCGTTTGGCGTACAGCATCTTTCGAACCATTCCTGCGTTTGGTGGCGGTTTTCAATCATCGCGGTAACCTTCGCAATCGCTTGCTGTTTGGTTCGTGGACATGAAGGCTGCGGTAAAGCACCAACGTTGACAAACGCAATACGTCCGGGATCAATTTATTTAAAAGCCGCATAATCAACCCAGAAACATTGTGCCGTGCGGTTGTACTGGCAGGCACCGATCGTCACCTCCGATGGACTGTGGTTCGACCACACCAATCGATGAGGCGAACTCAGGCGACAAAAAAGAAAACCAACGCAATTGAAAACTCAACCCAGAGTGTAATTTAGTCAGCGAACATCAACATCCGAAAGGTCACATTGCGTGTTGCTAAATGTCAGTGAACCCTGAAAGTCGTCAGTACAACATCATTGGAAAATGAAGGATAGTTTACAATGATGAACATTAACCAAACTTGTCACTAAATTTAACTGTTTAAAATGTCACTTGACATCTGGATAATTTATCATTTGTTAAAAACACGATATCAAATATATTTTATAGCAAAAACTTATCATTCATTAACAAACAAAAAACTGCAGCGGTGTAAAAACAAGAATTGGACAACTGTTTCAGTTGCATATTTACATTTGTACCATTAATCATTCCTTAAAAAAGAACCTCATGGTTAACAAATCAATCAAGGTACCTCTTGGGTGGACAAATTAATCAAACAATCTGCAGACGGTAGGACAGTCTGTTCGCAATAGTGCACGATAATAAATTTCAGAAGCACTTCATCGAGTTTAACAATAACCTTACGGACCATACTACCCTTTTGCCCATGTTTACACGCCTGTTAATAAATCGCGTAATCGATTCCCATGACAAAGATGTCGATCGCCTGTGTCGATGTTTCACGTTCGTCACCTGCACCCATTCCCCGTCCCGCTGGAGTGTTCTCGAACCCAGGAAGGTTCCCACCCGCGAAACCAGTTTGCGCATCGGGAGGAGACTGTGCTGGTGTTTAATTTATTTATTTCTTTTTTGCCTCCATACTTAACAGCTCGACAGACAGTGCGCCGTATCGTGCTCGCACGTGCATCACGGTGGCAATCACGTAACAGCAACACAAATGGCACCACCGACGCGCCGTTCGCAACCTTTGCCTCCTTCACGCCATCGACAACGCGCCCTCGCGCGCTTGGGGCGTTGTTGTTCGCGAGATTTTTCGCGCGAAAGAGCAATCTACGCGTTGCGTTACGCTTTCGGTGCCAACGAGCGGCATCTTCCAGCGGGTTCCGTTGGCATTGGAACGTACGATTGCATCGCGCCGATGCACTTGAGCACTTCAAATCCCCTCAGCAGCCACAACCCTCCGTTCGTCGAAAGGGGGTAGATGGGGAGGAATCTTGCGATGTTTTGCATGGCGGTGGCAACAATGCCATTGTGGCCGTGCGTCAAAAGGCACCCTTCGGGACGAGTGAAATTCGAAGCGGGTTTCCCTCGGTGGTGAAGGTTTGAGATATGGTTTCAATCCAGTGACTGAATTTCTACTTCCTCGTTTTTTTATTTTTGCAACGAAACCCTCCGCTTAATGGACGCATCTCAACACAATTCACTCAACTCTACCGGGGCCATGGTTTACGACATTTCATCACACAGCCACACAATTAGGGCCCCGCGAAAACAAAACCCATTGCCACATGGACCACCAAAACCGATCAAACAGAAAGCCCTCCATCCGTGATGGAGAGACTCGGTGCCGCCTTCTGCTGGGACACAATCAAACAATCGCCCCTCGAAGGCAGCGACTTGGAGTTCGTTTGTTCCCCGCGTGCCGAAATCCAAAATATGAACTCCCACAACGCAACATTCAACGAAAGGAAGTGTGCGATCCGTCGACGATCATAATTGTACGTTGCGTGAAACACGCATGCGTCACTCCAGCATCAGCATACGCAACTCTTCGACGGCAAGTCGAAGTCGACGACGGTCGTGACTCGACCACGCAGCGAACTATAGTTACGCTAGACTTCTTTCCAAAACAACAGAAAACGCAGCATCAACAAGTCGCTCGCTCTATTCTTCCATCGGGTTTCCCATTGGGCCACATCAAGGACGTTGCCCAAAATTATACCTACGGCGACGGGATACACGCCGGGCAAACATGACGAGTTAATTGTGGCCTGTCCCAGCTAACAATCCGAGCTCCCGGGAACGTTGATCCGCTCGAACAATGCCAATGGCGGGGATCACGAAATGGAAAGGAAACGTCCGGAACGCAAATGCTGCCACCATTCGGCGTTTGAAGGGCGCACTAGCTCTATTTCTGACCAGTTCCATTCGGTACCGGTATATCATGCAAATACTAGCGACCGAGTGGGTAGGATCGCAAACTACTTTAATGTTCTTGTGGTCCAATAGATAAACCACGAGATGTCCGTCATAAAGTCGATTGTTTTTCACGGACAACGTATTTTATAACCACCGGTAGATTTGCGAACAGCCAGATTATGGGTTTTCCTTCACAAAGGTTACTTGCATCACAACGTGGAGACTCGCTAATGGCTGCTAAGTAATGGAGATGAACAGAAACGCTTCAAAGCTTGACGAATTTCAGTTTCGGTTAGTTAATGATCTGAGTTACAGCAAAGGAGTATTTGGAGGTCTAACGATCCAACAAAGAAACGCAAAATAATATGCGGACCAAATAAAAATATCGTAGGCTTAAGCACATACCGCATCGTTAATGTTTACAAGATCATTGGTGTAGGCACGTACCTGGAAAGAAAGTAAAAAAGAAACAACTAGACTATCTTTGTCTTTCTATATTCATTTCAGTTCAGGCTCTAGTAACAGGAATGTAAAAATACATTTAAATCGATACATTAAAATCTCAAAGAAACGAAAAGATGCATCATTAGTATCGACGACAACTTCTCCAACATGCAAAGTCATGGAAGAAACCCACATCACCCGTTTCGATTGCTGCATCTCGATGTGACGCATCCGCCGCCTTCCAATACTGCCACTCCTGTGGCGTCTACTACGCCGTCCGATAAGGCGGCGATAAATTCATTTTCTGAATAATTAACTTTTGAATATTCATTACAGCCGCCGCCAGACCCCGTGCGCAGTCTACATGCGGAGGTTTGCTGATTAATTGCTCGGGTGGGTGGTGTTGGGAAAGATAGTAGACCAGCGGCAACTGGAGCGCAAAAGGAAAAACAACCCGAGAAATGCCTTGCAATGGGAGGGGGTTTGGTTTTGGAAAACTAGAAGGTGGAACATTTTCCTACCAAAACCGTCCATGTTTGGATCGGTGCGGTACACAAATCGGTCGTTTGTGTAGGTGACCCATCTTGAAGGGTGTAATTATACGCCAGCAGAGCAGAAAGCATAAAGCAATCATCTTCCAATTATTACGCAGACGGCCCTTGATGTTAGTTTAGGAATCGACTGCCTAATATTGCCGCTAGGGGTTGGTGATTGATACTGATACCCACTACTGATACGAAAAGAATCAATATTGAAGATTCCTAAACTATTCTCACGATTGAAATGTTAATTTATTCGAACAATTTTATGCAATCACTACTTGAGTAAATTCAACTAACTTTACTGCACTTTGTCGATGGTAAACAATGTTGAAAACTGACCGTCGGTTTCGATTTCATTTGCAACATTAAAAAATCACTTAACCGTACGTTAACGGCGGCCAAAAGGACGATCGCTATATTGCGACCCAAACAAATCCATTCCGTCAGCAGCATTTAGTCACCCGAAGTGTATTCCATCAAACTGGATTGGATTTCAATAAGTGGCAATCTACGAAAGTAGCACTCGACCCAGAAAGAGGCCTCGGAGGTACCGGAGTGCGCGAAGCGGACCGGCCGGAAGTGGCCGTGAACTCGTAAAATAAAAATAAAACGATCAAACATCCATATCCGACGAAGTAAAATCAAACAGTTCGGTAGCTTCCGGAATGGCGGAAGAATGAAAATAACAACAAGGGTGTCTGCTTGAAGACCCACTCAACAGGGTGGATGATCCGGTGGCCATACGGCGCACCGAGCTGCTGCTGGATATGGATTCCTCTCCCGAAACGGCACGTATTCGTTCGCTCGGAATTGCCTCCCGAAGCCATCCGAGCCTCTGGCAGCGAGCCCTTCCTCGGTACGGTGCTCCCATTAAAGAGAAGACTGTACACAACAGCCCGACGACGTGCGAAATGTCCTCCGAACGCGACACCCTGCTTTCCCTTGAGCTCGATTCCGAAAAGTGCTTCTTTCGGGTTGAAAAAAAAAGGAAATACATTCCAAAAATGTACACATGACACGCACGGGAAACCTAAAAAGGGTCGTCCCTGCACATGGCAGGGGATATCTTGATACTGTTTTCCAACGCCCCAACGGGGTTTCGAAGCGGACTGAGCGGGGAGGGAGCTATCGATTTCTTTTATTAGCGCCAGGTCACGTCCAACGGTTTGGAGAACGAGACCATGGCGACTGCACACTCAAAGCCGGAAGCAACACGGTCCTGCTCGTCCTCCGGCAACCAAAACTGACCCAAAAGGTCCTGTGAGCGGAGTGTAGGTGTGAGTCTGTGTTGGTGTTGCGTCGCGATAGTGGACTTTTCTTTCAATGCCGGCCATAAAGTGGGTGTCGTCGTTTGCCGAAACACAAATACACCCGTGCCAGCCGAGCCATGACCTCGACGTGTTGGAAGAGTGGCTTGGCGGGAAGGTTCGGGGCGAAGGACATTAGCAAAAATCGATTTCAGGTTAAGATAACGACAAGTTTGTCCTGGCAAATGCTTCGGGCGCGTGGGAAGGCCAAACAGAATCATCATTTTTGTTTCCCGCTCCTTGCGCTCCATCGTGGCCAGCGATGGGCGTGGAGTAATGATCCAAACTACTCCCGGAACTGCGGCAAAAGAAACCAAATTTAACACGAGGATTAGTGAGTAGATTTCGGGAAAAAGTTTATTCAATTAGCCCATCGATGTTCCAGCCACAGGGTAATAACACTAGTCCTGGTTACGAGGCAGAACCATCTTCCAGCATCCATTACCGCCTAAATGCGAACGACAGGCGTGCAAACGCTTCCTGGACTATTGTTTCTCCTTGAGCAATACCTTGCGATGTGGTGTATGTGCGTATTTTCCGGGGTTGGGTCTTGTTTCAATTGGACATCCTCCTGCCGCGTCGATGGCGAGCAACAAGTGTTTCCGAAGTACATCCGGATTAATTCGAGAAGTTTATGTTCGCCCGCCGAATAATCTTACTAATAATGTAGCATAATGGGTTCTTAGTGTCGGATGGAGTGTCGGTGGGCAAGAATGGGCCTGTATAGACTTGTTTATTTTACTGCAGTCACTTTAGCCAGGATTATGCGGCGTCGGAATGCTATCTGAGCTTGGAATTGGAGTTGGTGAATTCGTTTAATTTGAATTTTTATTCACTTTAGCTGTGATTAAAACAACAAAAATTGAATATTTGACAATTGTGGAAAGAAGACACGTGTTTTGTCAATAACGACTATGCAACAATCAAGCGAGCTTAAAAATACCAAGATCCGAGGGTAAGACATTTGTTTTAAATATCCTTCCAAGTATTTCAAAGCAAGCATTACTTGTGAGACACTTTAAGTCAGGTCTAAATGTGTTTTGCCAATTCATACTACTTTCATCAAACTTGAAACTAATGTTCGCAACAAAGTTGAAAAACATTTGACCTTTTCATTCCAATCCAATTGACTACAAAGTGATTGGAACAAATATCAGACGTTTGACAAATTTCTTCCAACGATTGCAATCATCTGTAACGATGCATTAATGCATTTTTTGTGCGAGATTTGCAGTCACCCATGCCGCATATAGATTGATGTTCAGCGGGGAATCGATTCGGAAAGCAAAAGTAGTTTGCCTTTTCTGCCCCCGAACTCCCTCTCCTTGGCGTGCGTTTGCCGCAAGATCAATCTACGACCGTGAGTTCTGCCACGACGATTGCGCAACGCTCTTGCACCGGTTTTCGTCGATCGGCATGGCACCCCTCAGCAGCTCTCGCCGTCGACTTCCTCCGAACCTGGCATCTCGAGTGCTGGCGCGGTGCAGCGCGACGGTGGAATCGATCTGTCACATCTGGCGCAGGACAAACGTGTCGCCGAGGTTTGCTTCCCTCCCAAAACGGTCGCTGCAACCCGTAAGCGCCTCCGTCCGCTCCGAACCGATGGCAAATGGCTTTATTTTTGTCTTCCCCAAGCTTGTACCGCTCGGTCTCGGCCTGCAGCCAGAGCGGACCCGAAGCCAGTTGTCGGTACGTTCGGAGGAAAATGACGCCAGTAGCAGAGCGCGGTGCCGGTTCCACACTTGTCTGCGATTCGCCCAGTGCCAAACCGCAAAAGGCCAAACCCCGGAGTGTTGCCACCTCGTACGGCTCCCGGTCGGAGTACGATGCTAGCCAGAGCCATTACCGATGTTGTTGATGCTGTTGTTGACTTGCCCTTCAGCATGGCACACTCGGGTGGAGGGTGGAACGGACGGAGGCTAGTATTTTACATCCACCAGCGGGTAGGTAAAAGATTAAAAAACAACATAGAAAAATATATCTACATGCAAGCCACCACACCACCACCATTAGAGTGAGCACCTCAGCCGGGTCGGATTGTTGGGACCCCGAATCCCGGCAATGATCTCTCCGGCGGTACACACGGTTGGCCCGAGTGTCGAGTGTCTTGCACCATTACAGCGTCGCCGTGCGCGTAACGGGCTTCTGGGAGCTAAACAAAAATAGATTCCCGACCGGTTGCCCCGTCGGACGGCATCGACGACAACCCCCAAAACACCAATACCACCACCAGGCACTCCACGCGCTCAGTCTTGTCTGGCGAGGAGCCGGCGTGGTTGATTCCGCGGGACGCGCGGAAACGAGACACAAAAGTGCACGCGATTTGGATTAGAAATTTTGAAAGCAAACCAGCATCAGCGGTAGCAATAAAACCAAGTGGAAAAAACAACACAAAAGTCGGCGTTAGGACCAACAAGAATAGCAAAGTAAAACCTTTTGCCCTGAAGACAACCGGGCTAGCCAAGACAAGCTAGACCAGACCGGGGCAAGCTGCCAAGGCAACGGATTGTCTCGAGTGTGGTTGTATGATGATGTTGGCTCGCGGTCGTGGACCAGCTGGCAGCTCGAATGGATTCGGGAACGTCGGACGATTAACCGAATTTTGCCGGGGTGAACAGTTGTGTTCGTATAAATAGCCGAGACTCGTGAACGAAACAATTACAATCTTTATAACGCAACCGCTCAATGCTACGTCACGAGTATCGTGAGAGATTATATTTCAGCGCAATTACCAGAAAACTTTGAAACGTTTCCTTGTATTTAGCAAATAGTTTGATATCGTTGCTCAACTTACGTATTTGACACGCAATAGACAATTTTAGGAAATGTTAAAGTTGATTCCAAACCTCTTGCAGGCTGCAAACTCTGTGACGAGAAGGCTAAAGATCAAACCACCAGTAATCATCTTTCGAAATACACTCGACAACATTTCCTACGCACTCCACTGTCCCCCTTCTTGCCGCTTCCCGCGTCGGAAAACGACTGCCATTAGAAACTCTGTTAGTCAAAGTTTAACGACGCATTCCTTTGCCATCGGCGACAGGCCCCGTATCAGACATCCATCGGTCAGCAGCGACGAATCTCGACATGGGCGCCCCACAAGAACGATCCACAGCCGAGTGCAGCCGGCCACGCACATTAAGCAAGTGTAAATTGGCAACGGCATCCAAAAACCCCCCATCGTCCCAAAGCCTTGCGGACTGTTTGATAGGTTCCCTTTTCCGATCTGAGGGCCGCACTCGGGTGGGAAGGGACGGTAGAACGGCACGAATGTTAGTGTAAGCGAAGGGGGAGAAAGAGCGAGTGTCTCTGGGTGGAGCGGCCGGGGAGGAGATAATTGGCTTCGTCAGCGATGGAGGCGCTTCCGATGGATGGTTGTTCGGATGGCTTTTCGTAGTTTAGAGAGATAGGGATGAAGAAAAAACAACAAACCTTAAAACACATTTATCATGCGACTTTTCGAGGCCGTGACCCCGTGGTGGAGTGGATGCTGGAACGAATACTAGAGACGGCGCAAGTTAAGGCGACAAAAAGAGACAAAACAACACAGGCAGACATTAACCCACAGGAAACGTATGACATTTTGACCTACAAAAAGCGGGGCTTCGAACGATACTTTAGTGAGCATAAAGCGAACCACTATCAAACTCCTCTGCGGCGGATCATGTGGCCTGAGTGTCGGATGCAGATGAAACCACTTCGATAGCCACGATAGACGCAGAGTGTTCTGCAAACTGTGATTGCGGTCCATGCTAAGCACCAGTACGACGGCTGTGTTGGTGACGTTTTCTGAAGGCGGAGTATGTGTTTATGGGTACCCGACGACGGTTTGGAAACTTCCCAACTGGTGGAACAAATTTTCCTCTTGGAAAACAATGAACAAAACTTGAACATGTTGAAGTTGAAGTGCATGACGATATTAAAATAAATAGAATTGGATAGGCCTAATGAAAAGTAATTGAAAAACACCCAAGATTATATAGAGAAGCCTTTGACTGTGACTAATTGTGCTAATAGAAAAGTAACAACGCCTGGTAATTTGCATACATCTGTAAAAATTTAACAAATGGTTTTGTATACGCGCATGATGCATAAGAACTTTTTATATCGGGCAAAAAACTAAAGAAATAAGATTCAGAAGAAAAGAGCACTTAAAACAAATTTACTGGAATGTTTTGCATTTTTAAAAACGGAGTTAGCTTAATAAATTCTTACAGTTTAAGTTTCGAAGAAATGATTACTTTTATCTTACGGACAACTTTAAACATAATATGATTTTACAAATATTCCAAGAAGAGCCTTCTAGTTGTCCTTTTCAACGGTAATATACCTTGACATAGGAAAACAAAACTCGAAGAATAATTTCATTCTAAAAATGGTACTAATCAAACGATTCGTTTGAAGAAAAGGTGGATTATGTGCCAGCAATCAACACTCTACCACTGAGTATTTTCGGAACCCATTCCCGTCCGGGTTCATATCGACCCAATCCGTCCCGAAATCGTCGATGGCGAGCGCTTGGAATATTATCCCATTTTCCAAACAAAGCCAATGATTAGATCGTTTGTTTGCCGCCACCCTTGGACGGTACGCGAACCCAATTTCTTCGCTCCGGTCCGATCAAGTTTTCACTCAAAGATTAATAAGTTATTTACCGGGAATCGATTTTCGGCAACAATCCGAGTGGGCCGTGATGAAAATGACAACCGTCCCGCGTAAGGATTGGTCGACGCGCTCGGAAGGTTGCTCGGTTCGATCGTGGTCCAAAATCCAGATAACCCAGATCAAAGCGACACTTCCTCTTGAGAGAGAGAGAGAGAGACTTCAGTCGGAAATCGGATACGCACCTCACACCTCCTTTTCCCTCCCAAGTTAACCTCCCCACGACCACCCAAAAACGACAGCGACCGACGGTAGGGATGGTATTTGGCAAACTTTCGACAGCGTAGACAGTTCGATTTCGGGCTTGCGAGATGGGTTGCTAGTGACGTTCTTATTATGCTGTAACTTTGAACTGGCAACATCCCGATGCCCGGAGTCGGTCCAACGATTCCGACAGCCCGACGTGCCCGGGAGCCCATCATAACCTTCAAAATGCTCATTGTGCAACCGGAGAATCGTTGCGACTGCGTCAGCCCGAAGCGTCGTCTTGCGGTTTTCCGCTTCGCACAGCGACGGAAAACTCTTCGCCAAACGACCTGACCATAAATCCAGTTCTAGTGTGATTGGTTCTCTAAGTTTACAGCAGAAGGCACGTACCGATCGGCACAATTTAGCATACTTTCGTTCGTCGTTGCGCTCGCTTTAATGTACGTGAAGAACAGACCAAATCCACCCTGCTGCATGCATTATAAACCGACTGATGTGAACTGAGGTGCAAGCAAGTGAATTAGATGAAAAGTTTGAAACCGAACGGCAGACTGTGTAAATCTAACTCAAACCGAATAAACTTTTGAAATGTGGTTTCACTCATTCTAACAAAATTTGTGAGGTTTATGCAACTCGTCAAGACAACTTCTCAATTCAATTTATTAAATTATTTATAGTAGATTAAAATTGAAGCTTTGAGAGTAGTTTAAAATAATCTCCTGTCGTTATGAGCGTAAATTTAACATGAAATCAAACAGATAGGAGATAGTACTAAAGAATAAACATTACTTCATTTCTAATGCCATGATTTTAGTTTGCTGGTATGTGGTAAGCTAGATCAATAGCAACATACGCAACCACCCGTGAATTTGCCGTTTCCCACACCAGAACGACACGGGGTTGCAGAATTCTCTGCAGTAACACTCCGCTTGAAGCGTTACGAAACACATTACGAAGTCGCACACCGGAGGGACACCGGCATGCCATAAAGCTGAAAGATGTCCATGTCCTGGGCCACTCCACGTGGCGCACGCGAACACATCATTTTGCGAGCAGAAAGTCAACCTGCTCAACCCCCAACGGGGTTTTAAGGTACCGCCACCGTGCGCTGTGTGCTAGGGATTAGTGTGAATAGTTGTTTATTTGTTTCTGCTTCCATTTTTTTTAACTTGCGCCGGAGGTTTCTCACTCTTTCCTACCACTGTCCTGTGGAGTTACTGCAAATTTGACATTCCACCGAACCGGGCGAGTGATGTGGATTACTACTGTAGGTGCCGGTACCCCCAAAGCGTTGCCAGAGTTGCCGCTAACCGGGACAAAATGGTCCCACCATCGAAGGTACGTACACAACCTTCGATCGATTTTTCTCGTCCAGAACTTCGTGAGTCCTCCAGTCCACTCGTAGTGCTGGTACTTCTTTCGCAACACTATGCGGTATGTAATGAATATGAAACAGTTTATCCATATTTGCCACGATGCCACGATCCTCCTAAGCCCCCGAAGCCACCACCGCACGACGTTGGAGTTCGTTCGCACGCGAGTCAACTCCGCAACTTTGCGCGGGGCAAAAATGGTGCAATTTATACGCGCAGAGACAGACCACCAGGGCAGCCCATTGATCAAACGGCCCGTGGCGTTCTTTTAACTGCGTTCCCGGGGTCTCTTATTAGTATTATTTGCGGCGCGCATCAAACTACTGCACGATGTGAAAATGATTCGCACCCGGGTGATGATCCACACCACGAGGCTCTGGACGCACGTGAAATTATTAAGCAAGCCAAAGGAATTCCCATCCTTTCTTTTACCCCGCTCTGATGCAGCCTTAAAGACGAGCAGGGCATCCTTAGCAACTCGTTAGCCGGCGCGTCGGAAACTCGATACATTTTGTTTTCTTGTTCCATCGCCACCAATCGCTCGAGCGATTCCTTTTAAGTAACTCGTCCATGACTAGTAACTAGTTTATCAAAAGTTTAACTCCATTGCCGACATCTAGAGCCCAAGGGGGGGCATGTCCGGTTCCCGTGTAGGGGACTTCCTTCTATGGCGCACGTCCGTGGTTCATGGAGGAGCAGAAAAGGAAACTTTTGTCCATCGTCCGTCCCACTCGCGACACCTTCTGCTCCTTCCCCAAGCCTGCCTGTCCTCAGCGAACTTTGAAGCGTAAGCATTATTATCGTTATTACTATGGAGCGAGCGATTGTGGAGCCGATTCCGACCGATTGCGAATGTATTCCGCACGGCGAGCGCCCATCATCGCATCATCGTCGAGCATCGTTAGCGTTGCTGCGTCACGTACGTGACTTTATGGTGGCATATAAAGTTAGCAATCATCGCGTGGGCTACGCCAGGGAGCCCAGGACGAAGGATTCACCAGTGACTGACCGGTACGGGCAGGACGACGACGACGATGGAGAGCGTCTACACACACACACACTGCAGTCTGATGCACCCGCGGGGATTAAACTTTCCATTGCTTTGGGGGAACCGTTAGCATGTGGGTGTTTGTGCGTGAATGTATGCTGACGTGGACGTGTCCGCTACTGTCCGGTGCCAAACAGTGACGTGATGGACCGCATATTACTCACAAGAACTCTAACGAGGCATGAGGGGAAAGTTTTGAAATGTGGCAAAAGAATGAACATTTTAAACGTGACTGCCTCAATGCAGACTTTTCACGGACGCGAAATGACACATTTCATTAATGCGAAATCGTCAAACATTTATCCAATTCTAATGCTATTTGTTAACTTTCTCCGAGCTTTCAATTTTGTGTCGACAGAAATAGTTGCTCAATTCATTTCTCTGAAACTCAACACAATTTCCTACTCGGTTCCCTTATAGTTCAAGTTCCAACAACCCAAAAACCCCTGATAGAGCTTTCCAAGAATCGGGCATCGATCCGTTATCGATAACGACGTCGTATTTTATCGCAAACCATCCTTTGCCTTAAAACTGCTCGAAGATTTGTTGGTCCTTCTTTTCGGGTAACGCAAAAAAAAAATCCAGATCATTATTCCATTCAATAACAAATTAGACGATTACAAAAAGGGAAAAGTTACCACTCATTTCCTGCAGGATGAGAAGAAATCAATCTAAATTTCGCGGTTCAAAGTGACCGAAGGGGAAAAGGGGCGGACAAACAACACGGCCGAGGGAAACACGGCGGACCAAAACGCCAGCGTAAGAGAAACGAAAATGTAAAGTCCAAGTCCACAGAAGGTTCAATTAGTGTGACCGACCCACTGGCATTGCCGTTCGTTGGAAGGATGCCTAATTAGTTTTGACTGATTGAGCGACTGCTGGTTGAAACTGGAAATTTGGCTCAAACCCCCCCTCCCCCCACCTTTTCCGGCCAAGATGCCCTTCGCGCACCCAAGAGTTGGGAGCAACGGATGGGATGGAACAGACGATGTCGATTTTTATCTCGATGCTCGCTGGAGCTTCCGGGCGTTTCGGGGCATCGCAAACAGGATTGATGATGAACACAGGGGTGGGGGAGCTTCTGAGGAGTTTTTTGCGGAGGGACGGACCAGCCCAAGCGGGGCCAGGAAGTTAGTAGGTTGGTGAAAGGTCGTCCGCAGACCGGGACGCGTGGCGCCAAAGTAAACTTTCATCCATCAGCCAGCCGGTGGTGGATCGGTTCGCTTCGGTTGTTGAATGTGCGAGTGTGTGTTCGTTTGTTCCGAAGTTCCTTCCGATTCTCGCTCGCCCTTTCTATCCTTCTAACACTGGCAGCTAAAGGAGGCCATCGAATCGGCAGCACATATTTCTGATCTATTTTTCGAAGTGATTTATCATGCGCGGGTCCATGACCGGGCACGAAGGGTGCGGGTACGGACGCGGTCGGGGAGCCCCCAGAACCAAATCAACAGAAGCGCAGAAAGTTTACTAATGTGCTCTAAACCCGGCCCCCCTTTTTGCTGCAAATGATCTCATTGTGTGCTAGCGCTTCTTGTTTGAAGCCATGAATAGGCTGGATACATAAAGTATCATAAATTTAATTTGCTCTCCGTGGGCTTGCTACCAACCTGATTCGTAGAATTGATTACACAAGCACGCTTTCCCTTTCCGCCTTCGAGATCTGCGTGAAATAATCGGATTTTCGGTCGTCTCTAGCGCGCCCGCGCGTTTTCCCAACGGAGACGGAGAAGTTGGCCAGACTTTACCAAAAATAACCATCCAAGATTTGCGTAAAATTACGTGGAAATGAATGACGGATGGGAAGCGACCACGAGTTGAATGTTACGTACATCTTCCATCATCCGAGCCCTTGTTACGTCACACCAGTCATCTTAATGCCAGGCCGATGCTGCGGTCAAGCGTGCAATTATCGTCATTATTGGTGGCACCAAATGCAAAAGACATTTATTTAAGTAATCACTCACAAACACACAAACGGGCATCGTCGGCACGTTTATGCAAAGTAATGACCCCCCGGGAGGGAGGGGGCGCGAGTTACAGCTTACGTCGATTAACTTCGCGCAAGAAGTATGCGGGTTGAATTATGACCCTGGCCCATCTGAGAGACACATCTTTCGAAGGAAACACTCATAAAACCCTTAAACGGAAATGTCATATTTCTGCTTTCCTCGAGGTGTTTTCTTTTGCCAGTAAATCATATTTTTAATTGAATACAGATTATGGAACAATGATGTTTCACTGTTTCTTTCACGCTCAACATAAATTAAAACATGTAACCGAAACGAAATGAATGAGGTTGTTGAGGTAAACGAACAAGAGTTCAAACGACGTACACTAACGACGCCAAGCAAAACTATTATTATCGTTTTCGTTCGGTGGTTTAATGAGGGTCACATTTATTTACTTTGTTCGCCCGTAATGAGCAAAAGACGTTTGAAGCGGAAAAAAGAAAAAGAAACAGCACTCAAAATAAAGCACAGCAAATAACCGTTCCTAGCGAAATGTGACCACACCTACGGAAGCATACGGCCGGAGAAGTCAATTAAAACTTAACTAAAGTAATTAATCCTCTCGTCATCCCGTCGTCGGCCACGGCTGACGCTAAACGGCTTTCCAGCAGTTTTTCCACCCTTCACCCACGTTTTGCCGGGGAGGGTGGAAAGGTTCTTCATCTGTGCTGTTTTGCGGACTTGCCCCTCCCCAAACGAGTCGGAAGTGGAGAAAATAAATCCCGCCAGCGAATGTCATGCTCACACTATAAATAGAACGCAGTTGAGCGGAAAAAGAATGCAGAGTGCGTTAAGCCGAAAAAAAGGAGGGAAGAAAACGTAAAATAAGCCGGGGTGAAAAAAGCTTCCGGTTCTCGCCAACCGTGACAAAGCTTTCACTTTTCCTCGCACAGTCATGTCACGGGCAGGATGAAGCGATGGTGGGTGGGGGAGCCTAAAGCCTGACGTTGCCCCCGAGTTTCCGTCCTTGCTGTCGACGGAATTATTATTTTATTTTTTCCACCCCATTCCCACCCGAGCGGTATCGCTGTTCACGCGGTTTTATCCTCTTTAGGGACCAAGACCTTGTGGCTACTGGATGGGCAGAGTCTGAGTGACTCGAGAACTCGTCTGGGGGTAAAGCGCTTTTTTTCCAGTGGCCAAATGAAGTGGGCTCTCCGGGGATCCTGTAGCGTCCGTGGTAAAAACAGCCGCGTGATTCCAACTCCCTCAAGGGTTGCAAACGCAAACTCGATTGCCCTTTGACCTCCGCAGGCGCCTACCAACCGTTACCAGGCCGGGGGAACACGGTTTGAAGCTTAAACGTTAGAGGTTGCCAACCGACACACAGACTCCAGGGTAACGGTCTCTGATGTGCATTTCACGCTGGTGGCAAGTGGGAATTATTAGCATTTTCCAACCCTCACAAACCTCGCTGCATATCACGAAGCAGGAGTGAATGATAGTTGACTGGACGATGACACCCGGCGCCAAGCTCAGCGGGTCTCACTCGAACGAGGGCAGAAATGAAGGAGCGTGCACTAAATGATCTGGAAGCAAATGAGACAAATAGCGGCTATTTTTAGGGGGGCCACAAAAGAAAACGAAACCCACTTCGCATGCTTCACCCCGCTCTGACCGTGATTAATTGTATAATTTATCTTTGAAATAATAAAGTTAACGCCAGAGGTAAGTGGCCGTCCCTTTTTTCGTTGGGACGTCCTCCCGAGTGGGACACGATTGGTTTGGGTCCGGGAGCGTAGAAGAAGAAACAAAAAGAACATTCACTCCCACCGGAGCGTCCCTTTTTGCTATGGGGTCTCTCCACCAACCCAGTCCGAGCAGAGACCCAGAGGACGCCAGGCGTGCCCACAAATGGGCCGTAAACGGTGAAGCTAATGCCAGATCGGCGGCGACAGCAAGCGACTCCCAAATGTCGGTTGTGGGTGGGCGGGTGGGCCCCGAACTAGGGCACTAACTATTTGCTAACTGTTTGAAATTGATGGTGCACTGCGAGAAGGCACCGCAGTGGCAGCCTTGTTGAACATTGGCTGGCAGCTCGAAGCAAAAGATGCACACATAATTTAATTATTCCGTCCCGTCTCGTCATGGGACGGTCAGAGTGACGCCGAACGGTGTGTTTTATGGTGTTGTTTGATGAGCTCGATGGAACTGGTTGTTGCGGGGTACGACATAAATGATGGCTGAATGAACTTGTTTGATTTTATGCTTAATAGTATTTGCATCAACTCGAACGGGACTTTAACCTGCGTTCATGTTCAACTAGTACAACTTTAAATATTGACTTGAGGTATACAAATAGGAATATTCTCTTGCAAGTTTCCTACAGTTCTTGATGTTTCAAAAATCAAGTGCTGTAACACATGCTTGAAAGGATTTTGCGACGTTCAAATCTAACGTAATAAAAATACATTCTATTTGGATACCACGCGAAAGAAGCTATTTCCTAACACCCTCCGAAAAATATAGGCGCAATAAACACAGAATGGCATTAAATGTTGTTCCCAAAAATAAAAAGAGGAAATAACTCTCGCCGTACAATGTGGCAAACATTGGAAAGCGTCCATTTGCATTACACGGTCACGGATACACGAACGCTTTTGCCGCGCGTTGGTGCAATAAATTTCTCACAATGATTGCAAGTGACTGTGTGAAGACACACGAAGGTACGGTGTCTCGATGGATTACTACAAACAAGATTTTCTTCCCCAAAAAGACGGCCACGGCATACGGAATGCAGAACAGGCACAGATTCCGTTGGCTCGGCATGTTTCCCTCCCAGCAATCTTCGGTTCCTTCACTAAATCCATTCTGAAAACCACTAAAATCAAACTACTTCGCTCGTTTATCCCGCATCCCCCGGATTCACACCCGTACAATGCAGATGAGGTGACCGCATGCATTTTGTCACCGATCCGATCCGGGAGACCCCAGGGGCCAGACGACGATTTCTCCCGCCAGCGTGCCGATTACAGATTGTTCCTTAAACGCAGCTTAAGATTAAACGCAAGAGATTTGGGCGTCGTAAAAGCGAACTTTTATTGTGCGGTGTGAACGCACAAACACACGCAGAACACGCACCAGTGAAACCCGAAGCCGGAGGTCCGGATCACGCACAAGTCGTAAGAAGCACCTTTTAAACTCGCTTGGAAAAGCCTGCGAGAGCCGGGGTTTCTACCTTCGCGCTCCTGGTTCTTGGCCACATGGTGTTTTATTTGATTTTTTACCACCAACCCCGGCAGAACGTGTATCGGTGGCGTTTGCGTTTCTTCTTTCTTTCTTTTCCTACGCTGGCAGGCGAGCCTTTCCCTTTCCGCTGAGGCTGCGTCGCTGTCTCGTGAGGTTTTGGTTGACTTTTGCATTAGCGTCCGCGGGGGAAGTCGGGCCGAAATGATTCGATGTGACGCCTGGTGTCGCTGGCTATTATAATTATACGTGCGGCAGCCCAGCGAGCTACGTGCCGATTCGTGCCGACGGCACACAATAGGGATATCACGGGCCCGGGCATCGCCAAAGGAACGCGACGCACGGGAAACAACGTACGAGCCGGGAGTACGCTGCGGTAAAGCTATTTTTGGCCTAGCGCCTATATATACCGGCGCGCGACGCCATGCGGCCGGAAAAACCATCGGCCGCCGTTACCGGACCCCGGATGATGGGGGCGGGAGGAGCGGAATTGGATCGAGTTCCTCCCGCCCGCCTCGACAATGACGAATCCCAGTGGTCTAGGAAGAAATACGGACTGACGCATCGCGACGGAACCGAAGTCGTTTAATTAGGATTGCTTCTTGTAACACGATGCGCGTGGTGTTCTGTTGATGGAAAGACGGTAGTCACAAAAATCATCCAACGGAAACGTTTCGGTTGATGATTCGACACCGTGACAGGAGTAATACAAGACAGACTTGGCAACGTGATATGGTCATGCGGGAGGCATGAAAGGATTCATCAACATTCTTACAACGGAAGACGAAATGAAAATGAATAAATTGTCGTGTCCCGTGAATACATAGAGTCAGTACGCAATATTACGTTGCTATACAAATAACGCTAGATACAAATTTTATGCTTCAAACCTTATCCATGCTCAATTGGTTCAAGTCGGTAAATATGGTATATGTTGCATATTTTCTAGCCATGAAACAACAGTAGTTATAAACGTGTATTATTCTAGATTTGATTACTGATGAAGTTTAATTAATTTGACGTCTTATTTGAATTTATAATATGTATGTCTTGAAAACTCAATCAAAACAAAGGATTAGCAATTTTGCCTTAGACTTGCAAGCGCAAGAGCATTCACAAATTAAAAAATAACTGTGCATTGTGCTTCCTAGAAACACACAAATTAAAGAATGGAAAACAATAATTTCTAATCGCCAAATTTCTTAAAGTTCGATAATATTAAAATTCACACTAACATGAAAAGTTAGTAAATAAGCAAGTAATCAAACTTTAGTTCAGTATGAAAGAATTTATGCACAAGTTATGAAGCACGCATAGTTCCGAAACAGATCATTGTAAGGTGGAACGTGGAAGAATAATAAAATACATTTTTTTATCAATAAAAAACTTTTCATAATCGACACAAAGTCATTTCCATCCTTAACAACCTGAAATGATAATTACGTAAGAAAAAGAGCAAAACAAAACCATGTCTGGAATCGTTTCCTCTCTCCTGTCTTAATTAAACAGTGGCCAGGTGTTGAAGGGATCAAACAGAAACGGATGTTAAAATAAGAATCTGACCTTCCGAACCCGGCGTGACCGTAAACCATCGGAGTATCCTCATGGCAACCAACCCCATCACCCTCACTTTACAAGTCGTAACTTTTACCATAACCGAGACACAAAAGCCCCGGTATATAATCATTTGAACGTAACGAGGGATTGGACGCCCTTCGAGTCGTTTGCAGGTGGCCACACGGAATGGAAGCCGAGGAAGATTCTTAAAAGTGAGCCATCGGACTAAGATGTCGCTTACAACTGGGGCCTTTTTTATCGCCAGAACGTGGGACTTCTAACGCCTCAAGATTAATACGTAAAATCTTCATTACGCAATCATTAGGCAAATTCTTATCGTCGGTAGTTTTCATCAATCTGATTTTGATTAAGATTGATGCACTTTCAAGCAAACAAGGGCCCCATTTCGGTAACTCAATTTGGAGATTATGCATATAAAGTTTTTTTCCAACGGAGCAAATTAAGAACGATTTTTGTGCAAATGTCATTTCAATAAAATGTTTATCTTTCCCTATTCGGGGAAGCAAAAGGCAACACTCATTCAAAGCGGGAAACCCAATTATGGATAGTTTTTAAAGTGCAAAACTTTTCCATCGTTTTCATACTGCACATGCCGAGCTCGGGTGACGTTATTCAATTTGAATATCGTTCCGCAAACAATTCCCTTCGCCCTTTCGCTTTCGTTGCAGAAAACGTCCTCACTGTCAAGGGGTTCCCTAGTCGTTGCCAGTGACGAACAGATTGACAAACAGTGTTTCGTTTCCAATCAAAACTTCTGCATCCGGTGACGGATCCTATCGCGTGGAGCAATCGAACGGCGCTGACATTCTGCAGATCCCGACGAGATTACATGCAAACATACATGCATACATATGTACGTCGCAAACATGTCACAACCGTGTGGTTCCCCGCAGCGTACCCACACAGTACACTTACCTTTCTCATCGGCATGATGAGCGTGTTCGACGGCACGCTGGCCGGGACCGTCTTCTGGCGCACCGGCACGACGCCGACGCTGTTCAGATTGATGGCGTTGAGCTGCGATTGGGTTTGGCTCGCCGTCAGCTGCGGCTGCTGGGGCTGCTGGGCGGTCGCCATCGGCTGCTGGCCCAGATTCAGATGCGGATGCGCCACGAAGCTCCGCAGCGTCAGCGGTGTGAACATGGCCGCGGCGGCCGCCGGATGCAGTGGCTGATGCTGGTGCTGATGCTGATGCTGATGCTGGTGCGGATGCTGGTGCTGGTGTTGATGCTGGTGCTGGTGCTGATGCTGGTGCATTGCGGCGGCGGCAGCGACGGCGGCCGTGTTGTGCAGAGCCGCTGCCGGGTGCAGCTGATGCTGGTAGGTGGCCTGTTGCGTGGCCGCAGCCTGCTGCACCTGGGCGCTCTGCACCGGCTGCACCGTCGGGGGCTGCACGGCGGCGGCCGCTATCTGTGGCTGGTGGAACCCGGCGGTGGCCGGATTGAACGGCACGGCCAGCATCTTCTGCAGCCCCATCCCCGGGACGCCCCACGGGATGTACCACGAGCCTGGATGGTGCTGCATGTTTACCGCGGACGAATCAAACGACGAACGGAAAGGAGGATTACGGACGAGGACGTCAACAACCGGTTGCCGACGCACAAACACAAAAATAAAAACTAAACAATTAACGCACAATCTTCGCGCTCCACAGTGTGTTGGACTGCTCCGAGTAGACGCTTCGCAAACACTACTTTTGCACACCACCAACCCGATCAAAGACTCCTTTGTTTTGCACTAATGAAAAGCTCGCGGCTCCACACGCGAGAGCTTCTTCCTTAGCTCAACGCCTACTGCTCTTTCGCTCTGGCAGCCTGCTGCTTCACTGCACTTTTAACGCCTGGTTGTCAAACAAACACGCCAACACGTAAGGAAGGGGGCACACCACATCGGGTGCACTCAAACGCGCACTTCAAAACACACATAGAACTTCAAACGCTGACTGTTGCTCGAACTAAAAGACCAAATGGGGTTTTGGATTAATAATAAAAGAAAAAGTAAAGACAAGCTTCTCACGATGTCTTCGGCACACAAACCACCCACCCAAGCACCCCACACTCTTGGTAAGCAGAATCCGATCTTCTCCCCCACCGTACGTAGACCATTTTCTTCAACCACTTGCACACTCTTCCGTTGTCTATCCATTGGTCCAGCCTTGCTTGGCGGAAAAATTCTGAATAAATTTATTTCAACGACCGCCGGCAAAAGGAGCACTATGGGCCGGTTTCTTCCACCGAATCGCTACGTAAGCCGCATGGATCACTCACGTCACGGACACGCAAGGACGTCGGAGACGTTGGCTCAGCACAAACTTTTGCGAACAAATAACGCCTGGACAGCAGCTGCAGTCCGAAGGCGGCTTCTACTGTTATTGTGCGCCCGAAATAGAGCGGAAATTTTTGGAGGAGTCGGCAAGCAAGTGTAGAACTTGTGCGACACGAGTGAACCTAACTTTCGAAGATAAGTGGTTTGGCCGAACAAAAATTGGAAGAAACACGGCGAATAGCGCCGACGAAACAGAGCTGACTTGTGTCTGTGTCTTGCAGGCTGCTCCCCAAGCCAACCAAGGCGTTCCTAGGCGCTCTTGATTTCACCAATTTCCAGGCGACGTTGATCGAATTATATCCTTTTTCGAAAGTCGTGCAGCTGCAATGTTGTTGCACTTCCGAACCTTGAATCCGTAGTAGAGTTAGCAAAAGAAGGAGTAGGTAATTATCACCCGGTTGTCCTCACGCTGGGAGCCTGAACGGCGCGCACGACGGGAGCCTGTTTTTGCCCGCTCAAACAACCGGACGGCACGGATGGCAGCAGAACTCAATTAGTATTCTGCCGGCATGGACCGGCGGCCAGCCCTTGGACGAAGAAGGGAGAGCTTTGCTAACAAGTAACGATCTTGCTTTCTTTTCGTGTGACGTTTTTCTGTTTGCTCTTTTTCGCTCCTTTGCTTGCTATCCTTCACACTCGTCCACGTCGGCAGGATAGGATAGGAGGATTCAATTTTAGATTAAATTAAAAATACATGTACTAGCCACGGACGGCGCAAAGGACGGCACAAAGTGGTTGCTTTGGAAAGCGAACGTGTATCGTTCGACCGTGATCATCATCGGCGATGTCAAGGCAATGTTTCGCGAACCTTATTCTTTTTTTTGCTTTGTTTTGGCAATGCCTCTCCTTGTCACCCTAATTTGTCCTTTGCTTGTACACTCGCTTGGAGAGGAGCAATTTTTTCCTTGAGACAGTGTGGCTCAAATAGGTTGAAGTTCTGAAAGTTGAAGGGAAGAAAAAAAAATGCTATAAAACTTTCCGAACGAAAAGATCCAAGAAGATTTTCTTCCGCAGCATCAACCCATCGGATGGCAAGTTTTGCAATGCTTTTTGATGGGTAGACTGCGGAGGGGGTTATGGAACTAATTAACGAACATAAATGTGAGGAATCTTCATTTCCAACGCGCTGGAGCGAAGGCTAGCGTTTCGTAATTATAATTTTTTGCGGATGTATTTTTTACCGTTGTTGTGAAGTTTTGATTCGGTTGTCGGCGTCGTCGTTGCCATTGGGAAAGTTTCATAAAATTTGCTACACCTTTCTCTTCGGCACTCGGCACTTCGTAAAGCGTCGGGTTCTAGCGAGAAGCTGCAATTGCGAATTATCTCCACCCGAAAAAGTCCCTGCCATTGACCCGCTTTCGCGAATGTTTTCGCAACCTTCTTCCCATGGCACCCTGCTGTTTCGCTGGGCCACTTGACATTTTTGGCTGACTTTGCCTCTTTTACGGCCGCGCCATAATTTCGAACTGCCTTCTACGGCACGCACCAGGAACGAGGTTGAACGATGGGCGCGAGCGAGGAGACTAGCGAGAGTGTGGCTAACGTGGCCACAAAAGAGTTTACGATAATGACGACGATGGCCCTCGGGAAGTACTGTCGGCAACTGCCGGGAAAGGCGCACCGAGTCGATGACGAACTCGAGGAGGCTGGCGATGCTGCTGATGTCGGCAGCATATGCAAACATAAACCAACCGAGTTAGTAAGCACCGTTAGACGGCCCATTAGGGATAAGCCTGCGGAGTCTATCACGATTTAGATGGAACAAACTTTCGGTTGCATCGACAGCCGGGGCCAAGCATTCGCCCAAGGACCGACACATCATAACGAAAAGTGATGCGACGTACATGTGCCGGGTCAGTGGAGTCTAATTGAAAACTCGTGTCCGACAACGACTGGAAGCAAGGTGTTTTGAAACGAATAGTTTAAGGCATGAAAAATACTATTAATCGACCGACTAATGACTGTTACAATCTAATGAACCATTAGAATGATGGAAACTCATAAATACAAGCACTAAAGCCAGCGTTCAAACGTCGTTTGTTATGGCAGTGCAGAGTCATCAATTTTGTGTAAAATCATCCTTGTCCATTTTCTAATTAGTTTCCTTCTATCTGATGGCCGGGGGTATAACGAAATAGAACAGGAGAAAAATAAAAAGGAAAAGCCCTTAACATCACGAAACACACCAACCGTCCACGTTTGTGGCAGTTTTGCGAGCCACACTAATTCCCAAAATGGACCTCGAGTAATTACACAGGGCTAACGCGCTTGGTTTGATGGTTGTACAAAGATGTCGAGAAAAAAAAAGGAGAGAAAGGTAAATAAAACTCAACGTTGTTCCTTCGGTAGAACAAACCCATAATTCGACTCCATGTTTTACTGCGTGGGTTGATATACTGGCGAGGTGATAAAGGTCGACTTTCCATCATTACGGCCGGCCATTATCCGTCAACGAAGTCATCCTTTATCACCGGCACCGCGTGGCAGCAGGTCCCCGGGCCTACAGGTGGAATGTTTCATTTCGTTCGGCCATTATTTTGCTGGCAAAAGTAATCTAAATATGATCTGGTTCCATTTATAGGCGCGCGGAGTAATAAGAACCGCTATGAAATATTTAGTGATAAAGTGTCCCCCGTGCAGGGATGCGGTGTAATTAATCTTGCATCAAAAACAAGTGCTTCAGCAGCGGTAGTGGCCTTCTTTCGGAAAGACCAGCGAATGATGATTCGTTTGTAAATTAATAACATCCCTTCGATCACTATCGGTGTCGCTAATTGGAGACAGAAAAACGTTAGCGAAAGACATTTGTCTTTTCCCCCTTTTCTAATCCCAGCTTCATCCAGTAAGGTGAACCTTTCTTCTTCGGTTGGGAGTACGAAAAAAAAGCCCGTACAGGTGAAATATGAAACATGGCCGTCCAGCAGGAGCAGAAGCACCACACACTTTCACCGTCATAAATCAATGAAATTAAAACTGACACGAGTGTGATCGATGATTTTCCATTAATTTTTCCCCATACTATCCCTCCCCCTGGTCACAGGATGGACCCGGAGGATGATACGGTGACATTTTCGTTAGATTACATTCCCCGCTGACAAATCGCTTCGAGTCGGATCGTATTGCCGTCACCGGGAAGAGATCGTGACCATCCGGAAGCGCAAGTAGGATTTCATAGTCGAAGAAAAATTGAATTTTTATCTGTATTCAGTCCCGGTTGGTAAGTATGTTTGGATGAACAGTGGCCATTTTCATCTAATAGCTTGATTAGTCCTGAGTACATTGATAATTTTTCTTCAATACTCAGATTGATTCAGAGGGCGAGAAAATAAATTATCAAATTGTTGCTAGCATAGCAAAGACACCATGAGCTAAGTCGTGGATATTCCTTAAGTATAAACGCTTCCGTAATGTTAACTGTGCACCAAATTTCTAGATCTTATGATTATGAACGTTGTTGATTACACTATTTAACGATATATTTTATGACGCCATAAAAATAACGCACTCGAACAAAGAACACCAGAAACAATCGATTAACATATTCAGCTCCCACGAGATTCCTCCATTATGGTTCAGCCTTGAACGATGTTAAGCCCTGCGCGATCAAAGATCAAACCCAAACAGCCCCGATCGAAAGGGAAACGCAACGCGAACTGTGTCACATGCCGATTGTCAGCGCACTGAATAAATATGAAGCTCGTGGACCGTGGGCTTGCATCTGCAACCCTCAACCAAACAGGCCCCCCCAACCCCGACGTTGGTGCTAATGAGAAAGATTTATACCAGACCCCGGCAGACCAAATAGAATAATTTAGCCATCGAACGACTAAATATTCCGAGCGCAATAGCACAACACCGGCGGTAGTGTATGCGTGTGTTTGTGTGTGATTTTTACATTCCCCCCCACCCTTGCATACAAACAGAGGAGAGGCCAGGTTGTAACTCGGTGCGCCACGGAAAAAGGCAAACATCGCGCAAACAACATTCCGACCGGGTAAACAACGTTGCTCGGACAAATCAAGCGATCGAACCTCGAAGACGGCCCCGTTACGACACATACGCCACCGTCGACCGTCGCTCGTGACCTTGGCGAGCCTTCACTCCGGGCCCTTCCCCCCGGGAGTGCGAATGAACCACAGGTGAAGTCAATCGCAGTCGATGGCAAATTCTAGTCCGATCGAACCTCCCCAATGCTGGCGGTTCGCTTTTTTACTTCGGATAACGCGTGTAGTTTCATGTTGGCACAAGTAATCGGTCGAGCAAACAATGCCTGGTGCTTGGCTGATAGGGAGGGGTCGCTGTTTTTTTTTTGCTCCTCCGGCGCCTCCGACATCAGAAACATTGGAAGATTTATTACATGTATCTGGAAAGTGCGTTGGATTTGCCGGAGAGTTTCGTCGAAAGGCCCCTCGTGAGGGTCCAGGTGTTCCAGGAGAAAACAAACGGATAAATCCGATTTCATCCCGAAACTGGAATCGAATGGCCGCCGAAGCGAAAAGCGTCACACACACACGCACACCTGCCCATAGAGACCGAAACGCCATGTTTCCAGGTGGCGCACCATGCCATCGATCCTCGATTCGCTTTCCGGCGCAAACCGTAATCAAAACTTTGACCCATCATTGTAACCCTCCTCCCCCGGGTCGGCCGGGAAAATCGGAAGCCGCAGCAGTGAAGCAGTGATCCCACCCAAATGGGAAAATCCTCGGGACAGCTGGACGTGATAAGTTTCGGGTGGCCGCAGGACCTTTCGCCACCATTCCGGGTGACGGGAGAGATGTGGATGATTTATGGATACATTTTCAAACGAAAAAAGTTGAAGCCGCCGACCCTGGGGCGCCGTTCAGGGAAATTCGAGTAATCTTCTGGTTCTCCGGGGCTGACCGGACCGGGTTGGATTTGGAAATGACACACACCCTGGAGGACGTCATTCGATCCCCGGGATGGAACACGACAGTGGGACAAATCTAATTTCATGCGTCAACGACTCGGGAGTGTGTGTTTTCGGCCCAGGGAAAACTGCTTTTCCACCGAATTTCCTTTCCCGCGGGACAAAGAGCCACGGGTGAGATTGCAGTGTCAATGAGCGCACCACCTCCACCAACGGTGCTTCCAGCTATTCCTTGTGCCGGTAGCATCGATCTCGAGGCATTGATTACTAGCTATTAAAGAACCATTAGCTGGTACGTAAACGTGCAGCATCATCGCCGCCGGTTCGTGACGAAATTGATTTTTGCATTACCGCTTGTTCCCCGGGGCAGGAAGTAGCGCTTCAAGGATTATCGTAAATCCACCGCCGAACGGACTCGCGCGTGACGGTAGAGGTGGCACGAAGGCTTAAGCAGCTTCTGGCTGCTGCGGTCTTTTGTGGTCGATACGGTAAGCGTCATACTATCGCACCGCGCCGAGGATCCTTATGGTTCTATATTTTTATTTTTCACTTAGTTCTCCCCCTCTGCCGGGCGTCCCTTCTACCCGACAACGTCGGAGGGTTTCTTATTTCAATGAGCAGCACAACCACAACAAGAAGCACGGGACGTTCGTGGACGAGCAACTTCTCCTCGAAAAACCTTTGGCATCGTCGATAACGCCATACATTGCCGACCGAGTCAACCTTCTCCACACCACAAGGCTGCAGAAGCCCAACCGAAAGAGCAAAGGCCGGTAATTGCGATACAGCGTAATCATCAATGTTCATTAGGTGCATCCTTGCGATCTCGAAGTCAGCAGAAGCCAAGAAGGTAAGCAGAAGAAAAATGCCATCGTATCGTCTCTGCCCTTGGCAGCTTCTAAACTCCATTCCATCATTCCGTTCCCG